>JAMPIV010008601.1:0-121073 GCA_024509875.1 Oreohelix idahoensis | reverse complement strand
ACATTTTTTGTTATTTTATTGTGAACCTGTTGGGAGGAAAGATCGGGCCTTACCATATGACAAGTATGGGAAACTAAAAAGTCATGGATCCAGACCTCCAGGACGACCAGAGTCCGCTGGAAGGGACAATATTAGACAATCTCTGAAAGACCAAGGGGACTAGATTAAAATCAGGCCAGGAGGAGGTACAGCCGATAGGATAGTGGTTTGCAGACATCCGTCGTTTGTGCTTGTTGACAGAAATTTACGCAGCTTTATTTGGAAAACTGCTTGATTATTATTATAGTGTTCATCTCTTCGCTTTCTTTGTCTATTATATGCATTCTGCAACTTTGGGTTCAGTTTGTTCAAATTTGCGTTTGTCATAATTGTTGACTTAAGATTTCATTTTCTTCTATGATCGTTGTGAGGTAGTAATCTTTGAATTCTTATTTCATGGTTATCGAGTCTTAGTATTTTCTTCAAGGTGAATGTCAACGGTCAAATCAATACGAACAACTGAAAATGGTTCCAAGTACAACTTCATATCACTCTTCATTGAACAAGTCGAGTACAGGACGAAGCTCTAGATTAGCATTTATTCCGATTGACCATCACAAATGAGCATGAAATCCCGTATTGACACTAATTTCTTCACATTAAGGCAATGGCATAAATCATAGTTCGTTGATAGCCTAACATCTGACATGAGGTGTTTTGACATAAACCGTCAAAGCATAGTCTACTGTTCATTATTGTTCTGCGAACTATTTGCACGTTAAATGTCCAAACTGTTATTAATATAAAGTCCAGTGCTAATCTTTAATTGCTCTATTCTTATTCAATTATCGAGTCACGATATAACGTAGTTCCAAGGTTTCCCTCAATCCTCCAAGTTACCTGGTTAATATGTTTTCAGGTTTCTCTCATCCTCTTAGTTACTTAGTCCACGTGTCTGTAGGTTTCTCTCATCCTCCTAGTTACCTGGTGCATGTGTTTTTAGGTTTCTCCCATCCTACTAGTTACCTGGTCAATGTGTGTTTATTTTCCATCATCCTCCTAGTTACTTGGTCCACGTGTCTTTAGGATTTCCTCATCCTCTTAGTTACCTGGTTCATGTGCTTTTAGGTATCTTTCATCCTCCTAGTTACCTGGCCCAAATGTCTTTAGGTATCCTTCATCCTCCTAGTTACCTGGCCCAAATGTTTTTAGGTATCCTTCATCCTCCTAGTTACGTGGCCCAAATGTTTTTAGGTATCCCTCATCTTCCTAGTTACCTGGTTCATGTGTTTTTAGGTATCCTTCATCCTCCTAGTTACTTGGCCCAAATGTCTTTAGGTATATTTCATCCTCCTAGTTACCTGGCCCAAATGTCTTTAGGTATCCTTCATCCTCCTAGTTACTTGGCCGAAATGTCTTTTGGTATCCTTCATCCTCCTAGTTACATGGCCCAAATGTTTTTAGGTATCCCTCATCTTCCTAGTTACCTGACCCAAATGTTTTTAGGTTCCCCTCATCCTCCTAGTTACCTGACCCAAATGTTTTTAGGTATCCTTCATCCTCCTAGTTAATTGGTTCATGTGCTTTTAGGTATCCTTCATCCTCCTAGTTACCTGGCCCAAATGTTTTTAGGTATCCTTCATCCTCCTAGTTACCTGGCCCAAATGTTTTTAGGTTCCCCTCATCCTCCTAGTTACCTGGCCCAAATGTTTTTAGGTATCCTTCATCCTCCTAGTTACCATATCCATGCGCTTTTAGGTTTCCCTCAACCTCCTAGTTACCTGATCCATGCGTTTTTTAGGTTTAATTCAACTTCCAAGTTACCTGGTCCATGTGTTTTAATGTTTCTCTCATCCTCCTAGTTACCTGGTCCATGTGTTTTCAGGTGATTATGAACCCGGCCCCCCTCCCCAGTTACCTGGTCCATGTGGTTTTAGGTTCCCCTCATCCTCATTGTTACCTGGCCCAAATGTTTTTAGGTATTGTAAAGTTTCTTTTCTTCTTTCCACCCTGTAAAGTGTCAGTCGGTATGCTCTGTAAGGAAGAGTGGTGTGTTGTTGAGATCAGGCATGCTCCAGTCTACCCAGCTGTAAATGGGTAACTCACCCTAGTCCTGAGTTAGGGAAGGCAAAGGCTCCAGGGGAAGCAGGCCCTAAACTTGGTCACTCCAACCGACGCAGGATGGTGTATGTATGAAGTAGAAGTGTAGAGTGTGATTACCGCGAATGGTGTACTGTTCGTGTGCTGACCAATATAACCACTCATACACTTGTGTCTACAAGGCACCAATGCAGACTGCTGGAATCTTTGTTTACTCAATTTATTCAGACGTACACACTGGGACATACGAGTACATCATGGTATGTTGACATATCAATTTGTAGGTATACATAGCAGATCTTAAGTCATGACACATTCAGAAATAATGGGCAGTACATCAAAAGTTCAATGTCATGATACATTATGGCCGCATCCCCCTATCTGACTAAACGCGTCAGTGAAGGCAGATCGGTAAATAACTAAAGTTATTTGACGTCCATAGTTTGTAGCATATATTATGAAACCACGAAAGAGGGGGTTTCTAGCAAGATTGAGATCTCCCTGTCACTGTCCGATAATAGGATAAATAATCTGTTCTCTTGGCAGTGATCAAAACATATGATGACCGAAATCTAACATGGCTGCCTCCCTGAGTTGTCGTTCACTCATTCATAGGAAGGAGAATATAAGCCAGAGTTAATTTATAATGGGTATAAAAATGATTTCATAAATGTTTCCATACAGCTCTACGGTGATCAGGTTAATTCACGTAGCCATAACCGCTGTAGGAAAGTCTGTCATCTTTGTCGATACAAAACACGACCCTAGCGATACGAAGCACAATGTTCCATCTAGGTCGAATCGACATGAGATCATCAAAATAGGGTCTGGCAATACATGGAGTCCGAATTATACATTGTACCGTACCTTAGGAGAGTCTCTAACATAAACTATAGTAGAGATACCATCTCCTTTAGAAGAAAACCACTTCATGAATTATATTTCCTTAAGAATCTACCAGCCCTTTGAAAAATGCGTACCCGCCATTATCACGGTACATCGGAACTCATCACGACTTGTCAAGACAACTCATACTTCCGCTAGACCGGAATAATAAGAATCTAGTCCCTCCTACCCATCCAAAATATACAATATAGGACTGATTCTACTTGTACTAATAATATGTAATACATATGAATTCAGGCCATAAACACAATAAGCAAATTAATATATTTTCTGGCCCTAAAAAATAAGTACAAACGTAAACGCAATATCCTTGCGCCGGATCAATATCCAGAACGATTACTCCTATAATCAAAAGTGTGAATCAAACATGGATTCTCTCGCTTTTACCATAGACAGCATTTTCATACACAAATGAATGAATGTCTATATTTTTCCCATATTAAATAGCCATATCGATTTTTGTAATATGTGCGTCAAAATATGCACGCAACAGATTACCACACCCCTCGGGAAAAAAAAAATGGTACATTTTTTTTTTTTTGAAATACATCTAGGAGCAACATACAATAGGCTCACAACGCACCAATACAATGCGCAGATGATAAGCATAAGTTTTATGACCTTAGAGAAAGTACTTCTCTAAGTATAAATATTTCCAGAGAGGTGTCACCAACGCATACTACAATAATAGCAATGACACAATTTCCACCTTAGTTTATACATAAATTTCATCTAAGATATCTTAACATCATGATCATCAAAGACGAAAAACATTGAAAGATCAGCGGTGAATAAATATCAATGAACCGCTAAGTAGTGTTACAATCAATATATGATATATTACATATGTGTACACATTTCAACATAGAAACAACTGTATCAAAGTTGTATAACAGTTATGAATCATGTGGGCATCTAGACAAAATATCTGCCATCACATTTTCTGACCCACGGATAGCTCGCACCGAAAAATGAAATGGCTGTAGAGCAATCGCGTATCGCGTTGATCTCGCGCTCTTCAGATTTTTACTCTGAATAGCCGTAAGAGCTTTCTGGTCAGTTTCCACAATGAAATGCGCGCCCAGAAGAAATCTTTGCAGTTTAAGGATTGACCAAACCATAGCCAATAATTCACGGTCTAGGACCGAGTAATTCTTCTCTGCGGCATTTAATTTCCGAGAAATATACATCACAGGATGCAGAGTTCCAGAGTACTCTTGCATTAGTGCAGCTCCAATCCCGGTGGATGAAGCGTCACTACGAAGAATAAATGTCTTATCCTTAGAAGGCAATACTAGGATAGGTGAAGTAGAAAACATAGTTTTAACCTTATCCAAAGAGGATTGACATTCTTGAGTCCAATGGACTACATTAGGAGACCCTTTCTTTAGCAAGGAAGAAAGAGGTGACATAATGGAGGACAGATTCGGGATGAATCGTCCATAAAATTGTATTAGACCTAAGAGACTTCGTACTTGCTTTTTAGTCTTAGGAATAGAAATGTTAAGTATCTTACTTGTATTATGGTCTTCTGTTTTTAGGAACCCATGACCAACACGGTGTCCTAAGAAAGATATTTCGCTAAAACCAATACATGCTTTCGATGGTTTCGCTGTCAGGTTATGCTCGCGTAAGATAGACAATAGTTCATTTATACCATTATAGTGATCGTTCCAAGTATCACTGAAAAGACAGATGTCATCAAGATACGCAATGACATCTGAGCGATGAGATAGGATTCGACGCATCATGCGTACAAATGTAGCAGGGGCGTTCATAAGACCGAAAGGCATGAAATTCCATTGGAATAGACCCCTAGGCGTCGAAAAAGCAGTAAACGGTTTGGCGTGTTCGGATAGTGGAACTTGCCAATATCCCTTAGACAAATCGAGTTTAGTAAAGAAGTGAGAATTCGATAGTCTCGTAAGTAGCTCTTCTAGTAAAGGCATAGGTTCAGCATCGAATTTAGTCACTTGATTCAATTTGCGATAATCCACGCAAAGACGTATGTTATTGTCTTTTTTCCGTACTATAACCATCGGCGAAGAATATGCTGATGTGGATGGTTCAATAATTTTTAACTCTATCATCTCATCTAACTCTTTCTCTACCTGTGCTTGAAAATGTATCGGGATAGGATACGGTCTGACTCTTATAGGACTATGGTCAGTAAGAATAATGTCATGTTGAATGACATCAGTTTGACCAGGAATGTCAGTAAGGACATCCTGAAATTGTTCTAACAAAGTAGAAACTTGTTTCTGCTCTCCTGGAGATAATTCTGGAGAAATTGCAACATCTTTCCATGATTCATTAGAGTGAAGAGGAATCATTGGAAAAGGTAAATTTACATCCGAGAAACTCGTTTCCTCATCCTGTATTACTGACAGAGATGAGTACTGTCCATGTTGGACTGGAAAATCGTCCGTTGCCTGGAAAACAGGTTGTAAATAATCAGGACGTTCATGGAATTCCGTGAGCATGTTGATGTGGAAGGTTTTACGCTTCCCGTCAATATCGACGATATAGTCAACATCGGAAACTTTTGATATTATATCGTACGGACCTTTCCAAGAAATAAGAAGTCTATTTTCCCTACAAGGTAGCAAGACAAATGCTTTGTCACCTGGACAAAGTTGTCGCAAACATCTCTTTTTATTGGCAAATTCCCTTGCCTTCTGTTTCGCAAATTCAGAAGAAGCAGTTGCCAATTTGCATGCTTCAATAATCTTGTGTCTAAGTGCGATGACATATTCATAAGAGGATTTTGTGTCATCGACAATATTATCAGCAGTTATAAGATCATGAAGTAAGGACATAGGACCTCGCGGTTTCGCGCCAAAGACAAGTTCAAAGGGAGAAAATCCTGTATGTTCGTTGGCGACCTCTCTATATGCAAAGAGAGCCGCGGGTAAAACCCTATCCCAATCCTGAGGATGATCTTCCGTTATCTTACCTAGTAGGTTTTTCAGAGTTCTATTCAAACGTTCCACCATCCCATTGGACATAGGATGATAAATACTACTCAGCGATCTCTCTATCTTCAGAGTCGACATTACTTGAGACATGGTATCCGATATGAGTTGGGTACCATGGTCGGATAATATTTCTGCTGGAAACCCCAGACGAGAAAATATTAACCAAAGAGCATCTGCGACATCAGCAGTAGTTATGCTCTTTAGAGGAACAGCCTCCGGCCAACGTGTGCACATATCAACACACGTCAAAATAAATTGGTGTCCTCTAGCAGACTTTATCTTAAATGGACCAATGATGTCTATCGCCATTTTTTGAAATGGCCGAATGGGAATGTCTGCAGCCTGAATAGGTGCATCATGGCGTGGACCTCTGGATTTAATCTCTTGACATACTTTACAAGATCGACAATAGATTCGTATGCCCTTATTCACAGCAGGCCAAAAGAAAGATTGAAGAACTCTAGCTTTAGTACGGGAAAAACCCATATGTCCAGCACACTGCGAATCATGAGCGTGCTGTAAGATTTTAACTCTCATATTTTTAGGCACAAGGATTTGAGAATGAATGGACTTAGCGGAGTCTTGTACCATACGTACAAGTACGCCATTCTTCATCGTAATCCAAGATTTACGATTAGTATCCTTATTCGGATCACCTTTTGTTGCCAGAGTAAAGAATTTCTTTAGAGTAGGATCATCTTCCTGCTGTTTGATAAAGGAATCGTGGGAAATCTCCAAGGGATCATCTTGGATCTGCGCATCATTATCTTCAGAATGTGAAGATTGTGGCATATTAAGAGCTTGAGCCCTAGTGATTACTGCATTAGCCGATTGCATATTAACATTTTCCCAATTAGAAATTTGCTGTGGAGTGCATTCTTTCACCCCGTGAATGCGACCGATGATAAGATCAGCGATCGGATTCGGCAAGAGACATGCTTGCACCTCTCCTGTAAAGAAAGGCGTAGCAATATTGATAATGGCAGTGGAGTACTTCTCCAATGTGCCACCAAATGTTACACATTTGACTATATTGCCTGTAGCTCGAGAAGGATTTACGAGTGATTGCCTCACTCCAATGGTAGTGCACCCCGAATCGAAAAGAATTGATACCGGAGTACCATCTATTAGGCCCCTATTAAAGACAAGAGCACCCCTTCCATTATGCGCAATTGACGCATGGAGAGCGGGAAGCGGGTGACCGCAGCTTAAAGTAGACACTGTGGTTGGATCGAATAATGTTTTGCATTGCGAACACTCAGATGCTCTAGCAAAATCGAAAGCGGAATTTGCTACACTGTTGGAGTCTTTTTTATCATTATTCTGATTATCGGTGTCGTGGAACTCCTGTTGTGCAGAGTTAGCCTGGTAATACGATTTACCATGTCTTTTGTGTTGTGATCTACCTCGGTTATAATTGTCTCTATAATTATTATTGCCTCTGTTATAACCCCTATTTGGGTTTGAATCATAACATTCATGATCATAATCATCATGCTCATTATATTGAGTATCCCTGTAATATTGTTTCTTTTGTCTCCATGAAGCACTTGGGTAGTTCCTATAGCTACTCCCTTTCCGAGAATTTCTAACATTATGGGTACCTCTCGCGTGTCGAGGACTATCAGCCCGATTCCAGTTCTTCGAAGAAGAACCCTGATTTGAGTGGTTATCTTGGTTTTGATACTTATTCCAATTAACCTTTTTATCAAATTTATTTTTAGCTCCTTGGAATTTATGTGAGTAATTCTGATTATACTCTGTTGCCGAAGCAACTGGCATACTCTCTTTAATGTTAGAGTTACTAAGAATCATGTCAGGGTGTGCCGTGGCATACTGGTCACAATATTCTTCCATTTGCTTATTGTACCAGGTTTACGCTCATGTAAGAACTCTAGGAATGATTTATTTACAGAAGACATGACCTTGTCTCTTAGCAATAAATCCGTAAGACCATCAAATGTTTTTTTCTGTTTTGGATAATTCAATCCATCGTGAAAGTGTAATTCGTGCTTTTGAGATGAAATCTGAGAATTCTACACCTACCTCAGGTCTCATTGTTTTAAACAAAAGACGATAACCTTCTTCAGACAGCTGATATCTCTTTATCAAAGCTGCCCTAACAGCATCATAATTATCTTTGTCGGCCTCTTCAACAAAATATAACTTACTCAGAGACTCCCCTTTTAGATTTTCAGACAACTGATTCACATACTGTGATTTGTCAACATTATGAGATCGACAAGCCCGTTCAAATCTAGAAAGCCAAAATGTTATGTCATCACTGGTAGGGTTAAACGCTGGTACCTTGACCTTATACACAAAGGGTTTACCATTACCACCAGATGCCTGATTAACATTACTCATACATGTCAATTTTAATTTCTCTAATTCAAACTCATGTTCTCTTATTGCTTTTCTCTCTTCAGCTTCTCTATCTAATTTTTTTTGTTCTGCAGCAGCAGCAGCTTCTAATTTTTTCTCTTCTGCAGCAGCTTCTAATTTCTTCTGTTCTGCAGCAACTTCTAATTTTTTTTGTTCAGCTGCAGCTTCTAATTTCTTCTGTTCTGCAGCAGCAGCAACTTCTAGTTTTTTCTGTTCTGCATCAGCTTCTAATTTCTTCTGTTCTGCCTCAAATCTCCTTTCCTCCATTTGCATCTGCAATTTCTTAAATTCAGCAGCAGTATCAGCTTCTTTTTCTAATCTTTTTTCTTCAGCCAGAGCTTTTTTTTCTTCAGCAGCAGCTTTTTTTTCTTCAGCAGCAGCTTCTCTTTCTAATCTTTTTTCTTCAGCCAAAGCTTTTTTTTCTTCTATTTGAAGTTTTCTCTCCTCAGCCGCAGCTTTTTTTTTTCCTCAGCAGCAGCTTTTCTTTCTTCAACAGCAGCAGCAGTTTTTTTCTCTTCTGCAGCTAATGCTTTGTCATATTGAGCAACAGCCCATTGTTCTAAGTCTTTTCCAGTCTTATCAAGAGATTTTCCTTGTGCAATGAAATAATCTAATGTAGACATATTGTCTTCTTAAATCAGAAACCTGAAAAAGTAAATAAATTACCCTATTTCGTTTTAATGGGAGACAAGTCTATACCATAGACTTAGTCTTAGTCCAAACTTGTATGGTTTATAATAACCAATGATAACTTGAGTACCTGTGGACAACAATAACTGTATCTCAAATACTGTGGGAGACAAGCCTTACAAAGGTCTTGTATATCTCAATGTAATCAAAGCTCACTTGGGTACCTGTGGAAAAAATATTTCCCTTTACCAATCACTTTGGGAGACAAGCCTTACAAAGGTCTTGTACATTTTGTTTTATAACAATAACAATCATAAAGTACTGATCTGTACTATACTATCAGTGTATACCACTATACGTTTATGTCAACTAAAGACATTACAAAGGACAAACAAGAAAAGACAATATGAACACATTTGCAGAGATCAAATTAAATTAAATAGGAGAAATGAAAAAAATGATCACAGAAACCGTGATGATAACTGCCATAATATAACAAGACAAATAACGCCACAGTGTATAAACATAAGGGTGTAAAAAAACTGAAATGAAAGAAAAGATGAGACCTACAATTATACAAACAAATCAAACAAAACTAAGGAACACAAAATTATTACCAAAAACAACGAAGAAAAGAACACCTCATCACAACTAACAGAAATAGCAGCAAATTGTTGCTAACAAATTTCCAATTAAGAAAATGTGTACCTATAGAATACTAGTCCAGACCAATGTCACTCGGCATACCTTGTACTAGTCACACAGAACATAAACTAATTTAATACATAACAAATAACATGTAAGCATAAATAGCATATAGCATACAATATAATTTATGTCATGAATGGAATGTGTTGCAGGTATAGCGTTGTAAAGCAGGCACAGTTTATTTTAATACTAATAACTTGCCACTTTATTCAGTAATAGATTTAATTTTAAACTATTACACTGTCAATTTTTCTCTGTTGAGCATATGAAGATCCAACGATGAACTATGCACTCTATGTTCAACAACACTGTGATTCTTCTGTACGTTGAGAAATGTCAACAATACTGCTCCAGATATTTTCTACACTTGATACCACTGTCCTGTGTAATACTGTCTGTACAGCGAAAAAAACTGTCAACAAGCGCTGACCTAGATACAGCATCCTATCGGTAATACAGGTCAAGCTGACATCGACTGTATAGCTGTCCTACTGGTGTTGATGTGTTCAAACAAATGTTCTTTCAGCTGTAAACTGTGATTCTCAACACAAAACTGCGTAAGCTGGACCCAGGAATCTGGCTCGCCACTGTAAAGTTTCTTTTCTTCTTTCCACTCTGTAAAGTGTCAGTCGGTATGCTCTGTAAGGAAGAGTGGTGTGTTGTTGAGATCAGGCATGCTCCAGTCTACCCAGCTGTAAATGGGTAACTCACCCTAGTCCTGAGTTAGGGAAGGCAAAGGCTCCAGGGGAAGCAGGCCCTAAACTTGGTCACTCCAACCGACGCAGGATGGTGTATGTATGAAGTAGAAGTGTAGAGTGTGATTACCGCGAATGGTGTACTGTTCGTGTGCTGACCAATATAACCACTCATACACATGTGTCTACAAGGCACCAATGCAGACTGCTGGAATCTTTGTTTACTCAATTTATTCAGACGTACACACTGAGACGTACGAGTACATCATGGTATGTTGACATATCAATTTGTAGGTATACATAGCAGATCTGAAGTCATGACACATTCAGAAATAATGGGCAGTACATCAAAAGTTCAATGTCATGATACATTATGGCCGCATTCCCCTATCTGACTAAACGCATCAGTGAAGGCAGATCGGTAAATAACTAAAGTTATTTGACGTCCATAGTTTGTAGCATATATTATGAAACCACGAAAGAGGGGGTTTCTAGCAAGATTGAGATCTCCCTGTCACTGTCCGATAATAGGATAAATAATCTGTTCTCTTGGCAGTGATCAAAACATATGATGACCGAAATCTAACATGGCTGCCTCCCTGAGTTGTCGTTCACTCATTCATAGGAAGGTGAATATAAGCCAGAGTTAATTTATAATGGGTATATAAATGATTTCATAAATGTTTCCATACAGCTCTACGGTGATCAGGTTAATTCACGTAGCCATAACCGCTGTAGGAAAGTCTGTCATCTTTGTCGATACAAAACGCGACCCTAGCGATACGAAGCACAATGTTCCATCTAGGTCGAATCGACATGAGATCATCAAAATAGGGTCTGGCAATACATGGAGTCCGAATTATACATTGTACCGTACCTTAGGAGAGTCTCTAACATAAACTATAGTAGAGATACCATCTCCTTTAGAAGAAAACCACTTCATGCATTATATTTCCTTAAGAATCTACCAGCCCTTTGAAAAATGCGTACCCGCCATTATCACGGTACATCGGAACTCATCACGACTTGTCAAGACAACTCATACTTCCGCTAGACCGGAACAATAAGAATCTAGTCCCGCCTACCCATCCAAAATATACAATATAGGACTGATTCTACTTGTACTAATAATATGTAATACATATGAATTCAGGCCATACAAACAATAAGCAAATTAATATATTTTCTGGCCCTAAAAAATAAGTACAAACGTAAGCGCAATATCCTTGCGCTGGATCAATATCCAGAACGATTACTCCTATAATCAAAAGTGTGAATCAAACATGGATTCTCTCGCTTTTACCATAGACAGCATTTTCATACACAAATGAATGAATGTCTATATTTTTTTCATATTAAATAGCCATATCGATTTTTGTAATATGTGCGTCAAAATATGCACGCAACAGGTATCCTTCATCCTCCTAGTTACCTGGTTCATGTTCTTTTAGGTATCTTTCATCCTCCTAATTACCTGGTCCATGTGGTTTTAGGTTCCCCTCACCCTCCTAGTTACCTGGCCCAAATGTTTTTAGGTATCCTTCATCCTCCTAGTTACCTGGTTCATGTGTTTTTAGGTATCCTTCATCCTCCTAGTTACCTGGCCCAAATGTCTTTAAGTATCCTTCATCCTCCTAGTTACCTGACCCAAATGTTTTAGGTTTCCCTCATCCTCCTAGTTACCTGACCCAAATGTTTTTAGGTATCCTTCATCCTCCTAGTTACCTGGTCCAAAGGTTTTTTTGGTTTCCTTCATCCTGCTAGTTACCTGGTTCATGTGTTTTTAGGTTTCCTTCATCCTCCTAGTTATCTGGTCCATGTGTTTTAGGTTTCCATAGCCCTGAAGATTTAAGAACAAGAACGGCCTTTCAACGCCAGCAACAGGTTTCCTCAATATAAGGCCTATCTATCGCCAGTGTCTTCTTCTCATCTCTTCTTCTACTGGTACATATCTCGTTCTTGTCATCAGTTCCACATCGGAGATCTTGTCATACAACTTCAATCCTTCTGCACTACGCAAGCAACCAATTATGACAATATTTTAATCAGGAAGAAAATAAACACAAACTAAATTACTCGGAAGAAAATAAGGAAGACAATAAAATTAGGTTTCATTACTCATTTTTATACATTTGGACAAGTTCTCAATTTCTTGTCTCTACTTTTTTTTTTTTGAGTTGGGTTGTCCCTGACGATTAGATTGTGACCGTAACCTTGGTCATGTCTTTGACCTTTGACCTAGTGTCACAACGCTATTTTGTGGTTGCTTGCTTGTTAGTGACAAGGCAAGTCGGTCGGAAGCCAACGGAAATAGCCGAACGACCGGGTCATGTGACCATAGGAAATTCGGGCGCCAAAGGTTTGATCACGAAAGATTCATTAGTGATTGGACTGCCGTCCAATTGGACAATATTCTATGCCAGCTTGATGCTGCCCATATTTCATTGAATATCTTGACACAGTGCCCGCCAGATTAGTCTTATGTTGGTGATATTTATTCTAGGGAAGTGATTATTTGCTCAGTTATAATTTTTGTGTAAGCTGAGAATTGGCTGTACGTACTTTTGATAGTCGTAGGTCGTTAGTACCATGTTGGTTCGCCGCTACATTGAGCGGAGTTCACCGTAGGAGTTAGGTAGCCATATTGCCCGGTCTTGCATATTGATATTATATGTTCATTCCCTGTGGCGGCATTTGTATATGTATTTGCATTTCATTAGGCCGTATGTGGCCAAGTTATGTTCTTGCTAATAAAGGGATATTAGCTGTTTAGAAGCGATCGTTCCTTGTGTCACCCATTGTTGTATAGTCATACCTTAGTGGACACGAGCCAGATTATGGGTCGTCGTTAAATCTGTACAACATTGGTAATGCCCTAGTGGTGAGGGGTTAGCCAGCTAGCACCTCTTTACCCCCCCCCCCCCATAGTTAAATAGTGGGTTGTGATACCTAGTAAGACAGATGACCTATGTGCGCACACCCCCCACCGTTTAATTATTCATGAAGAAAGTTCAGTAGGAAGCAACATGTTTTAGAATTTACTACTTTATTTTCTCCTGTTTGTGTCGTTGTCTGATTATTGTTTGTTCTTGTGTGACGTGTATTACCTTTGTGGGGTCAGTAGATCTTCACCCTGTAAAGCTACACAGGTGTGGCCCAATACTTCAAAAATAGCGAAAAGAGGAAATATTCAGGTTTGTTAAATGTTATTCTATTTACGAGTATTTATTTTGCTGAAGCGTAAAAAATGACCAGACCTATCTTATTCTAGCAATGACAAGTTTTACCACGCCCCATTTCTGCCCGTAACACTTCCTAAATATTAAGACACAAGAGAACACACAGGCAGTCATATTCGGTACATCCAGATTTAAAAATGGACTTCCCTATTGAGTGTATCTTTCACTTAGCCTTATTGTGCCTAAATACATTGGTTATATCAGAGCACAATAGCCAGTTTAAACAAATAATTACACGCATGTAATTACACTCCTACAGTGTCGACTAATATCAAATCCTGAAGGTAACATCTAGTGCCTGTCTGAATCCTCTAGGACGAAGAAACTCCGGTTTGAAATGGGACAACCAGCTCGTCATTGGATGAGTTAGTGTGTGTGTGTGTGTTTTTTTTTTTTATAAAATATATATAATAGAAGTTGTGCTCTCCAAATTTGAAAAAAAAAAACGCTTTTGGCCTGTAACAAATCACCCTTATGGGCAGCAAAGAGTCTCTGTGAAGACTACTTTTCTACAAATATCTATACAAGATTTATATTCCTGTAGACTCTAGTACCATTATTATTATTATTTTTTTAAATAAAGTTTTGCCTCCTTTTGGCGAGGCGCATCCCGTTCAACCTAGTCGGTTATATTTGGGCGCATATCCAAACACAAAAGACCCTTAGGTCTGAGATTCAATCCTGTTTGGTTGGACATTATCACCATTAAGAGCTCTTCATTCATATAATATGCAGAGATTAATGATAACAAAATGCTTGGAAAACTGCGTATAAATAATAAAAAGACGGGAAATGTTTGTTTTAAAACAGAGATAAACTCATAAATATCATCATTTATATACTGCAGACAACGTTATTTACATTTCTATAGCTAGATCCTTGTAATCCACATTTTAAAAAAAATGCTCGAAGCATTTCTTGTCAACCTCAATAAGTGTATATAGTTATTTCCCCTTTTCGGCAATTTTTTCTTGTTTTATTATTTTTACAGATTATTTCCCTTCCCTTATCACAGATCTATGTGAAAAAAAAGGATGCTCTCTTTCTATGCCTGCAGTATGTTCAATGTTCACATCCGTATCTACTGTTTATTATGTTAATGCTTACATTATCTTAAATAATCAAATTCGTATCTAATGAATAACGTTTGTGTGGGGGATTTGACAAAGGTTACCTTGTTTGACGGCGATTTAACTCATGGTCATGACCTGCGTAAGAAGGGGTCGTCCACATATAACGTCATGCAGTAGGTAAATTTTATCCGCAATATTTATCTTTTATCCGCAATGGTGAACTTTTATCCAAAACACTTAACTTTTATCCGCAATAGTTACCATCTGTCTTGTAGAAGACTTATACTATTATTATTATCCACGCTGAAAAATCGATAATTGTTATAATCTTTACCTGGTTTAAATTGTTTTAATAATATATATATAAGAAGACAGAGGTCATGACGCTGAATGTGAGCAAGCCTGAGCCAATATCAGTAAGGAATCAGCAACTGGAACAGACTGATGCCTTCACATACCTAGGATGCATAGTAACACCAGACGGCGGAGCAAGCAAAGACATCAACAACAGAATGAACAAAGCAAGAACAGCCTTTTTTAGTCTAAACAATATCTGGAAGTCCTCTCAGTACAGCACAAGCACAAAATTAGGATTATATCAGAGCTGTGTGCTTTCTGTGCTTCTCTATGGCGCGGAGAGCTGGAGAGTTACAGAGAAGGAAATGTCGAAATTGTCATCTTTTCACACAACATGCCTAAGACCAATTCTCCGAATGTTTTGGCCGAATACCATCACCAACCAAGATCTGCTTACTCGGAGCAAGCAAGAAGACATGCACGCCATCATAGCTGGCAGACGCTGGAGCTGGGTTGGCCATGTTCTCAGAAGAGACCCCGATGACATCACAAGAACAGCTATGCTATGGACCCCTGAAACAAAACGAATGAGAGGCCGACCAAAAACAACTTGGCGGAGGACTGTGGAGGCTGAGATGCAAAGAATGAACCAGAGTTTGGGCACTGTACGAAGGATGGCCGCCGACCGAGCAAAGTGGAATCAATTTGTTGTTGACCTACGAGACGCCAACAGGCGTAATGGCCACTGACTGCTTTGACGTTCGGCGGCTAAGAATCAAAGAAGAAGAAGAGAATATATATATATATATATATATATATATATATATATATATATATATATATATATATATATATATATATATATATAACGTAATTAATGATGAAGGAACCTTAAAAACACATGGACCATGTAACTAGGAAGAAGAGAAAAACTTAAAAACACATGGACCAGTTTACTAGGAGGATGTATTAAACCTGAAAATGCATGTACCAAGTAACTAGTAGGTTGAGGGAAGCCTAACAAGACATGGACCAGGTAATTAGGAGGATAAGAGAAGCCTAAAACCACATGGACCAGGTAACTAGGAAGATGAAAGAAACCTAAAAACGCATGGACCAGGTAACTAGGAGGATGAGGGAAACCTAACAAGACATGGACCAGGTAATTAGGAGGATAAGGGAAGCCTACAACCACATGGACCAGGTAACTAGGATGATGAAAGAAACCTAAAAACGCATGCACCCGGTAATTAGAAAGATGAGGGAAACCTAATAACACATTGACCAGGTAACTAGAAAGATGGAAAACCTCAGAAATGGATTGGTAGCACAGTCTCAAAGCATTCTACACAAAACCAAGCCAAGGAAAACTCAACTGAGCTTTTCCTCTGTCAGGTCTTTCTTTCTAACACTGAAAGCCAGGCTCGAACTCCTATCAACGCTTTCTTGATGCTCTCTCTCTCTCTCTCTCTCTCTCTCTCTCTCTCTCTCTCTCTCTCTCTCTGTCTGTCCCGTGGAATTCATGGGACACCCTAACTGAATCGAGTTCACTTCTTCGCGAACTATCTTACACCTAATGCCCTGTCTACTTAGCAAACAAAAGGGGAACTACTATTTTAATTATTCGTTTATTATATCCCTTTACTCCTTTTTACGTCCCTTTACATAACCGGCTACACTTGCTACAGCGCGTACATCCTTGCTACAGCGTGAACATCCTTGCTACAGCGTGTACATAGCTTGCCCACCTGTCTGTCATAAGAAATAATTCAAGAACTACTGTATCAATTTGATTACCTTTTTTTCACATGTCAAAGGAATGCAATTTAGCGTCTAAAAATGCATACAAAAAGATTGCAAATCATGCACTTTATTGTAATGGGTGTGTAGTTTAGTTTTCGTTGTGCAAACGAGACTGGTTACTTTGATCTTTTCGGGTTGAAATGGTAGTGTCATTATAAAATAGGGGTCGGCAAAAGGTAAAAACCGGTATCGATCTACCTGGTTGTTCACAGTGGATGCGTTGTTCGATGTCGATGGCGGAAAAGAGAAGTCATTCTGAAAATTATAAAAATGTTGCATTAACCATCCTGTCGGCATTTAAGAGCGCGGAATCCCCATCACGGAATATTAAGCATTTTCCCTGATTCGCAGTGGAAAACTTACGAGCTGGCTCACAAACATTCATTCTAATTGGGTCTTGCAGATCTGTGTTTCATCGCATGTTTACTCCACTCTCGTTTACTTTGTAAGAATATGGCTCCACTGTCTTCAAATCTTGAAGAGTGCTACTTTTGTATAATCTACTTTTGCAAGCGTGACTCCACTGATATTGACTACTAAGAATGTCCATTGTCATTTAGTATTAAAGGATGTTGCTTGAATTTGAACTACTATTGAGAGTGTGATTCCCGGTACCATGTAGTTAACTATACTAATTACCTTATCGGTAACGTACTATTCTCTTAACAAAGTTTCCCATCAAAATTGCAATCTTTTTCACAGCACAACTACGGTTTAGATACTAAATTGCCCGTAAATTAAAAGAATGCGAAATTTGTTCCCATCCTTAAAAATGGCGTCTGTTTGATTTTGGACAACATTTCTTGAATGTTCTCCAGTGGTATTTTGGGTGCGCGTGAAAATGTATCTTATATTTATATTTAGCAGTAGAAAATGAATGGAGTTTTTTACGTTTGCAGTAACTCGGCCGATTTACAATAATGATTCAGAGGAGGAGTAACAGAAAGTTTATTTTGAATGTATAGTTTTGTGTTTTTTACTACGTACCAAGACACGATTCTAAAAGATATCCTTACATTTACAAAACATGTTGCGATAAAGCAACTGTTAATTAAGTAGTCTAATTTCAATCCATTGGCTTTTTTTTCCACTTCTCCCCATGTTCATTTTTTACGAGTTGCTACATAGATTCATAACCAATGCATCCGGATAAATGATCACAGGAGAATTAGTACCATCATAAGGACATGCATCAGAAAAAGTACAACATAATTGTTTCCCACCATGTTTTGGCGAAGGACTTACACATATTGAAGGGACCGAAGATGCATCAAAAGTGAGGAATGCAGTAAGCGACCCATAGCTTGACTGCTTGCGTCAGGGTCAGGGAACCAGAGCTGACCAAGACCCTACTCCACCTCCAAGTGGTGGTCCTGGAAACAGGCTGCATCACTGCAGTCTGGCTGAGAGAGTAGGGATCAAAGAGGGAAGGCTAACCCAGTCCCAAAAATGCCGTGCCGAAAACGGATGTGGCGGGCCGAAAGGCGCAGATATCGCAGCTTTGCTGTAAACGGCGACACAACGTAACAAACGTCCTTTTCCCAAAAATTGAAGAATGTTGCTTCAAGATGCCGTGCACGAAACGCGTTTGTCACGTTGCTTCTTTTAGATGCGGCTGCTGCTGGGCCAAGAAAGGCGCATTACCATCTTCTTTGCGAATAAAAAAACTGCTGTAAACAGGCGCTTTCAAAATATTACGCAGCAAACCAACCAAATATCGCTGATCAACACGATGTATATACGGGTTAGTTTGAACCCTACGGGTTTTTTGTAAACGGCGACACAACGTAACAAACGTCCTTTTTAGGACGAACGCAGAAGAAGAAGAAGACACATATTGAAGAATGTTGCTTCAAGATGATCAACTTTTAAGAATGTGGCTTTACTTGATTTTCACGATAATGTCACGCGTTTGTCACGTTGCTTCTTTTAGTACGTTTACTGCAGCAAAAAGAGTTTATTATGCAACACGATGATGATGATGCTGCTGCTGATCAATATGATAAATATTACTGTTAGTTTGTTCCTTCTGTCTACGGTTGATTACCCGTCTTCTTTTGTGTATTGTTCTCTTATGTCATTTATATGTATCGTGTGCGCTGACGAAGACCAATGATATCATTTATTAAGAGGGTGGCGGGCACTAACCAAATATCGAGACTCACTTATAGAAACAGGTTCATTGTTACTACAAAACGAAAAACAAAATATTTATATTCGGCTGGGTAACACATTTAATAAAATAATAAATATTCAGGATAAAAAAATATAAAAAATTGATCGTCAAACCATTTGAGTCAAACATAGAAGTAGTGTGATCTTTGGCACTGCATGTCACTGGCCAACCTTTCATAATAAGGAGTGTATGATGATGTTCTTGCCGAACTGTAAGTTAATGCTTAGATTGTTAGGGTAACAGCTTTTAAAGATATCATAACTTCCTGTGTCTATCGGCACATTTTTTGTTATTTTATTGTGACCTGTGGGAGAAGATCGGCCTACCATATGACAAGTATGGGAAACTAAAAGCCATGGATCCAGACCTCCAGGACGACCCAGAGTCCGCTGGAAGGACAATATTAGACAATCTCTGAAAGACCAAGGACTAGATTAAAATCAGGCCAGGAGGAGGACAGCCGATAGGATAGTGTTGCAGACATCCGTCGTTTGTGCTTGTTGACAGAAATTTACGCAGCTTTATTTGAAAACTGCTTGATTATATTATAGTGTTCATCTCTTCGCTTTCTTTGTCTATTATATGCATTCTGCAACTTTGGGTTCAGTTTGATCAAATTTGCGTTCTGTCATAATTGTTTATTAAGATTCATTTTCTTCTATGATCGTTGTGATGTAGTAATCTTTGAATTCTTATTTCAATTATCGAGTCTTAGTATTTTCTTCAAGGTGAATGTCAACGGTCAAATCAATACGAACAACTGAAATGGTTCCAAGTACAACTTCATATAACTCTTCATTGAACAAGTCGAGTACAGACGACTCTAGATACATTTATTCCGATACCATCACAAATGAGCATGAAATCCCGTATTGACATATTTCTTCACATTAAAGGCAATGGCATAAATCATAGTTCGTTGATAGCCTAACATCTGACATGAGGTGTTTGACATAACCGTCAAAGCATAGTCTACTGTTCATTATTGTTCTGCGAACTATAGCACGTTAAATGTCCAAACAGTATTAATATAAAGTCCGTGCTAATCTTTAATTGCTCATTTCTACTAAGCTCACTATAACGTAGTTCCAAGGTTTCCCTCATCCTCCAAGTTACCTGGTTAATGTGTTTTCAGGTTTCCCTCATCCTCTTAGTTACTTGGTCCACGTGTCTGTAGGTTTCCCTCATCCTCCTAGTTACCTGGTGCATGTGTTTTTAGGTTTCTCCCATCCTACTAGTTACCTGGTCAATGTGTGTTTATTTTCCCTCATCTTCCTAGTTACTTGGTCCACGTGTCTTTAGGATTCCCTCATCCTCTTAGTTACCTGGTTCATGTGCTTTTAGGTATCTTTCATCCTCCTAGTTACCTGGCCCAAATGTTTTTAGGTATCCTTTATCCTCCTAGTTACATAGTTCATGTGTGTTTAGGTATCCTTCATCCTCTTTGTTACCTGGCCCAAATGTCTTTAGGTATTCTTCATCCTCCTAGTTACCTGGCCTAAATGTTTTTAGGTATCTTCATCCTCCTAGTTACCTGGTCCATGTGGTTTTAGGTTCCCCTCATCCTCCTAGTTACCTGGCCCAAATGTTTTTAGGTATCCTTCATTTTCCTAGTTACCTGGTTCATGTGTTTTTAGGTATCCTTCATCCTCCTAGTTTCCTGGCCCAAATGTCTTTAGGTATCCTTCATCCTCCTAGTTACCTGGCCTAAATGTTTTTAGGTATCTTTCATCCTCCTAGTTACCTGGTCCATGTGGTTTTAGGTTCCCCTCATCCTCCTAGTTACCTGGCCCAAATGTTTTTAGGTATCCTTCATCCTCCTAGTTATCTGGTTCATGTGTTTTTAGGTATCGTTCATCCTCCTAGTTACCTGGCCCAAATGTCTTTAGGTATCCTTCATCCTCCTAGTTACCTGGCCCTAATGTTTTTAGGTTCCCCTCATCCTCCTAGTTACCTGACCCAAATGTTTTTAGGTATCCTTCATCCTCCTAGTTACCATATCCATGATTTTTAGGTTTCCCTCAACCTCCTAGTTACCTGGTCCATGCGTTTTTTAGGTTTAAAATTCAACTCCCAAGTTACCTGGTCCATGTGTTTTAATATTTCTCTCATCCTCCTAGTTATCTGGTCCACGTGTTTTCAGTTGACCATAAAAACCCCCCCCCCCACCAGTTACCTGGTCCATGTGGTTTTAGGTTCCCCTCATCCTCATTGTTACCTGGCCCAAATGTTTTTAGGTATTGTAAAGTTTCTTTTCTTCTTTCCACCCTGTAAAGTGTCAGTCGGTATGCTCTGTAAGGAAGAGTGGTGTGTTGTTGAGATCAGGCATGCTCCAGTCTACCCAGCTGTAAATGAGTAACTCACCCTAGTCCTGAGTTAGGGAAGGCAAAGGCTCCAGGGGAAGCAGGCCCTAAACTTGGTCACTCCAACCGACGCAGGATGGTGTATGTATGAAGTAGAAGTGTAGAGTGTGATTACCGCGAATGGTGTACTGTTCGTGTGCTGACCAATATAACCACTCATACACATGTGTCTACAAGGCACCAATGCAGACTGCTGGAATCTTTGTTTACTCAATTTATTCAGACGTACACACTGGGACGTACGAGTACATCATGGTATGTTGACATATCAATTTGTAGGTATACATAGCAGATCTGAAGTCATGACACATTCAGAAATAATGGGCAGTACATCAAAAGTTCAATGTCATGATACATTATGGCCGCATTCCCCTATCTGACTAAACGCGTCAGTGAAGGCAGATCGGTAAATAACTAAAGTTATTTGACGTCCATAGTTTGTAGCATATATTATGAAACCACGAAAGAGGGGGTTTCTAGCAAGATTGAGATCTCCCTGTCACTGTCCGATAATAGGATAAATAATCTGTTCTCTTGGCAGTGATCAAAACATATGATGACCGAAATCTAACATGGCTGCCTCCCTGAGTTGTCGTTCACTCATTCATAGGAAGGTGAATATAAGCCAGAGTTAATTTATAATGGGTATATAAATGATTTCATAAATGTTTCCATACAGCTCTACGGTGATCAGGTTAATTCACGTAGCCATAACCGCTGTAGGAAAGTCTGTCATCTTTGTCGATACAAAACGCGACCCTAGCGATACGAAGCACAATGTTCCATCTAGGTCGAATCGACATGAGATCATCAAAATAGGGTCTGGCAATACATGGAGTCCGAATTATACATTGTACCGTACCTTAGGAGAGTCTCTAACATAAACTATAGTAGAGATACCATCTCCTTTAGAAGAAAACCACTTCATGAATTATATTTCCTTAAGAATCTACCAGCCCTTTGAAAAATGCGTACCCGCCATTATCACGGTACATCGGAACTCATCACGACTTGTCAAGACAACTCATACTTCCGCTAGACCGGAATAATAAGAATCTAGTCCCGCCTACCCATCCAAAATATACAATATAGGACTGATTCTACTTGTACTAATAATATGTAATACATATGAATTCAGGCCATACACACAATAAGCAAATTAATATATTTTCTGGCCCTAAAAAATAAGTACAAACGTAAGCGCAATATCCTTGCGCTGGATCAATATCCAGAACGATTACTCCTATAATCAAAAGTGTGAATCAAACATGGATTCTCTCGCTTTTACCATAGACAGCATTTTCATACACAAATGAATGAATGTCTATATTTTTTTCATATTAAATAGC
Organism: Oreohelix idahoensis; assembly: GCA_024509875.1. Taxonomy (NCBI): domain Eukaryota; kingdom Metazoa; phylum Mollusca; class Gastropoda; order Stylommatophora; family Oreohelicidae; genus Oreohelix; species Oreohelix idahoensis. Next base: position 98,392 of record JAMPIV010008601.1, on the reverse strand, counting down.
CATATCGATTTTTGTAATATGTGCGTCAAAATATGCACGCAACAGATTACCACACCCCTCGGGAAAAAAAAAGGTACATTTTTTTTTTTTTGAAATACATCTAGGAGCAACATACAATAGGCTCACAACGCACCAATACAATGCGCAGATGATAAGCATAAGTTTTATGACCTTAGAGAAAGTACTTCTCTAAGTATAAATATTTCCAGAGAGGTGTCACCAACGCATACTACAATAATAGCAATGACACAATTTCCACCTTAGTTTATACATAAATTTCATCTAAGATATCTTAACATCATGATCATCAAAGACGAAAAACATTGAAAGATCAGCGGTGAATAAATATCAATGAACCGCTAAGTAGTGTTACAATCAATATATGATATATTACATATGTGTACACATTTCAACATAGAAACAACTGTATCAAAGTTGTATAACAGTTATGAATCATGTGGGCATCTAGACAAAATATCTGCCATCACATTTTCTGACCCACGGATAGCTCGCACCGAAAAATGAAATGGCTGTAGAGCAATCGCGTATCGCGTTGATCTCGCGCTCTTCAGATTTTTACTCTGAATAGCCGTAAGAGCTTTCTGGTCAGTTTCCACAATGAAATGCGCGCCCAGAAGAAATCTTTGCAGTTTAAGGATTGACCAAACCATAGCCAATAATTCACGGTCTAGGACCGAGTAATTCTTCTCTGCGGCATTTAATTTCCGAGAAATATACATCACAGGATGCAGAGTTCCAGAGTACTCTTGCATTAGTGCAGCTCCAATCCCGGTGGATGAAGCGTCACTACGAAGAATAAATGTCTTATCCTTAGAAGGCAATACTAGGATAGGTGAAGTAGAAAACATAGTTTTAACCTTATCCAAAGAGGATTGACATTCTTGAGTCCAATGGACTACATTAGGAGACCCTTTCTTTAGCAAGGAAGAAAGAGGTGACATAATGGAGGACAGATTCGGGATGAATCGTCCATAAAATTGTATTAGACCTAAGAGACTTCGTACTTGCTTTTTAGTCTTAGGAATAGAAATGTTAAGTATCTTACTTGTATTATGGTCTTCTGTTTTTAGGAACCCATGACCAACACGGTGTCCTAAGAAAGATATTTCGCTAAAACCAATACATGCTTTCGATGGTTTCGCTGTCAGGTTATGCTCGCGTAAGATAGACAATAGTTCATTTATACCATTATAGTGATCGTTCCAAGTATCACTGAAAAGACAGATGTCATCAAGATACGCAATGACATCTGAGCGATGAGATAGGATTCGACGCATCATGCGTACAAATGTAGCAGGGGCGTTCATAAGACCGAAAGGCATGAAATTCCATTGGAATAGACCCCTAGGCGTCGAAAAAGCAGTAAACGGTTTGGCGTGTTCGGATAGTGGAACTTGCCAATATCCCTTAGACAAATCGAGTTTAGTAAAGAAGTGAGAATTCGATAGTCTCGTAAGTAGCTCTTCTAGTAAAGGCATAGGTTCAGCATCGAATTTAGTCACTTGATTCAATTTGCGATAATCCACGCAAAGACGTATGTTATTGTCTTTTTTCCGTACTATAACCATCGGCGAAGAATATGCTGATGTGGATGGTTCAATAATTTTTAACTCTATCATCTCATCTAACTCTTTCTCTACCTGTGCTTGAAAATGTATCGGGATAGGATACGGTCTGACTCTTATAGGACTATGGTCAGTAAGAATAATGTCATGTTGAATGACATCAGTTTGACCAGGAATGTCAGTAAGGACATCCTGAAATTGTTCTAACAAAGTAGAAACTTGTTTCTGCTCTCCTGGAGATAATTCTGGAGAAATTGCAACATCTTTCCATGATTCATTAGAGTGAAGAGGAATCATTGGAAAAGGTAAATTTACATCCGAGAAACTCGTTTCCTCATCCTGTATTACTGACAGAGATGAGTACTGTCCATGTTGGACTGGAAAATCGTCCGTTGCCTGGAAAACAGGTTGTAAATAATCAGGACGTTCATGGAATTCCGTGAGCATGTTGATGTGGAAGGTTTTACGCTTCCCGTCAATATCGACGATATAGTCAACATCGGAAACTTTTGATATTATATCGTACGGACCTTTCCAAGAAATAAGAAGTCTATTTTCCCTACAAGGTAGCAAGACAAATGCTTTGTCACCTGGACAAAGTTGTCGCAAACATCTCTTTTTATTGGCAAATTCCCTTGCCTTCTGTTTCGCAAATTCAGAAGAAGCAGTTGCCAATTTGCATGCTTCAATAATCTTGTGTCTAAGTGCGATGACATATTCATAAGAGGATTTTGTGTCATCGACAATATTATCAGCAGTTATAAGATCATGAAGTAAGGACATAGGACCTCGCGGTTTCGCGCCAAAGACAAGTTCAAAGGGAGAAAATCCTGTATGTTCGTTGGCGACCTCTCTATATGCAAAGAGAGCCGCGGGTAAAACCCTATCCCAATCCTGAGGATGATCTTCCGTTATCTTACCTAGTAGGTTTTTCAGAGTTCTATTCAAACGTTCCACCATCCCATTGGACATAGGATGATAAATACTACTCAGCGATCTCTCTATCTTCAGAGTCGACATTACTTGAGACATGGTATCCGATATGAGTTGGGTACCATGGTCGGATAATATTTCTGCTGGAAACCCCAGACGAGAAAATATTAACCAAAGAGCATCTGCGACATCAGCAGTAGTTATGCTCTTTAGAGGAACAGCCTCCGGCCAACGTGTGCACATATCAACACACGTCAAAATAAATTGGTGTCCTCTAGCAGACTTTATCTTAAATGGACCAATGATGTCTATCGCCATTTTTTGAAATGGCCGAATGGGAATGTCTGCAGCCTGAATAGGTGCATCATGGCGTGGACCTCTGGATTTAATCTCTTGACATACTTTACAAGATCGACAATAGATTCGTATGTCCTTATTCACAGCAGGCCAAAAGAAAGATTGAAGAACTCTAGCTTTAGTACGGGAAAAACCCATATGTCCAGCACACTGCGAATCATGAGCGTGCTGTAAGATTTTAACTCTCATATTTTTAGGCACAAGGATTTGAGAATGAATGGACTTAGCGGAGTCTTGTACCATACGTACAAGTACGACATTCTTCATCGTAATCCAAGATTTACGATTAGTATCCTTATTCGGATCACCTTTTGTTGCCAGAGTAAAGAATTTCTTTAGAGTAGGATCATCTTCCTGCTGTTTGATAAAGGAATCGTGGGAAATCTCCAAGGGATCATCTTGGATCTGCGCATCATTATCTTCAGAATGTGAAGATTGTGGCATATTAAGAGCTTGAGCCCTAGTGATTACTGCATTAGCCGATTGCATATTAACATTTTCCCAATTAGAAATTTGCTGTGGAGTGCATTCTTTCACCCCGTGAATGCGACCGATGATAAGATCAGCGATCGGATTCGGCAAGAGACATGCTTGCACCTCTCCTGTAAAGAAAGGCGTAGCAATATTGATAATGGCAGTGGAGTACTTCTCCAATGTGCCACCAAATGTTACACATTTGACTATATTGCCTGTAGCTCGAGAAGGATTTACGAGTGATTGCCTCACTCCAATGGTAGTGCACCCCGAATCGAAAAGAATTGATACCGGAGTACCATCTATTAGGCCCCTATTAAAGACAAGAGCACCCCTTCCATTATGCGCAATTGACGCATGGAGAGCGGGAAGCGGGTGACCGCAGCTTAAAGTAGACACTGTGGTTGGATCGAATAATGTTTTGCATTGCGAACACTCAGATGCTCTAGCAAAATCGAAAGCAGAATTTGCTACACTGTTGGAGTCTTTTTTATCATTATTCTGATTATCGGTGTCGTGGAACTCCTGTTGTGCAGAGTTAGCCTGGTAATACGATTTACCATGTCTTTTGTGTTGTGATCTACCTCGGTTATAATTGTCTCTATAATTATTATTGCCTCTGTTATAACCCCTATTTGGGTTTGAATCATAACATTCATGATCATAATCATCATGCTCATTATATTGAGTATCCCTGTAATATTGTTTCTTTTGTCTCCATGAAGCACTTGGGTAGTTCCTATAGCTACTCCCTTTCCGAGAATTTCTAACATTATGGGTACCTCTCGCGTGTCGAGGACTATCAGCCCGATTCCAGTTCTTCGAAGAAGAACCCTGATTTGAGTGGTTATCTTGGTTTTGATACTTATTCCAATTAACCTTTTTATCAAATTTATTTTTAGCTCCTTGGAATTTATGTGAGTAATTCTGATTATACTCTGTTGCCGAAGCAACTGGCATACTCTCTTTAATGTTAGAGTTACTAAGAATCATGTCAGGGTGTGCCGTGGCATACTGGTCACAATATTCTTTCATTTGCTTTATTGTACCAGGTTTACGCTCATGTAAGAACTCTAGGAATGATTTATTTACAGAAGACATGACCTTGTCTCTTAGCAATAAATCCGTAAGACCATCAAATGTTTTTTTCTGTTTTGGATAATTCAATCCATCGTGAAAGTGTAATTCGTGCTTTTGAGATGAAATCTGAGAATTCTACACCTACCTCAGGTCTCATTGTTTTAAACAAAAGACGATAACCTTCTTCAGACAGCTGATATCTCTTTATCAAAGCTGCCCTAACAGCATCATAATTATCTTTGTCGGCCTCTTCAACAAAATATAACTTACTCAGAGACTCCCCTTTTAGATTTTCAGACAACTGATTCACATACTGTGATTTGTCAACATTATGAGATCGACAAGCCCGTTCAAATCTAGAAAGCCAAAATGTTATGTCATCACTGGTAGGGTTAAACGCTGGTACCTTGACCTTATACACAAAGGGTTTACCATTACCACCAGATGCCGATTAACATTACTCATACATGTCAATTTTAATTTCTCTAATTCAAACTCATGTTCTCTTATTGCTTTTCTCTCTTCAGCTTCTCTATCTAATTTTTTTTGTTCTGCAGCAGCAGCAGCTTCTAATTTTTTCTGTTCTGCAGCAGCTTCTAATTTCTTCTGTTCTGCAGCAACTTCTAATTTTTTTTGTTCAGCTGCAGCTTCTAATTTCTTCTGTTCTGCAGCAGCAGCAACTTCTAGTTTTTTCTGTTCTGCATCAGCTTCTAATTTCTTCTGTTCTGCCTCAAATCTCCTTTCCTCCATTTGCATCTGCAATTTCTTAAGTTCAGCAGCAGTATCAGCTTCTTTTTCTAATCTTTTTTTCTTCAGCCAGAGCTTTTTTTTCTTCAGCAGCAGCTTTTTTTTCTTCAGCAGCAGCTTCTCTTTCTAATCTTTTTTTCTTCAGCCAAAGCTTTTTTTTCTTCTATTTGAAGTTTTCTCTCCTCAGCCGCAGCTTTTTTTTCCTCAGCAGCAGCTTTTCTTTCTTCAACAGCAGCAGCAGTTTTTTTCTCTTCTGCAGCTAATGCTTTGTCATATTGAGCAACAGCCCATTGTTCTAAGTCTTTTCCAGTCTTATCAAGAGATTTTCCTTGTGCAATGAAATAATCTAATGTAGACATATTGTCTTCTTAAATCAGAAACCTGAAAAAGTAAATAAATTACCCTATTTCGTTTTAATGGGAGACAAGTCTATACCATAGACTTAGTCTTAGTCCAAACTTGTATGGTTTATAATAACCAATGATAACTTGAGTACCTGTGGACAACAATAACTGTATCTCAAATACTGTGGGAGACAAGCCTTACAAAGGTCTTGTATATCTCAATGTAATCAAAGCTCACTTGGGTACCTGTGGAAAAAAATATTTCCCTTTACCAATCACTTTGGGAGACAAGCCTTACAAAGGTCTTGTACATTTTGTTTTATAACAATAACAATCATAAAGTACTGATCTGTACTATACTATCAGTGTATACCACTATACGTTTATGTCAACTAAAGACATTACAAAGGACAAACAAGAAAAGACAATATGAACACATTTGCAGAGATCAAATTAAATTAAATAGGAGAAATGAAAAAAATGATCACAGAAACCGTGATGATAACTGCCATAATATAACAAGACAAATAACGCCACAGTGTATAAACATAAGGGTGTAAAAAAACTGAAATGAAAGAAAAGATGAGACCTACAATTATACAAACAAATCAAACAAAACTAAGGAACACAAAATTATTACCAAAAACAACGAAGAAAAGAACACCTCATCACAACTAACAGAAATAGCAGCAAATTGTTGCTAACAAATTTCCAATTAAGAAAATGTGTACCTATAGAATACTAGTCCAGACCAATGTCACTCGGCATACCTTGTACTAGTCACACAGAACATAAACTAATTTAATACATAACAAATAACATGTAAGCATAAATAGCATATAGCATACAATATAATTTATGTCATGAATGGAATGTGTTGCAGGTATAGTGTTGTAAAGCAGGCACAGTTTATTTTAATACTAATAACTTGCCACTTTATTCAGTAATAGATTTAATTTTAAACTATTACACTGTCAATTTTTCTCTGTTGAGCATATGAAGATCCAACGATGAACTATGCACTCTATGTTCAACAACACTGTGATTCTTCTGTACGTTGAGAAATGTCAACAATACTGCTCCAGATATTTTCTACACTTGATACCACTGTCCTGTGTAATACTGTCTGTACAGCGAAAAAAAACTGTCAACAAGCGCTGACCTAGATACAGCATCCTATCGGTAATACAGGTCAAGCTGACATCGACTGTATAGCTGTCCTACTGGTGTTGATGTGTTCAAACAAATGTTCTTTCAGCTGTAAACTGTGATTCTCAACACAAAACTGCGTAAGCTGGACCCAGGAATCTGGCTCGCCACTGTAAAGTTTCTTTTCTTCTTTCCACTCTGTAAAGTGTCAGTCGGTATGCTCTGTAAGGAAGAGTGGTGTGTTGTTGAGATCAGGCATGCTCCAGTCTACCCAGCTGTAAATGGGTAACTCACCCTAGTCCTGAGTTAGGGAAGGCAAAGGCTCCAGGGGAAGCAGGCCCAAAACTTGGTCACTCCAACCGACGCAGGATGGTGTATGTATGAAGTAGAAGTGTAGAGTGTGATTACCGCGAATGGTGTACTGTTCGTGTGCTGACCAATATAACCACTCATACACATGTGTCTACAAGGCACCAATGCAGACTGCTGGAATCTTTGTTTACTCAATTTATTCAGACGTACACACTGGGACGTACGAGTACATCATGGTATGTTGACATATCAATTTGTAGGTATACATAGCAGATCTGAAGTCATGACACATTCAGAAATAATGGGCAGTACATCAAAAGTTCAATGTCATGATACATTATGGCCGCATTCCCCTATCTGACTAAACGCGTCAGTGAAGGCAGATCGGTAAATAACTAAAGTTATTTGACGTCCATAGTTTGTAGCATATATTATGAAACCACGAAAGAGGGGGTTTCTAGCAAGATTGAGATCTCCCTGTCACTGTCCGATAATAGGATAAATAATCTGTTCTCTTGGCAGTGATCAAAACATATGATGACCGAAATCTAACATGGCTGCCTCCCTGAGTTGTCGTTCACTCATTCATAGGAAGGTGAATATAAGCCAGAGTTAATTTATAATGGGTATATAAATGATTTCATAAATGTTTCCATACAGCTCTACGGTGATCAGGTTAATTCACGTAGCCATAACCGCTGTAGGAAAGTCTGTCATCTTTGTCGATACAAAACGCGACCCTAGCGATACGAAGCACAATGTTCCATCTAGGTCGAATCGACATGAGATCATCAAAATAGGGTCTGGCAATACATGGAGTCCGAATTATACATTGTACCGTACCTTAGGAGAGTCTCTAACATAAACTATAGTAGAGATACCATCTCCTTTAGAAGAAAACCACTTCATGCATTATATTTCCTTAAGAATCTACCAGCCCTTTGAAAAATGCGTACCCGCCATTATCACGGTACATCAGAACTCATCACGACTTGTCAAGACAACTCATACTTCCGCTAGACCGGAACAATAAGAATCTAGTCCCGCCTACCCATCCAAAATATACAATATAGGACTGATTCTACTTGTACTAATAATATGTAATACATATGAATTCAGGCCATACAAACAATAAGCAAATTAATATATTTTCTGGCCCTAAAAAATAAGTACAAACGTAAGCGCAATATCCTTGCGCTGGATCAATATCCAGAACGATTACTCCTATAATCAAAAGTGTGAATCAAACATGGATTCTCTCGCTTTTACCATAGACAGCATTTTCATACACAAATGAATGAATGTCTATATTTTTTTCATATTAAATAGCCATATCGATTTTTGTAATATGTGCGTCAAAATATGCACGCAACAGGTATCCTTCATCCTCCTAGTTACCTGGTTCATGTTCTTTTAGGTATCTTTCATCCTCCTAATTACCTGGTCCATGTGGTTTTAGGTTCCCCTCACCCTCCTAGTTACCTGGCCCAAATGTTTTTAGGTATCCTTCATCCTCCTAGTTACCTGGTTCATGTGTTTTTAGGTATCCTTCATCCTCCTAGTTACCTGGCCCAAATGTTTTTAGGTATCCTTCATCCTCCTAGTTACCTGGCCCAAATGATTTTAGGTATCCTTCATCCTCCTAGTTACCTGGCCCAAATGTTTTTAGGTATCCTTCATCCTCCTAGTTACCTGGTCCAAATGTTTTTTGGTTTCCTTCATCCTGCTAGTTACCTGGTTCATGTGTTTTTTAGGTTTCTTTCATCCTCCTAGTTACCTGGTTTATGTGTTTTTAGGTTTCTATAGCCCTGAAGATTTAAGAACAAGAACGGCCTTTCAACGCCAGCAACAGGTTTCCTCAATATATGACCTATCTATCGCCAGTGTCTTCTTCTCATCTCTTCTTCTACTGGTACATATCTCGTTCTTGTCATCAGTTCCACATCGGAGATCTTGTCATACAACTTCAATCCTTCTGCACTACGCAAGCAACCAATTATGACAATATTTTAATCAGGAAGAAAATAAACACAAACTAAATTACTCGGAAGAAAATAAGGAAGACAATAAAATTAGGTTTCATTACTCATTTTTATACATTTGGACAAGTTCTCAATTTCTTGTCTCTACTTTTTTTTTTTGAGTTGGGTTGTCCCTGACGATGAGATTGTGACCGTAACCTTGGTCATGTCTTTGACCTTTGACCTAGTGTCACAACGCTATTTTGTGGTTGCTTGCTTGTTAGTGACAAGGCAAGTCGGTCGGAAGCCAACGGAAATAGCCGAACGACCGGGTCATGTGACCATAGGAAATTCGGGCGCCAAAGGTTTGATCACGAAAGATTCATTAGTGATTGGACTGCCGTCCAATTGGACAATATTCTATGCCAGCTTGATGCTGCCCATATTTCATTGAATATCTTGACACAGTGCCCGCCAGATTAGTCTTATGTTGGTGATATTTATTCTAGGGAAGTGATTATTTGCTCAGTTATAATTTTTGTGTAAGCTGAGAATTGGCTGTACGTACTTTTGATAGTCGTAGGTCGTTAGTACCATGTTGGTTCGCCGCTACATTGAGCGGAGTTCACCGTAGGAGTTAGGTAGCCATATTGCCCGGTCTTGCATATTGATATTATATGTTCATTCCCTGTGGCGGCATTTGTATATGTATTTGCATTTCATTAGGCCGTATGTGGCCAAGTTATGTTCTTGCTAATAAAGGGATATTAGCTGTTTAGAAGCGATCGTTCCTTGTGTCACCCATTGTTGTATAGTCATACCTTAGTGGACACGAGCCAGATTATGGGTCGTCGTTAAATCTGTACAACATTGGTAATGCCCTAGTGGTGAGGGGTTAGCCAGCTAGCACCTCTTTACCCCCCCCCCCCCCCCATAGTTAAATAGTGGGTTGTGATACCTAGTAAGACAGATGACCTATGTGCGCACACCCCCCACCGTTTAATTATTCATGAAGAAAGTTCAGTAGGAAGCAACATGTTTTAGAATTTACTACTTTATTTTCTCCTGTTTGTGTCGTTGTCTGATTATTGTTTGTTCTTGTGTGACGTGTATTACCTTTGTGGGGTCAGTAGATCTTCACCCTGTAAAGCTACACAGGTGTGGCCCAATACTTCAAAAATAGCGAAAAGAGGAAATATTCAGGTTTGTTAAATGTTATTCTATTTACGAGTATTTATTTTGCTGAAGCGTAAAAAATGACCAGACCTATCTTATTCTAGCAATGACAAGTTTTACCACGCCCCATTTCTGCTCGTAACACTTCCTAAGTATTAAGACACAAGAGAAGACACAGACAGTCATATTCGGTACATCCAGAACTAAAAAGGGACTTCCCTATTGAGTGTATCTTTCAGTTAGCCTTATTGTGCCTAAATACATTGGTTATATCAGAGCACAATAGCCAGTTTAAACAAATAATTACACGCATGTAGTTACACTCATACAGTGTCGACTAATATCAAATCCTGAAGGTAACATCTAGTGCCTGTCTGAATCCTCTAGGACGAAGAAACTCTGGTTTGAAATGGGACAACCAGCTCGTCATTGGATGAGTTAGTGTGTGTGTGTGTTTTTTTTTTTTTTTTTATATAATAGAAGTTGTGCTCTCCAAATTTAAAAAAAAACGCTTTTGGCCTGTAACAAATCACCCTGATGGGCAGCAGAGTCTCTGTGAAGACTACTTTTCTACGAATATCTATAAAAGATTTATATTCCTGTAGACTCTAGTACCATTTTTTTTTTTAAATTAAGTTTTGCCACGTTTTGGCGATTCGCGTCCCGTTCAACCTAGTCGGTTATATTTGGGCGCATATCTAAACACAAAAGACTCTTAGGTCCCCCCCCCCCCCCCCCCCCCCCCCCCCCCCCCCCCCCCCCCCCCCCCCCCCTGAGATTCAATCCTGTTTGGTTGGTTATTTTCACCATTAAGAGCTCTTCATACATGTAATATGCAGAGATTAATGATAACAAAATGCTTGGAAAACTGCGTATAAATAATAAAAAGACGGAAAATGTTTGTTTTAAAACAGAGATAAACTCATAAATATCATCATTTGTATACTGCTGGCAACATTCTTTACATTTCTATAGCTAGATTCTTGTAATCTACATTTTAAAAAAAATGCTAGAAGCATTTCTTGTCAACCTCAATAAGTGTATAGTTATTTCCCCTTTTCGGCAATTTTTTCTTTTTTTCTTTCTACAGATTATTTCCCTTCCCTTATCACAGATCTATGTGAAAAAAAGGATGCTCTCTTTCTATGCCTGCAGTATGTTCAATGTTCACATCCGTATCTACTGTTTATTATGTTAATGCTTACATTATCTTAAATGATCAAATTCGTATCTAATGAATATCGTTTGTGTGTGGGATTTGACAAAGGTTACCTTCTTTGACGGCGATTTAACTCATGGTCATGACCTGCGTAATAAGGGGTCGTCCACATATAACGTCATGCAGTAGGTAAATTTTATCCGCAATATTTATCTTTTATCCGCAATGGTGAACTTTTATCCAAAATACTTAACTTTTATCCGCAATAGTTAACATCTGTCTTGTAGAAGACTTATACTATTATTATTATCCACGCTGAAAAATCGATAATTGTTATAATCTTTACCTGGTTTAAGGGGGCACTCCCACCCAGAAATGGGTTATCTTTTTAAAAAATTAACAGAAAAATAACTAACAAACTTGTTGACATAAAATTTGGCCACATGTTACAAGAGATATTATATTTTATGATGAACAAAGTTTAATTTATAAATTTTAATGTTTTATGTGAAAATAATTAATTAACATGAAGTGATGAAAAAAAAAAAGAAAGGAAAAACCCCCAGTGCACCTGGGAATGAATTTCACTCACATAAAAGGTGCAAAGAAAGCCAAACCAGCAGATGATGTGCATAACATACCTACCTATGGCGTGAACCACCCAAAAATGTCTACCCCAATGAGTTTTGTAGATATGGCTCTTGCAATATGACCCTTTTAAATAGCACAAATTTAGAACTTTGTATAGCAATATCTCTGTTTCTATACCATGTAAGAAAAAAGTAGAGGTTCATGCCATAAAGGATAACATGGGCTATAAGTGTGCAAAATTTGAAGGCTATAGCTTTAAAATTGTAAAAAATATCACCGGAACTGTGAATCGCAAGCCCTGTTTTAGTTAAAGTTTAGTTTTTAAAATGTTAAAACACTTATCTGATTCTCTTTGAACATTGATAACTCATAAACTATTACAGATAAACACATAATTCAAAAAGAATATCAAAGTAAAAAGGCTTATAAATATTTAAAACACAATTATTATATGAAAATCAAAAATAACCTTTTTTGTCTTTTTCTGGGTGTATATGCCCCCTTAAATTGTTTTAATTATATATATATAAGAAGACAGAGGTCATGACGCTGAATGTGAGCAACCCTGAGCCAATATCAGTAAGGAATCAGCAACTGGAACAGACTGATGCCTTCACATACCTAGGATGCATAGTAACACCAGACGGCGGAGCAAGCAAAGACATCAACAACAGAATGAACAAAGCAAGAACAGCCTTTTTTAGTCTAAACAATATCTGGAAGTCCTCTCAGTACAGCACAAGCACAAAATTAGGATTATATCAGAGCTGTGTGCTTTCTGTGCTTCTCTATGGCACGGAGAGCTGGAGAGTTACAGAGAAGGAAATGTCGAAATTGTCATCTTTTCACACAACATGCCTAAGACCAATTCTCCGAATGTTTTGGCCGAATACCATCACCAACCAAGATCTGCTTACTCGGAGCAAGCAAGAAGACATGCACACCATCATAGCTGGCAGACGCTGGAGCTGGGTTGGCCATGTCCTCAGAAGAGACCCCGATGCCATCACAAGAACAGCTATGCTATGGACCCCTGAAGGAAAACGAAGAGAGGCCGACCAAAAACAACTTGGCGGAGGACTGTGGAGGCTGAGATGCAAAGAATGAACCAGAGTTTGGGCACTGTACGAAGGATGGCCGCCGACCGAGCAAGGTGGAATCAATTTGTTGTTGACCTACGAGACGCCAACAGGCGTAATGGCCACTGACTGCTTTGACGGTCGGCGGCTAAGAATCAAAGAAGAGAATATGTATATATATATGGATGACGTAATTAATGATGAGGGAACCTTAAAAACACATGGACCATGTAACTAGGAAGAAGAGAAAAACTTAAAAACACATGGACCAGTTTACTAGGAGGATGTATTAAACCTGAAAATGCATGTACCAAGTAACTAGTAGGTTGAGGGAAGCCTAAATACGCAGGGACCAGGTAATTAGGAGGATGAGGGAAACCGAAAAACGCATGGACCAGGTAACTAGGAGGATGAGGGAAACCTAACAAGACATGGACCAGGTAATTAGGAGGATAAGAGAAGCCTAAAACCACATGGACCAGGTAACTAGGAAGATGAAAGAAACCTAAAAACGCATGGACCAGGTAACTAGGAGGATGAGGGAAACCTAATAAGACATGGACCAGGTAATTAGGAGGATAAGGGAAGCCTACAACCACATGGACCAGGTAACTAGGATGATGAAAGAAACCTAAAAACGCATGCACTCAACTCGGTAATTAAAAAGATGAGGGAAACCAAATAACACATTGACCAGGTAACTAGGAAGATGGAAAACCTCCGAAATGGTTTGGTAGCACAGTCTCAAAGCATTCTACACAAAACCAAGCAAAGGAAAACTCAACTGAGCTTTTCCTCTATCAAGTCTTTCTTTCTAACCCTGAAAGTCAGGCTCGAACTCCTATCAACGCTTTCTTGATGCGCTCTCTCTCTCTCTCTCTCTCTCTCTCTCTCTCTCTCTCTCTCTCTCTCTCTCCGTGGAATTCATGGGACACCCTAGCTGAATCGAGTTCACTTCTTCGCGAACTATCTTACACCTAATGCCCTGTCTACTTAGCAAACAAAAGGGGAACTACTATTTTAATTATTCGTTTATTATATCCCTTTACTCCTTTTTACGTCCCTTTACATAACCGGCTACACTTGCTACAGCGCGTACATCCTTGCTACAGCGTGAACATCCTTGCTACAGCGTGTACATAGCTTGCCCACCTGTCTGTCATAAGAAATAATTCAAGAACTACTGTATCAATTTGATTACCTTTTTTTCACATGGAATTGCATGTGCGCCCTGTCAAAGGAATGCAATTTAGCGTCCAAAAATGCATCACAAAAAGATTGCAAATCATGCACTTTATTGTAATGGGTGTGTAGTTTAGTTTTCGTTGTGCAAACGAGACTGGTTACTTTGATCTTTTCGGGTTGAAATGGTCGTGCCATTATAAAATAGGGGTCGGCAAAAGGTAAAAACCGGTATCGATCTACCTGGTTGTTCACAGTGGATGCGTTGCTCGATGTCGATGGCGGAAAAGAGAAGGCATTCTGAAAATTATAAAAATGTTGCACTAACCATCCTGTCGGCATTTAAGAGCGCGGAATCCCCATCACGGAATATTAAGCATTTTTCCTGATTCGCAGGGGAAAACTTACGAGCTGGCTCACAAACATTCATTCTAATCGTGAGCTTCATGAGACCGAAACGCGATTTGTTCTTTGGAGAAGAGAATTTAACCTCTTCGGTAAAACACAGTTTAATCTGAAGCAGGAAGTAGATCGTCCAACAGAGATAGACATATAGAGTACATATTAGCTGCATTTGTCCAAGATTTGGTCTGTTTTGAAATCTGAATATAGACGTGATTCTATCAAGGTACATCCTCAAGGAGCTATGTGTTTGTAAAGTAGATTGACACATCTCCTGAGTAACCTGTCTCTGATCTATGACTAACTCTGACCTCCAACCTGTAGATCGGGTCTTGCCGATCTGTGTTTCATCGCATGTTTACTCCACTCTCGTTTACTTTGTAAGAATATGGCTCCACTGTTTTCAAATCTTGAAGAGTGCTACTTTTGTATAATCTACTTTTGCAAGCGTGACTCCACTGATATTGACTCCTAAGAATGTCCATTGCCATTTAGTATTAAAGGATGTTGCTTGAATTTAAACTACTATTGAGAGTGTGATTCCAGTACCTTGTAGTTAACTATACTAATTACCTTATCGGTAACGTACTATTCTCTTAACAAAGTTTCCCATCAAAATTGCAATCTTTTTCACAGCACAACTACGGTTTAGATACTAAATTGCCCGTAAATTGAAAGAATGCGAAATTTGTTCCCATCCTTAAAAATGGCGTCTGTTTGATTTTGGACAACATTTCTTGAATGTTCTCCAGTGGTATTTTGGGTGCGCGTGGAAATGTATCTTATATTTATATTTAGCAGTAGAAAATGAATGGAGTTTTTTACGTTAGCAGTAACTCAGCCGATTTAGTCGCTCAAGTCGATACGCCCTTAAAGAAATGATTCAGAGGAGGAGTAACAGAAATTTTATTTTGAATGTATAGTTTTGTGTTTTTTACTACGCACCAAGACACGATTTTAAAAGATATCCTTACATTGACAAAACATGTTGCGATAAAGCAACTGTTAATTAAGTAGTCAAATTTCAATCCATTGGCTTTTTTTCCACTTCTCCCCATGTTCATTTTTTACGAGTTGCTACATAGATTCATAACCAATGCATCCAGATAAATGATCACAGGAGAATTAGTACCATCATAAGGACATGCATCAGAAAAAGTACAACATAATTGTTTCCCACCATGTTTTGGCGGAGGACTTACACATATTGAAGGGACCGAAGATGCATCAAAAGTGAGGAATGCAGTAAGCGACCCATAGCTTGACTGCTTGCGTCAGGGTCAGGGAACCAGAGCTGACCAAAACCCTACTCCACCTCCAAGTGGTGGTCCTGGAAACAGGCTGCATCACTGCAGTCTGGCTGAGAGAGTAGGGATCAAAGAGGGAAGGCTAACTGTTACGCACATAATTTTTTCCTAAGACTGTGTGTAACTAAATCTGTATGAATTGTACACTTTGAATTTTTTGTAATCTAAGACAGATAACCTTGTTTAAAATTATGGGTACATTGTATTATGTGGGTTAACTTCTCTTGTTGGTTGGCTCGTGGGTTATCTGATCTTGTGTCGTGACTCGCTGAGTCACTTTTCGAACGATGTCTCCTTATACGGTAATGGTTGGTCAACTATTTCTTGGAATGATTGAAATCATGATTGACTGTATTCCCATGTCCATTTAAGGCGTGATTTTTGAACATAGCTTTAAAAATTGTTCTTCTTCATCGTTCGTTGTGAGTGTTAGTCAGTTGTATGCGTTCTGCGCATGTCTAGACTTTGAGAAGTTGAGTTTCGTCTTCCGCCCAGCATTGATCGAGATAGACTGAGCAGAGGACAGACGCATCGGCGTCTTGTGATTTTTCAGAGGGAAATATATTGTCTTTGTGAGTTAGTTATCTAACTAGACTTTTCCCAGTATTATTCAAGCCGCCTGGAGGCATATGTTTTAGTGGTTTATTCCGAAGAAAGGTAATACCTCTTTATTGAACTTTACAATGCCATCTATTAGTTCGACATTTTGTTGCTCTCTGCTCGCCTGTGTGATTCAAAATGGAGAGGTACTTTGATTAGGATTTCGCCACCGGTATCTTTATACCTGAACAATTTACATATATGGGTCGCTTTAGACCAACAGGACTATTGTCTGTTTTCCAGGATTCGCTATGCCAAGATTACGCCTAAGTCAATGGGTTAGACTTAGGAATGAGATAAAGGTCAGTTCGACCTGTTCTCCTCAATGCTATTTCTCATGCAAACTATAACGGACTTATTTATTACACCTGATTTGCCAGCATCAGGAAGAGGAGTAATGATTATTTATTATGTATGTGTACTGATGAAAATGCAGCTGACAACTGACACTATTGATAGTAAGGAATATTAATGCATCCAGCTCTGTGCCATATTATTTAGACAGATTTATGAATAATAACTTTATGACACTGTGAACCTTGAACTGTTGTTTACGCTACGACTGATGAGGATTGGATCCTACATGTCTAACAGTTGGCACCAATATCATTTTTGAATGCTGAAAACTATTGAACTGTGAGCTTTATGATGTATGTGAAGTAACTGTCGTTGTGGCGTGAAATAAATGATGAAAACGTCAAGAGCAGTTACCTCCTTTATGACTTCGCATGTCACTTTGCCTGTGTTGTAACTCTGTGGACTAGCTAACTACTTTATACACAGCAACAACATAAACCAGATAAGACACCCTACACTACAACTATAATTTAACTGGTGTCGGTAGGGGTGGTAATTGAAGTCAGCCTAAATCCACCCTTATCACTAACCCAGTCCCAAAAATGCCGTGCCGAAAACGGATGTGGCGGGCCGAAAGGCGCAGATATCGCAGCTTTGCTGTAAACGGCGACACAACGTAACAAACGTCCTTTTTAGGACGAACGCAGAAGAAGAAGAAGACACATATTGAAGAATGTTGCTTCAAGATGATCAACTTTTAAGAATGTGGCTTTACTTGATTTTCACGATAATGTCACGCGTTTGTCACGTTGCTTCTTTTAGTACGTTTACTGCAGCAAAAAGAGTTTATTATGCAACACGATGATGATGATGCTGCTGCTGATCAAGATGATAAATATTACTGTTAGTTTGTTCCTTCTGTCTACGGTTGATTACCTGTCTTCTTTTGACGAAGACCAATGATATTTTAATATCTTCTTTTACCTTTGCGAATAAAAAACTGCTTGTTACATTTCGACAATGAGCTTTCAAAATAGGCCATTACAGGGATCCTCAGCCTTTTCTGCACCGCGGGCACATTTTACATTTATTAAGAGGGTGGCGGGCACCAACCAAATATCGAGACTCACTTATAGAAACAGGTTCATTTTTACAACAAAAACGAAAAACAAAATATTTATATTCGGCTGGGTAACACATTTAATAAAATAATAAATATTCAGGATAAAAAAATATAAAAAATTGATCGTCAAACCATTTGAGTCAAACATAGAAGTAGTGTGATCTTTGGCACTGCATGTCACTGGCCAACCTTTCATAATAAGGAGTGTATGATGATGTTCCTGCCGAACTGTAAGTTAATGCTTAGATTGTTAGGGTAACAGCTTTTAAAGATATCATAACTTCCTGTGTCTATCGGCACTTTTTTTGTTATTTTATTGTGACCTGTGGGAGAAGATCGGCTACCATGACAAGTATGGGAAACTAAAAGCCATGGATCCAGACCTCCAGGACGACCCAGAGTCCGCTGGAAGGACAATATTAGACAATCTCTGAAAGACCAAGGACTATATTAGAAACAGGCCAGGAGGAGGACAGCCGATAGGATAGTGTTGCAGACATCCGTCGTTTGTGCTTGTTGACAGAATTTTACACAGCTTTATTTGAAAAACTGCTTGATTATATTATAGTGTACATCTCTTCACTTTCATTGTCTATTATATGCATTCTGCAACTTTGGGTTCAGTTTGATTAAATTTGCGTTCTATCATAATTGTTTATTAAGATTCATTTTCTTCTTTGATCGTTGTGATGTAGTAATCTTTGAATTCTTATTTCAATTATCGAGTCTTAGTATTTTCTTCAAGGTGAATGTCAACGGTCAAATCAATACGAACAACTGAAATGGTTCCAAGTACAACTTCATATAACTCTTCATTGAACAAGTCGAGTACAGACGACTCTAGATACATTTATTCCGATACTATCACAAATGAGCATGAAATCCCGTATTGACATATTTCTTCACATTAAAGGCAATGGCATAAATCATAGTTCGTTGATTGCCTAACATCTGACATGAGATGTTTGACATAACCGTCAAAGCATAGTCTACTGTTCATTATTGTTCTGCGAACTATAGCACGTTAAATGTCCAAACAGTATTAATATAAAGTCCGTGCTAATCTTTAACTGCGCATTTCTACTAAGCTCACTATAACGTAGTTCCAAGGTACTATATTAATATCTTATTCTTGCTTTGGTATCACAGGTCAACTTCTAATAGCCATATTGCTCTCATTACACGTTATGTTCTACACTGTACCTTTGACATTTTACGAATACCACGAAAATATAATCCGCGCTTCAACGTTTAACATATTTATGGACTCACATGTCTTTGGCTAATTCATAGCTTCTCAAAGAAGTGTCAACCGACACACATTATCAATAACACTGTGGAACCTTGACCGTTGGGCATAAAAGCCAATAAGTAGACTATCTTCTACACTCTGGAGGTTGGCAGTGTACACAAGCCGCCATACCGCTACAAGATATATGCGCCGCTGATCGCAGTATATGACCCTGACATCATCGCCAGAACTGCCATGCTATAAACTCCAGAAGGAAAACGAAAGCACGGCTACCTTGTGGGAAAACTGTGGAGGCAGGGATGCTAAGCATGAACCACAGGTAAGGCACCACACGAAGAATGGCTGTCGACGGAGCACAGCGAAGACAGTTTGTTGCTGTCCTACAAGACGCCACTTGGCGTGATGGCCACTGATTGCTTTGTCAGTCAGCGGCCAAGGACTAATGAAGAAGAAGATTAAAATAAAGAGGTCCTAGAGAAGCCGAGAATGACAAGAGAAAGTATGACTGAGACCAAAGTGTGATAGATACAATACTTTTGGTGATATAAAAAAGATGTATCACTTTGCTGAAAATTTAATTGATTAATTTGTTAGCGACACGCCAAAGCCTTATCGCTCTATCTTTTCCTACATCTCTCATTTTATTTGCTCCCACATTTGTGCTCTTCCATTCCACGTTGGCTCTTTCATCGTTTTCTAGTTTCTTTTTAATCACATCTGGTCTCATCAAAATCAAACACCTGGGCGTGGTACAATTTCTTTAGACCATTGTTAACTTTGAGGATGGCGCGGCTGACCAAGTGAAGTGTTAGAGACTTTACTATACTATGCCCAGCATCGAGAAGTGGGGTGACCAGTTCGCTTCCTCTCTGCTTTTGCCTTCCCTAACTCAAGAGCAAAGTCAGAAGAGAACAGATTACATAAATTAAAGCGATACAGAAGACAAAGAAAGACTTTTGATGGATGGCAGAGTATATAAGGACTTGGTATATGTTTGTTGAAGTCGTGTTCTCCATTGGTAGCTAACATGTATTGATTACTTAAATCAGACCTATAGGTCGTTTATATTTGGACATGCGCCCTAATATAACCGAACATGTTGAACGGGGAAAAAACATACGTTGATGGTGATAATGATAAATTGACGAATGGAAAAAACATACAGTGATATACATTAAGTAAAAACAATAGAACACATTACAATGTATAATACATTTCTTTACTAATTGACATATTAAGAACAAACTGAAAAGGAAATAAATTCGACATTACTTTGCTTACAATATTATTTTAAAACATAGCAAATTCTTTGCAAATACTAAAAAAAAAAAGAACGCAAGACTTTTGACTAAAAGTTTCTTAATGCAATCCGATCGTCATTTACGCTAGGGTAACGGTCTGGGGTACGTTTATTTAATGGTGCAGAAACATGAACAATAAACAAGCAATTAGAAGAAAGAATTGAAGATCTCGAGATGTGGATACATAGAAGAATGTAGAGCATCTCATGGAAAGAGAAGAAAACAAATAAAGAGGTCGTAGAAACCCTAGGATGAAAAAGAGAATTAATGAAGGAGATGAAAGTTTGACAGCTTAAATATGTTGGTTATTTAAAAGACATTTGGCCTGGGTGAAGACCATAATAGAAGGCAAACGTGCAAGAGGAAGACGGCGCTATGATTGGGGAGATAACATTGAACATAGACAAGAAAGGATCTATCAAAGTACGCCATCAAGAAAAAGGATATAAGACGTCACAAATCCATTACAGCCGACATTTCGAAACCGTGTAAATTGAGAAAATATAAATAGCGATCACACTGGATTCCAATTAGCTGTTCTTTTAAAATTGTCAGCATCTTTCTTGTACTAAAGATAAACAAAAGGATATAATTTTGTTTCAGATACTACAAGTTCTTAATGGTGCTTTCAAAGTTCAGCTCCTCTAATATAGCTAATTTACTGATCAACATAATCTTCCCCCCAATGGAAGTTGTCGTGTATAACTGTTAAACTGTTACAATTGTAGCATTTTACTTTGTTATATAGCATTTATTGTGTTTTTGTTTATTATTTTAAAAATAATATTTAAAATGCATGTGTAGGATAAATGGATTCAGTATGGGAGACGAAAGACAGGATGAGCAGAATGTTAGACCAGCCTGCGTGCCCAATTTAAAACCCTTTGAAGATAAAGTTCGTTCGTTCGTTCGTTCTGATTGTCTCTTGAGTTAGGGAGGGAAAAGAAAAACACACGCAGGGCCCTACTCTCTCAATCGCAGACTGTTCACATATTTCATAAGTTCTGATTCTATGCCACCCTAATGTGATTATACTCGAATTATTGTCTGATTTACTGTATGGATGTGTTGGATTTGTTTTTTTTTTGTTTATTTATTTATTTATTTGTTGTTGTTGTTGTTGTTGTCTTTGTTGTTGTTTTTCCTTTTTTTCATTACGTTCTTGTTTGTTTTTAAAATACACAATTAACTTTGTTTATCGTTGGGTACTGTCAATGTATGCTGTTATATTACCTTTATAATGTTTCATTTCTTCTTCTTCTTCCGTCCTTAGCCAAAGACCGACCAAGCAGTCAGAGGCCATCACGCCTTGTGGCGTCTTAAGGGCAACAGCAGATTGATTTTCTCTGTTGTAGTTTCCCATCACGCCTAGCGGCGTCTTTAGGGCAACAACAGATAGATCCATCTGCCGTGTTTCATGCTTTTAACTTAATGCTTAACTCTTTGACTCCGCAATTATGTTCCACCCTGTTCGTAATTTTAATTCGTGATAGACTAAAAACAACGCTCAGAGAGTTGTTTTGGCACGGTTGTCAAATCGGACCAACGCTCTGAGCGTTGTTCCGGAGTCAAAGAGTTAAAGTAACATGTTGGAATGACAGGATATAGTATGAAAGATAAAATGGATTGGAAGGGTAGAATCTTCACTGGCCTGCGCCATTTCTTAACCCTGTGAAAGTTCGTTCGTTCGTTCCCCAAAAGAGCATATACCTTAAACAAACACATGTTAACTCTTTCTGTCCTGTACCATCAGCTCAAGTTCTTTCCGCACAGGAAACTATAACAATATTGCACTTGAAGAAACACCACTACAAGATGTAGAATCTTACTTATACAGTGGCAGCAATGTAGTCACAGTTGGAGGGACATACAAGGATATACAACAATAAAATACACAGGGTTCGAGGAACTTACATTGGACTGGGAAATATATGGAGATCAAAAGAAATAAAGTCCAACATAAAATTCAGAATTTCTAATTCACATGTCAAGTCAATCCTATTGTATGGCTGTGAAACATGGATAACAAGAAAAAAACAACTAAAAGCTTATAAAAAGGTAGTTCCATAGCCTGATGTTGCCTTAGGGGTGTGATGTGTTAGAGACTTAACTATACTGTGTCCGGCTTCGAGAGATGGGGGTGACAAGTTCCCTTCGTCACTGCCTTTTCCTTCCCTAACTCAAGTGAAAAGTCAGGTACCAATTTACAGCGTGGTAGACTGAAGCGTGTCGATACCGTGAATCGACACCTGGGCAGTTTTGCCGCGAGAGACCAGAGCTATAAATACGCTGTCAATCGGACGCTATAGACTTTCATAGATAGGTGTTTGCGTAGAATATAAGAATTTTGAAGTGGTATGACAAGATCACTAGTGCTGAACCAGACAAGTGGCAGTAGAACATGAGATGAGAAGAAGACGATGGAGATGGGTAGGACACATATTGAGGAAACCTGTTGATAGCGTTACAAGGCTTGCTCGGGAAATCCCAAAGGTAGGAGAGGTAGAGGAAGACCAAGAAACACATGGAGAGGAGAACTGAAGACAGACGTGAAGGGGATGAAGAAGACATGGAAAGAACTTGAGCTGATGGCACGTGACAGGAAAACTTGGTATAAGTTTGTTGAAGGCCTATGCTCCTTTGGGAACTTAAGTGTCATGTCACGTCAATGTCACGTCAATGTCACGTCAACTCAAGCGAATCGTAGATCAGCTTTTGTTATTTCTTCTTACCAATTACCATGCCCGTAGGCATTGGAGATTATGTCTCTACCACAACTTGCTTTCCCTAGTGCGGTTTATCAGTTCTGTTAATGACGTCTTTCCTTGCCACGTTGTCAAACTGTCCAGTTTGTTCTCTCTTTTTTGTCCGCTATTTCTTTTTTCTTTCAAACTTACCTGTTGTGACAATATATTCCAGGTATCGTAATCTCACAACATATCAAAAGAAAGTTAAACGCTACCTTCTCAAATTACTTGTATCTTTTTTTTTTTTTTTTTTTTTTTTGCAAACTGTCATCTTGCAAGACATCTCCATTAATCTTATTAGCTGCCCATGGTATTGTTACGTCCGATTGGTAGAGTTATTAGAGCACTTATAGCAGGGCCGGATTAAGCCAAGAAGGGCCTCTAAGCTTTTTGTTGTTAGGGCCCCTTCACACAATAGGCGATCATTTTAATTTGTTTCCACACCCCTTAGCAAGGTGATGGTATATACTAGTATTATAAATAGACTGGTATGTTAGTTTATTAGCATTGCTTACCTCATTTATTAGTAATTATTTTGTATGAATGTTTATTGGGATTATTTTTATTATTATTAAGATAAACATCAATAAACACATTTTATTGAAAAATGTTCTTGTTTTTTTTTCTTCTTTCAACAATTTCTTCAATAACTGGCAAGAAATCAGTTGTTCTAAGAATAGAAGATTCTATGTGCATCAATGACAAATTGTTCAGTTTATCATACTTCATAGTGGATCGTAGATAGTTTTTAACCCGGCGTGCATTATGTCTTTTAAACTATTTTTGTGTTTACTGTCTTTTTAGAACGTTATGAATGCAATTGCTAAGTGCAAACATTTTCTTTTTTGTACATAGATCTATGCATTTTTTTAATTATTTTTTGTTAACTTATGCACTCGTCCCCAATAACTCCGAGTTCAAAGTCTTCAGACTACTTATCCTAATGGATGATTCCGGCCCTGACTTATAGTGTAATCCTCAAGTCTGTGTTACACGACTCACTGAAGATGGACCGACGTACGGGTTCACACAACATGGTTGAGTGGATAAACCAAGTTATATTTTAATAAACGGCTTAACTTCAACAATAAATGCACATACAACTTTTCAGGCATTAGTTTCTGACATCACAGGTCTGGTAGCTTCTTTCATGACCCATATCCGGACAGGATTCTATTGTTGGGCTCGAATTTAACAAACGTTACTTCATCACAATCTGATGATAATAATAATAATACCCCCTTCAGTCATAACTGACTATGGGAACGCGTCCCTGAGGTGAGAGCCCTCAGCTGCTTATTTTCCTGGTGTACCTTTCGACGTTTTCTCCTCTCTTCTGCTTGCTGTGAGAACTTCTTTTTGCCCAATCTGAGGTGACGCAGTAGATAGCATCGCTACTTGGTGCGATCGACAGCTTCATCCCCCCAGGCTGCTGGATTTATGTCCAGCACCTTCATGTCTTTCTTGCACACATCTTTGAAACCCAGCTGCGGTCGCTCAACTGTTTTTTTTTTTTTGGTCATCTGCCAGTTGTCCGTAGAAGATATCTTTCGGGATGCGACCGTCTTCCATGCGGCGGACATGGCCAAGCCAGCGTAGTCTGCGCTGTCTAAGCAGTGTGTACATGCTTTGAAGGCCAGCACGTGACAACACCTCGACATTTGTCACTTTGTCTTTCCAGGTTTCGTGGAATCTTTTGGTACCTGAATGGTTACCTTGCATCAAAATCTCCTATTCTTGTAATGTACGAATTTCTAACACAAACGGGCATCTTGTCCTTCCACGGCCGGACCAACGTCTCTCCTTCTCTCTTTTTCTCTCTCTCTCTCTCTTTCTCTCTCTGACGTTACACCTTCTAATCTGACGACATCCTTAACAACGCACCTAACTTCTTTTACACAGCCTGCGCAACGATAATTGAAGGAACCCTGTATCGAGAAAACCCAAATTCTTCTATCATCGGGCGCAGCTTAGCCCATCCTTATTACTGTATTTTTTATCTGTCCTTGGTAATACTTACATTCGATTGGTAGAGCGTTTGCTGTTCGCGGCATAGTTACATGGTTCCAGGTTCGAAACCGTATACTGCTACGTTCCAGTCAACTCATCTGTAAATTGGTATCACCCACATCATAAAGTTGGACCAACTATAGTGAAGTCTCTAACACTTCACTCCCGCACGGCAGTATCTGATATGTGATACCTTTTAACTGTTATTATTGTTTTTTTTTTTTTTCATCTTAAGTGCAAATCTCTGTGGTCTCCAGGGATTAAAAAAAAAAACTCTTATTTAGAAGGGACACAACCTTGTCTCGTTCCAAAATGACTTCCCCTTGTTTTGTCCTTTTCAGATCTATAATTTTTCGAGTTTCAATAACACACTATCTTGAAAGTTCCATGGAATGTTTATTCAACCATTAGCTATTACTTTCTCACTCTTTCATAACTGTGGATTTATTACACTTGTTTAAAGTTTACCGTTCAATTAATTTTCGGCAGGGTGCGTGTGATCCTGGTTTGGTTTGGTTTTAAGGACTATCCTCATTGTACACGAATAACTTCATCAGTGCTCCAATCTCCTCCCTTAGATCACACAAGGATCTCAGCACAGGGCATAAACTCCGTAGCACCGGCGAGGATCCCAATGTTTGTATACATGAATCACACATTCTATAAATATTTTTGTGGTGGGTAGGGTTCCTAATTTTTAAATTTTGCCAGGGCAGAAGCAGTATAGCCTACTCTTTTCGATTACCAACTGCCGTGGGATGTTTAACGTGCGCATCTTCCACACGGACGGGACTTCCTATTTTTTCGCCCTTATCCGAGAAGGCTAGGCTTCTGATCTCAATACCCAGAAGATTAGCCCCCAGAGATCAACGGTGAGTATGACATCATTAGGAACCACCAGTTCTGAAAAAAATGTCCATCAATTATAATCCCTCGGCTGAGATCGAACCCACCTATACTGGCATCAAAGCCGCTTTACTAGGATTGAACCGGTACCTTTAGAATACGACACAATTGTTGTTCTGCAATCCCCAAGACAAAGAGGAAACCTAAAAAACAGAAGAAGGGAATTATACACAACCATGCAGGTCATAATGAGACAAGGAAAGAATACTGCTTTTCCTGGCGTGTCGTACAAGGCTACAACCAACTTGCACGCTTTGCATTAGGAGTTTCAAATAACCATCCGATGAAAAAGTTAGAAATGAAAACACTACGGTCATGGAGAACGGTTAGCTTGTCGCCTACGCCTTCAGATTAATATTTGCTAACGAATAGCCGAACAAAACGGTACCCAATTTTCAAATTCGTCCTTGACATAAACACCCACTTTTCCTAGTTCTAAGAAATATTTGCCTAAAATGCATTGTGGAACGAGAAGGAGCAAGGATAGATGAAAATGCAAATTCGTTTCGCATTGATTTCAAACTAAAAGCCAACCACAGCACAGGGACAAGCCTTGCCTTAGGGGTTTCCCCAATACGATGATAAAGTTAGAAATGTATACACTACGGTCATGGAAACACGTTTATCTCTTATTGTGAATGACCTAAGCTCTCGTATTTAGCTTGAAAGTACATGGAAAAAGAGTGAACGAGAGGTAGTTTAAAAAATAAACAACTAACATAGAAAAAAAGATAGAATTTTGAACCAAACCACATAGCCCCTTAAAAATCGTATATTCGTGTACCTGAAGACTTGCTGACCAAGAATATGTTGTTAGTTATCTAAATAGTCCCTTAACTAATCAAATAATGATAAAACAATACATAGAGATCAGAGATACTGTCAGGTCAAGTCATATCTGCTTAGATTGGATCGCATATTTTTTGGGAAAAAAGTAGGTGACAGATAGGCTAAGATAATACAGTGAATCCGATTGGGTGGAATTTGAAGTGAGACGAAATATTATTGGCTGACCTTTGAATAAACATAAATAGCCTAGTAACGTAGAAAGGTTTGAATGATATTTTTTTGAAAGACGGTTTACCACTGTAATATTAAGAGTGATTGGCCAACTGAGTCGATATTGTCAGAACAAGCGTTAGGGGGGACGCCATTTCTTGAAAAATTCTACCAGCGATTGATGAGATCAGGCTGTGCTTTCAAATACAATTTCTAGGCAGCCTGGACAATAAAACAGATCGAAACTGTGTCAGTCATCGTCACTGTGTATTTCATTGAAAAGTGTGGTAAGATTGACATTTATTAACATGTATTTTATATAAAAATTGAATGTGAAATAATAATATATGTCTGTACATGAGTGGGTCTATAGCGACCATGAGGCAAAGCCTAGAGATTGATCCACCATGTGATAGACTGTCAGAGAGGTGTAAAACTACAAGAATATGTATGATTGTCATAAAGGAGCATAACACCTATCCTATTTTATGGAAGAGATTACAGCTGGAATCGCAGT
The DNA here is from genome assembly GCA_024509875.1 of Oreohelix idahoensis. Taxonomy (NCBI): domain Eukaryota; kingdom Metazoa; phylum Mollusca; class Gastropoda; order Stylommatophora; family Oreohelicidae; genus Oreohelix; species Oreohelix idahoensis. The sequence goes on along the minus strand of JAMPIV010008601.1, from coordinate 70,801 downwards.
GGCGTTGTAACTATTAGGGGAGAGGAATACTGGTGTACATTGTCACATCAAAAGATAATGGTGGTATAGGTGGGTATAAGGCTATGACCCTTTTTGTTTGTTTGTAATGTACCTGTCCTAGAATGTGGACTATTAGTGTATGCTAGGTATTAAGAAGGATGCATAACCTTCACATTTCAGAGGTCCTGGGTACTGACGTTAATGTGGTACCAAACGCTTGAAAACTGATTGCTTCAGGACTCTGTCTGTGTACTGCGAGCCCATGCTAGTGGCCATTGCCTATCAAACAGGGAACAGATTGTCAAGTGAGCAGAGGAAACGTTCTACCTGTATTCTACTGCCAAGATAAGTTCATGTTCGGCACCTGACCGCTCAATTAACAGAACTTTAAAAAGGAATATAAAGTGACAGTGAATAAAACTGGGACAAATATTTAATAGTCCCACAAGAGACAAACGAAAGCAAACATAACTAAAAGGGTGTGATTTTAAACAACAACCTAGGGGTACTACCAGTATTACCTTAAAGTAGGAGAATACTACTACAGACGTATATTAGAATAATATTTTTATGTATGGACAGAAGATCTACTGTGCTATTTGACTGATGTAAATGATTCTTTTGATTTCTATTTTAATTGTCAGTTCTGGTTCAAAATAAATTAGAATCAGGATAATAAGTTGTAAAAATTATATTTACACAAATTTCAAACACAGTCTTAAATAAGATAGCCGTTTAAAGTGTCGTTTGTATGTTAGTGTTGAAGTACTGTGTGTTGTTGTGAATAATAAACTATGTGTTTGTATGTTTGTTGGTCATTACATATTACTCTCTGCCTTCATAACCCTAGACACTACACGAAGTCATTTAATATAATAGAATAAATACATTTTGAATAATATAAAAGGGGTGGTAGCGGAAAGGTACCCTGAAAAGTTCACAATACTATTGGGTAAATTCAGGGACCTTCATAGCTAATCTTATTTATTACAATAATAATACCTAACAACACTTTATAACATCAAAATCCACCACAGTCACTGTTATAGATCTGTGCTCCAAGTGGAGCTCAAAGGTATCAAGGAATGAGGGAGCGACCGACATTTTTTTAGAAATCCAGGCCACTAACAAAATGATGTACATTGCCAGCTCCGCTCGTGACAGAATGAGGTAATCTCCAGACTTTGCACGAGCCATAACAGATTGGGATATCATCTATTCAACAAGTTAAAGATAGGGACTACCGTTGAGTGTAACCGTGGCACCGATAAAATGACTGCTGAACATCGGCTTCAAACATATGTGGACCCCAGAAGGAACATATAGCCGTCACCAGTGTGATGAAACGTCTGTAGTTTGTACATGTACTTTTGGTCTCTCTCTCTCTTTCATCCACTCCGGCAGTATCACTTCTTTTCTTCATTTCTCTCTCACTCATCGCTTATTATTTGGCATATTTTGCCTTTCCATTATTTGTGCTATGAAGTCGCACGCAGACTTGGATACGTCCTGCCAGGGTAATTAGACCGGTCAGCGGTAATACGCTTATATATTCAATCAATCTGACCACCTTTTGATAGCGACGGTGCCTGGTTTGCCAAGACGGTCTCGCCCGATCGACATAAAGGAAGCCATATTGTCCGTCTGAGAAATCAGTCTGGGGGATTTACACACACAGGTGATAATTATATAATGGCATCCGCTGGCCCCTGTCTGTATCATTAGTACAAATAAATCTTTCTGGGTAGACAATCTTGGCGGAAAGCAATTAAACAGGTAATCAGTGCACAGATTTGTTTTGTGAGGTTTCACAATATGCTACCGGAAATATTACGGCATCTCTGAAAGAGGTTACGCGTTTGGCATTTTAAATTTGATATTTTAGAACACGCGGGGGATGAGTAATGACTTAACGCCCCAACCCACGTTGTGCTGAAAGACCTAACCAGTGGTTTTATTTGAGAAGCCGGAATAGACAATGAATCTCATTGGGAAATTTGGTGGAAGCACAATCTGTGATTTGAACTGAGAAGTGGGAAATATAATCTAACGAAATCAGAAGAGTTCAGGACCACCTCTGGTGTAAGACAAGGTGATATCCTGTCACCTTATCTGTTCATAATCCTCATGGACGTTGTTATCAAGGCATTTAACACATTAACTACCGCAAGCCGCTGTCAGCGGCTCACAAAATAATCGCATTTGGACCGCAAGCCGCTCAGAGCGCCAATCTAATTTTAGTAATAAAACGAATGAAAAATGTACTGAAACACTTTCTGATCTGGTTCGAGATTTTAAGTTGCCACCGGAAAACAAATTGCCAAAGCATGGTTGTTGTAGAACACTGGAAAATTGATTTTATGTTCATATTTTTCAGCGTTTTGGGTTAGTTACCAAATTGTGTAAAACTGTTTACCGTGGCAGCTAGTGATAGGACTACAAACAATGCATGTACATCTCATCTAACGGCTGAAAAGGATAGAAACGTGTTTCAACAATTGACTGATAGATCTAGCGACGAGGACAAGAGTGAAAACGGTGTACACATTGATTGAAATTGTGATTTTGATAGAGATGGGGCACAAGCAGTTATAATTGTGAAAATATTGCAAGTCCTCGGCCATCGGAGGGCCGTTAAATAGCAACAACCTCTATTAGAGTTACAACCGTTGTTTATTGTAATAGTACATTCATTTATCTTTAAAATGACGTGTAATTCATAAAAATCTGTAAACAATTACGAAAACTACAACTTACTTTGTGCAAACACCTACAGAATGAAAATGGGAAAAAATTTAATTCGGCCACAGTTTGTTTTTCAATTTGGTAGTTAATGTGTTAAGGAGGGAACAAGAAACTATTCAGTGGGGTACTGGAAGATGAGACAGGTCTGTATTTCAGAGCTGGCATTTGCTGATGATGTTGCCCTGATTGTTAAATCAGAGGCACATCTCCAATCAAACCTGCAAGTCTGGAAGGAAGAGCTGGAGAAGAGAGGGATGGTCATAAACAGCTCTAAAACAAAATCCATGGTGATATCACTGTCGTGGAATATTCTAATCCACATATATAAATTATCAAGTAAATATGAAGCCTAACAAATAAAATTAATAAAGAAAAGAGCAATGGTAAATAACAGTGCTGTCACAAAGAAGGTACTCGAAATCCCCCTTTGTTTTATGCTTCGTCTGCAAATTGTAACGTTTCCACGTTAAATATAGGCCTTCTGCAACATACACGCGTTTCCCAAACACACAATAAAATGTGCTGCCTTTCTAAGAAAAACCTTGAAATATGCAAGTTGACCTAAATTTTAAATTCCATTCATGTCTTTTTCTACACTGCGTTACCAAAACGAACGAACAGATGGACTAAAGGATAAAGAGAGAGGGAGGGCTGAAAATCAGGAACGCAGGCAACACGCGTCGCGCGATACACAAATGCTGCCATCACGCGTGTAAGACTACATGCACTAATTTTTTTTCAGACGGACAGTGATAAAATACACTACCCTTCCCAGACAGCACATCTTCGAAACAGGAGGTAGAAATTGCATATTTTGAACGCAGCCACGTAGCTCTTTTAAATTTGGATATTTGGGTTCCTTAGGGTTTGCTGACAAAGAATATGTAAAACGTTACGCAAATAGTCTAGGAATTAACAAGTTATAACCAAAATAAAATATTGGGGATGCCTGACAGCATGAAATCATTTCTGCTCATAAAATTTTTTTTATAACATGTTTGAAAAAACCTTGCGTTACAGAAATAGCCTACCATGTAAACTCCAAATTGATTGGAGCGCAACAAATGAAAGACGAACCACGATTGGTCGGACTATAAATACTATCTTGGTTGTTAGGGAGACGTAGAAAGGTAACATTTTTTCAAACACTTGTCGAAACGTGGCCTCATTGGCTAGACTTGCTGATATACTCACTTAGGAGCGTTAGTTCGAGACCACTAGTGCAAATAATCTTGATAAAGCGACAGTGCGTTGAAGCCAGCTCACATTTTTGCTAAAATAAAAGCCTGGAACATAAGCAGATGGGAATTTGTGCCAGTAATTGTGCCAGAATTCATTGCTAATCAACGTATCTGTGTTTATTTCCATGAAATTGTGGGACCGTGGTCTTGATGGTATTGAGCTGCACCTGGTCAGAGCTTTGCTGAATCCAGAGTCGGACAGCATACTCCTTGGTCCATTTAGCTATCAGTGAGGTGTCTCCAGAGCCCAGAGGAGAATTCGAGCAGAGGAGTCCTTTCCTGCCGCCATCACTCAAGATAAGCTGATTTGGCCAGCTGAGCTCAACATTATGTCCCCACATCTTGAAATGACTTTGTAAAAATCACCTTAAGAGGGGAATTTAATTGTCTTAATATCAGGAACTGAGAACATCTCCAATACTAGTCCCTAAAGACAAACTATTGAAGTCATGATGACAAATACCAACAGAGCTTGAACAAAACAAAACCAGTATTACCTCATATTACCACTACACAACTGACACACATAGGATATTTTTAAAAATATGTCACTACAATATTCATATTGATAAATTCTGTACATATACTTGTAATTAAAATTGATTGTGATTCCTGGTTCCTTTGTAATTGAATCAGGACACATATTCATTCATATCAGCAATGAATACATATTGTTATTTGAAAAGTTATCAGTGACTCCTTAAGATATCCTTTAGAGTGTTATATGTATGTGAGTGTCCCAGTGTTGTCAAGTATAGTGGAATAAATTAAATTGTTTATCTGTCTGTTGTTGTTTTGACTTACACTTCATCCTACACATACCCTAGACACATAACGTAGTCATCACACTATTGCAGAATAATTCTGACTGAGATATATAGATATGTGGTAGCAAGTAAGGTTATCTATAATACACTACTCTTAATAGATATAGATACCTTCACAGCTGATCTCAGTCAGTACACTAAGTCCCCTATAAATATTTATAACATCCCACTTCACCACATATATTGGGGTCTCGCTCTTGGGATTTTGAATCTTTCCCTATTAAAAATATTGGGGGTAATTCACTTCAGGGAATATAAGAATTAAAAGGTATCCTTGGGTGGAATTAAATAAGGTTGAGCTCACGGTGCCTGTGTTGTCCATTAGATATACTTAGAGATTAAATTGTTGGTTAGACATTGTAGAAATTTACCTGATAGACAATGGCGGACCTGGCCAAGTTTCGATCTGCTGCTGTACAGACTGCAAAAGAGTTAGGATTAGATGGGCAAGTTATGGTTGCCTATGTTACTACGGAATGTGACAAATTTATTGAACGCGAAGAAAGAAGGTTTGAAGCCGAAAGAAAGTTAGAGGCTGACAGGGAAATTAAGAAGTTACAATTTGAAGCTGAGGCTGAGACTAAGAGGTTGCAAGCTGAGGCTGAGACTAAGAGGTTGCAAGCTGAGGCTGAGACTAAGAGGTTGCAAGCTGAGGCTGAGACTAAGAGGTTGCAGATTGAGGCTGACAAAGAGGCTAAAGCATTGGAAGCCGAAGAAAGAAGACAGGCTGCAGAAGAAAGAAGACAAGCTGCAGAAAGGGAAGAGAAGAAATTAGCTGCAGAAAGGGAAGCAGAAAAGGAGGAGAAGAGATTACAAAGGGAACATGAGTTACGACTAAGGGAGTTTGAGTTTCAAGGCCATGCTCCTGAAAATGGTGCCAGTCCCTTTGCCTCTGATGCTACGGTTACTCAGGGAGCCTCAACCTCAGCTATGAATTTTCATTTAGATCATTTTGTTGAGAAAGACGATGATATAGAGAGCTACCTAAATAGGTATGAACTATTAGCTACCACGTATGGGTTAGAGAGAGAAAGGTGGAGCTTAAAGTTATCTCAGGGACTTCGTGGGGCAGCTTATGAAGTTTTTGCAAAAATGAGCAGAGGTGATCAGGAAAATTATGACATGCTAAAGCAGGCTCTTTTGTTAAGGTATGAAAAGAATGCAGAATTTTATAGGAAAAAATTTAGGAATGCTAAACTACTGTCAGGTGAAACCTATCACCAGTTCTCTGCACGAATAGAGACATACTTGGAGAAATGGACTTCTCTGGGGAAAACCCAAGATCTTAAGGAAATGGTCCTTATAGAGCAATTAAGAGAGTCCATGGCTCCAGACCTGAGAAAGTTTCTCATGGAACAAGGTGCAGAGAGGCTGGATGAGTTGCTAAATGTTGCTGAAAGGTATCAAGCAGCTCAAGCAGAGGTAACAGGTAATAAAAAGAAACAAGTGGATAACTTTAGGGCACCACAGAACTTTAATAAATTTGATCCTAGGATCAAAATAAAGGTAAGCACCAATTTGATAGGCCACGGTATGAAAATAAAAATAAATTCCCACAATTCGATGAAAGGAAATATAATGAAAGAAAATCTTTCAACCAAGGAAAAAGGTGGTGTAAGAATTGTCAGATGGACAATCATGACACTGACCGTTGCAGAAGGAAACCTGTGTATATGGCAACCCTTCAGGTCAGGTCGACCTCAAGACAGGAGGAGGATATTATGTTAGATACCACTCCAGAAGAGATGAGGAAGGCACAGGCTGGGGATAAAACACTCAAGCCTTGTTTCAGAAAATTGTCAACTTGTCATACAACTCCAGGCAAGGGAGATTTTTACATGAAAAACAAGTTGATGTATAGGAAGACTGGAGCTAGATCCAAAGGTCACGGACAGCTGGTTCTTCCAAAAAGATATAGGGCAGACTTAATAAGGAGCCTACATGTGAAACCAGATGGGGACCATGAGAAAATAGGTACCATCATTCAAAAGGTGGCTCACAATTATTATTGGCCCAAAGCAAGATGGGACATTGAGAATTTTGTAGAAAGGTGTAGCATAGCACATGAGGGAACACCCACAAGTGGGAACATGGATCAGGACCTGGACACGCCCGGGGCAAAATTAGGCCTGATAATAAAAAGAAATATAGATTTGATAAAGTGGACCAAATGGAATGGGAAGCCCCTTTTCACGGACAAGCTTCACTTAACTGTTTTACAATGGCCACTATGCGGAGAGTGCAAAAAGATGTCTTACCCCAGGATAAGCCGAAAATCCCTCAATCGGACTTAAACAAACTGGAGGAAGAAGATGTAGAGAGGAAATCTCTCATCAAGAATTTTAAGTGGGAGAAAGCCCCAAAAAAGAAAAATTGGTAGCGGTCGTTTTGTGAATGATAATTCTGGGAGGAAAAATCATCACTATAAAGCTTCGAGTGGAAGAGACCATACCGGTGCATGGACAAATAGGTCCACACAATTAAAGGTCCATATGTAGCTATGTTAAGAACGTGGACTGATGAAAAGGCAGAGGAAAACATTACATCTTCATACCAATATGTGAATGAGCTGACCACTCGGTTAAAAACTGGCTGGAAACTTGCCAATGAAAATTTGAAACAAGCCAGGAAGAAACATGCTGCCTATTATAACAGGAAGGCGAAAGACAGAAATTTGGCTGTGGGAGAGAAAGTACTGCTTCTTTTGCCTGGGAGTCAGAATAAGTTACAAATTGGATGGCAGGGTCCATATACAGTTCTAGAGAAGGTGTCTAGAACAAATTATAAGATAGATAAGAAGGGGAAAGAAAAAATCTATCATGTGAATCTCCTGAAGAAATATTTGGAAAGAGAACATCAGGAAGAGACACACTTGTTGACCTTGTCCATCGCCATGGAGATGAAAAAGGAACCACTTTCATCATTTGAATATCCATTACACCCCTGTGAGACAGCAGCACAGGTGAAAATCAGTACACATTTAACGAAAACTCAGAAAGAGAGAGTGCAACAGGTTCTAAATAATCATGCAGAGGTGTTAACAGACCGACCAGGGCATACAAACCTATTGGAATATGATATGAAACTAATAGACTCCACACCTGTCTGTATGAAACCATATTCGATTCCGTTTGCTAAGGAGAAAGCTTTGAAGGAAGAGATAGACTATCTATTGAAGGAAGGAATTATTTCGCACAGTGAGTCTTCGTATAGTTCCGGTGTTGTACTCTTAAGGAAGCCCTCTGGAGAACATAGACTCTGTATAGATTACAGGAGACTGAATGCTATTACAGAAGGACAGGTGGATCCATTGCCGGATACAAATCAGCTGTTTGCCAGACTAAATAAAGCTAAATATTTCTCAAAAGTGGATTTGAGTAAAGGATACTATCAGATCCCAGTAAAGCCTGAGGTTAGACCATACCTAGCCTTTAGTACCTCAGAAGGACACTATGAGTTTAATAGATTGCCATTTGGATTGAAGAATGCGCCTAGTGTCTTCTCTAGAATGATGAGAAAATTATTGGACCCTCTGAATAATCCCTGTATAACAAATTTTATGGATGATATCCTTATAGCCACAGAAACATTTGAGGAACACATTGACTCTCTGAACATGCTGTTTACTCGACTTAGGGAGGCAAATTTAACAGCCCGACCAACCAAATGTTGCGTTGGATGTAAAGAATTGGAATTTTTGGGACACACAGTTTATCAGGGAAACATGACCCCTGACCCAAAGAATTTAGAGAAACTACAGAAAGCCCCGAGACCACAAACCAAGAAGGACGTGAGATCCTTTGTCTCATTATGTGGTTTCTACCAGAAGTATATCAAAAACTTTAATTCCATATGTGCACCGTTAACTGAATTGACACGTAAAGGACATCCAGATCGCATTACATGGACACCACAATGTGAAATGACTTACCAAGAATTGAAGGAAAAGCTCACAAGTAAACCCATTTTGAAATTACCTGACTTAAGTCAAGAATTCATAGTAAGGACGGATGCAAGTAATATTGGGTTAGGTGCAACTCTACTACAGAGATCAGATGCATTGGATGGGGAATTAAGCCCAGTGGCATATGCTAGCAGAAAGTTGAATAAAGCTGAAATCAACTACTCAACTAGCGAAAAAGAATGTCTTGCAGTAATATGGGCGATAAAGAAATTCAATATTTATCTATATGGGAAGGCATTTAAGTTGCAAACAGACCACAAACCGTTATCGTTTCTAGCACAGGCTAGGCATGAGAACTCCAGGTTACTCCGATGGTCTTTACTTTTGGCTCCATATAATTTTAGCATTGAGTATATATCTGGAAAAACCAATTTGGGAGCGGATTTTTTAAGCCGCCATCCGTGTGATGAGAATCACCGTAAACCCCAGAAATAATAATAAATTTCTCTATGTGAATATAGAATAAAGGACTGACATATAATGTCTGTTTTAAGAGGGGAGGTGTCGTGGAATATTCTAATCCACATATATAAATTATCAAGTAAATATGAAGCCTAACAAATAAAATTAATAAAGAAAAGAGCAATGGTAAATAACAGTGCTGTCACAAAGAAGGTACTCGAAATCCCCTTTGTTTTATGCTTCGTCTGCAAATTGTAACGTTTCCACGTTAAATATAGGCCTTCTGCAACATACACGCGTTTCCCAAACACACAATAAAATGTGCTGCCTTTCTAAGAAAAACCTTGAAATATGCAAGTTGACCTAAATTTTAAATTCCATTCATGTCTTTTTCTACACTGCGTTACCAAAACGAACGAACAGATGGACTAAAGGATAAAGAGAGAGGGAGGGCTGAAAATCAGGAACGCAGGCAACACGCGTCGCGCGATACACAAATGCTGCCATCACGCGTGTAAGACTACATGCACTAATTTTTTTTTCAGACGGACAGTGATAAAATACACTACCCTTCCCAGACAGCACATCTTCGAAACAGGAGGTAGAAATTGCATATTTTGAACGCAGCCACGTAGCTCTTTTAAATTTGGATATTTGGGTTCCTTAGGGTTTGCTGACAAAGAATATGTAAAACGTTACGCAAATAGTCTAGGAATTAACAAGTTATAACCAAAATAAAATATTGGGGATGCCTGACAGCATGAAATCATTTCTGCTCATAAAATTTTTTTATAACATGTTTGAAAAAAAACCTTGCGTTACAGAAATAGCCTACCATGTAAACTCCAAATTGATTGGAGCGCAACAAATGAAAGACGAACCACGATTGGTCGGACTATAAATACTATCTTGGTTGTTAGGGAGACGTAGAAAGGTAACATTTTTTCAAACACTTGTCGAAACGTGGCCTCATTGGCTAGACTTGCTGATATACTCACTTAGGAGCGTTAGTTCGAGACCACTAGTGCAAATAATCTTGATAAAGCGACAGTGCGTTGAAGCCAGCTCACATTTTTGCTAAAATAAAAGCCTGGAACATAAGCAGATGGGAATTTGTGCCAGTAATTGTGCCAGAATTCATTGCTAATCAACGTATCTGTGTTTATTTCCATGAAATTGTGGGACCGTGGTCTTGATGGTATTGAGCTGCACCTGGTCAGAGCTTTGCTGAATCCAGAGTCTGACAGCATACTCCTTGGTCCATTTAGCTATCAGTGAGGTGTCTCCAGAGCCCAGAGGAGAATTCGAGCAGAGGAGTCCTTTCCTGCCGCCATCACTCAAGATAAGCTGATTTGGCCAGCTGAGCTCAACATTATGTCCCCACATCTTGAAATGACTTTGTAAAAATCACCTTAAGAGGGGAATTTAATTGTCTTAATATCAGGAACTGAGAACATCTCCAATACTAGTCCCTAAAGACAAACTATTGAAGTCATGATGACAAATACCAACAGAGCTTGAACAAAACAAAACCAGTATTACCTCATATTACCACTACACAACTGACACACATAGGATATTTTTAAAAATATATGTCACTACAATATTCATATTGATAAATTCTGTACATATACTTGTAATTAAAATTGATTGTGATTCCTGGTTCCTTTGTAATTGAATCAGGACACATATTCATTCATATCAGCAATGAATACATATTGTTATTTGAAAAGTTATCAGTGACTCCTTAAGATATCCTTTAGAGTGTTATATGTATGTGAGTGTCCCAGTGTTGTCAAGTATAGTGGAATAAATTAAATTGTTTATCTGTCTGTTGTTGTTTTGACTTACACTTCATCCTACACATACCCTAGACACATAACGTAGTCATCACACTATTGCAGAATAATTCTGACTGAGATATATAGATATGTGGTAGCAAGTAAGGTTATCTATAATACACTACTCTTAATAGATATAGATACCTTCACAGCTGATCTCAGTCAGTACACTAAGTCCCCTATAAATATTTATAACATCCCACTTCACCACAATCACGAGAAGAAAGAAGACATCAGATTAAGCTGGGAGAACAGGTCCTGGAGCAGGTCGACCACTTTAAATATCTCGGAGCTATTATAGACCGAAAGGGAGGCATCAAAGAAGAGTTGGCCACTCGAAAAGCAGCAGCTCTGAGACTTTTTCAGGCCATAAATCGAGAATTCCTCAGCAAGAGAGAGGTTGGAAAGAAAACGAAGATGGCTGTATACCGCTCCACCTATGTCCCAGTCTTGACATACGGATGCGAGTCATGGGCAATGACTACAACCCACAAAAGCCAGATTCAAACCTCAGACATGAGGTATCTGAGGAAGGTGGTTGAAGTAACAAGAAGAGACATGGTCCGCAACCAGACGATACGTCAAGGCCTAAAATCCCACCCCCTGCAGACCAAAGTATAACAGTGCCAACTAAGATGGTTTGGCCATGTCTGCAGAATGGGAGAAGATCGGCTACCACGACAAGCATGGGAAACAAAGAGCCAGGGATCCAGACCCTCAGGACGAACCAGAGTCCGCTGGGAGGACAACATTAGACAATCTTTGAAGGACTGAGGACTAGAATGGAACCAGGCCAGGAGGAAGACAGCCGATAGGATAGTCTGGCGCTCTCTCTTCCAAATCTCTACACCTCACGGTAGAAGGGGAACGACTAAGTAAGTAAGAAATCAGTGACTGCATCGCAACGTCTCCCTAGAGCCAGAAAGAGAAGGATCGGACTAAGGATTCCTATATTATATGTGACAGATCGAAGTATTTGGGAAACTTTAAAACTTGAAAAAGTAAACCCGCATTTATAAATACGAAGACTGGAGTCCTAAGGAATCAGATCACCCGTTATAAGTGGAATCATAATATTTCCAGGTCAAGTGATTCACAGAACACCCGTCATAAGAGGAATACAGAACATTTCCCAGACCAAGTTATTCGCAGATCACCCGTCATAAGAGAAATAAAACGTCTAGGCCAAGTGGTTCGAAAAGCATATAACCTAAATTGCTTGTGTCCATTCGACACTGTGCAAGGAGATTGTATAACCCATTTGGGGTAAGTTGTGAACATTTATTTTACAAATGTGAATTTGACATGTTTTTCTTACTAAGTGGTTATACATGAGGCTGGCAACCACAACATATGAAAATAGTATATTCATAAACCACTACAGCAAGCGCTGGTGATTTCTTCTTGCTAGATGTGAAGAAAAGTGACAGCAGAGGTGACCCCACACTCCGACTTGAGCAGTGATGAGTGATGATTATATCACATGTGCCTCAAGTGTATCATATCATTTTGTGAGGTACATGTAACTTGTTAATGTTAGTTCAGGCACAAATCATTGTTTGCGCTGTCCAAGCACATAGTTTACCAGTTTAATACCCAGAAGAATAGTGGTGATTTCTAATCATCTTTCCTGAGTTACACTGTGTATACTCAAGAATTTAATTATTCTGAGAGATTAAAAATGGTGGGTGTACAGCGAGACAATGCGCCTGTTAATTGGCAGGCCACAAATGTACTTAGCAGAGGCATTTGTTCTTTCTATTTTGTCTAAAACGTTCGTGGAACAAAGCTGTGAGTTAAAAGAAGAGCATCAACACTACCTGCCTAAATCGGACAAATTGTGAAGGAAGTGCCCCTATCACGCAAGAATTGACGAATACGCAGCTGCAGGACTCACTTAGACAAGCTAAGTTGTTTGTTACAGGGAACACCAGCAGGACATTTTTTTAAAATATATCCTCCACCTAAGTCTCCAGGAAGACAACTTTAACCCTGATCTAAAATTCATCACCATTTCATCGCTATTTTAACCTGTTAAAATTAATTGACTATTAAATTTGTTATACGTTGTGTTAAAACAAAACAATCATAGTTGATTCAGTTATTATATGTATGAAAGCAAACGTATGAGCAAGACTATTTTATATATTAACATATATATCTAAACATATATTTACATTTATAGAGCAAATACCTATACAGGGAATTTCGCTGGCTTTACACCAGCTGGAGGCTTGAACGGGCTAAACCATTGCTTAATTCTTCACAGAAGGCGACGAATCAGATTTAACGTTAACAATTGTTCAGCCCAACGCAACATTGTTTTTGACTTCTGAAAATATCTTGTGAATAATCCCTTGAGATAGAAGCGTCATTACCCTTCTATCTACAACTCTGTCAAGAGTAATCTTGTGCGAAGGTAGACACCTTTGTGACCCACTTTAGATACTCTTGAGTTTTGGCCACTATTGGACCACTACTGCAAAGCAGGGGAGGCAATCCTGTCGCAACCAGTACCATTCCTGGAAACTCTATATGGAGATAAAAATAGCCTGAAGCTGATCACTGCGTTCTTTGAAAATATTCAAGATGACGTTTGATGGTGAACGAAGTAGAGGATACCCCCTAGGTACTAAACGGGGTCAAAGGTATTAGGGGACCTAAAAAAAAAAACACATTTAGTAGAGAACCAACGATAGACATTAGGTGTACAAAGAAAAAGTTTAGGGATCGTCAGTGGTCATCTGTTCTCTAAGATATAGTGTCGACGTTAATCGTTGATTCTGCGTTTTCTCTTTTTTAAAAAAAAGTAAGAAAGAAAGAAAAGTAACCTGAAAAATGGAAGGTTAAAATGATGGAGCTGTGAAAATAAAATTAGAAATACGTGCTCCTAAATACAGTTTTGTAATTAACCCACATGACCTTCTGAGGTGGACCAAGTTTAAAAATCGATTCTTTTATTGCGCCATTACAGCGATTGGGCAATAGGAGTTTATGGAAGCGTTCAGAGTTTTTGGGAGCTATAGCTGTGGAGTTTTTCAGTTTTTGTTTTAAATAAACTGCGCTGAGAGGTACCCCAGGCCTGGGCTTTGGTTGAAGTGGGACAGAATACGGCCCAGTGCCTGCATGTTCACGAGAACCAAACTGGAATTTGTGATAATACGATAGATTTACAGAGCGCCAGGAGTAAGATGGAGGACACGAAAATAATTCAGCAACAAGTAGAATGGGATATGGGACCCAAAGACGCAGCAATAGAGAATGCAGTCAGCGACTCATAGCTTGACAGCTTGCGTTAGGGTCAGCGAACCAGAGCTGACCAAGACCCTACTCCACCTCCACGTGGTGGTCCTGAAACAGACTGCAGTCTGGCTGAGAGAGTAGGGATCGAAGAGGGAAGGCAAACACGGTCCCAAAAAATGCCGTGCTGAAGTCGGATGTGCCGGCTGAAAAGCGCAGATATCGCAGCTCCGCTGTAAACAGACACAACGCAACCAACGTCCTTTTCAGGACGAACGAAGAAGAAGAAGAAAAAGAATGAGATATGAAGCAGCTAGGAGAGGTGAAAGAGAAAAACGAAGAAGTCCTCGAAAGAACAACAACTGAAAGAATGACCGTCCAGATAATTGCAGCTAAAAACACACAAGAAAATAAAAACAACGACCATTCCGAAGAATAATTCATCACGGAAATACTAGAACGGCTGCTACTAACAATGATCGAAGGAGTAATAAGCAGTTAAAGCCGAAAAAAGACGACATAAAGAACAGAAACGAGGCGATCAAAAACACACAAAACTCTACAATCCAGCTAGTGGTCCTCTATAGGACTAGCCATTCTCAGGGTTGCCAGCGAACTAGCGAGACAAGATGGGAGATACTGTGTTGAACATGCCATCATATTAAGACTATCTTCATTGCACACGGACTACTCGATCAAACGTTCCGATCCCCTCACTTAGATCACACTAAGCTAATTGTCTATATATAGATGAATATAGACAATTGGCTAGCGGTACTAATTAGGACTAGCAATGGCCTAGCACCGAAGGAGAATTTGCCACACAATATACCCCAAACATAACCGATTGGTTGAACAGGGTATAACAGCAATATAATTGAGCAAATTGGAGGAGATTCCCCCCGCTGTCCTGGGTAGTGAGATCGGATGCCTAGTCTTCTCGAATAAGGTCGAAAAAAAGGAGGTCCCGTGTGCAAGTTGCGCACGTTAAAAATCCCACGGCAGTTGGAAATCGTAAAGAGTAACCATTTGTGGAAGGACTCTGCTCTGGTAAAAACTTAAAAAATTAGAAACCTACCCACCATAAAAATATGTATAGAATGCGTGATTCATATATACACACATTGGGATTCTCTCCATTGCTACAGAGTTGTGCACTGTGCTGAAATCCTCCTTGTGTGATCTAACGGAGGAGTTCAGGACACTGACGTTGTCCGTGTGCTATGAAGATAGTCTGTAAAACCAAACTAAACCAATTGAGCAAACAAACAAAAGCATATTCCCAAAACATTTGCGAAAAAGGCAGTAAGGATGGTTAAATATCTCTCAGGCATTTACTTCTTGTAGTTCTGAACAGACCCCGATGCCATCACAAGAACAGCTATGCTTTGGACCCCTGAAGGAAAACGAAAGAGAGGCCGACCAAAAACAACTTGGCGGAGGACTGTGGAGGCTGAGATGCAAAGAATTAACCAGAGTTGGGGCACTGTACGAAGGATGGCCACCGATCGAGCAAAGTGGAATCAATTTGTTGTTGCCCTACAAGACGCCATTAGGCGTGATGGCCACTGACTGCTTTGACGGTCGGCGGCTAAGGATCAAAGAAGAAGCAGTTCTGTTGGATGGCTGTGGAAGTATGTCTGTGACAGTATGGCTGTGAAAGTATGGCTGTGAAAGTATGGCTGTGAAAGTATGGCTGTGAAACATTGAGAATAACAGAAGCGACAACTAAGAATTTCCAGACTTTTATAGATGGGTGCTTGGGCGGTAATTGGGGATAAAGTTGTGCGGCGAGATCAAATAATTAACGAAAATAATGAAATAGAAAACAATTGTAAGAATGACGAAAGATGTGCTAGAGGACAGAACAGTAACATAAATGATTGGCACTCCGGGTTCAGAACCAGAGAAAATCCGAACCAAATCATCATTTCGAACGTATGTGAGCGGTGCAAAGAATTATTGATAAATGATAACCGGCCATCAACTTGTATGGAGCATTTCTTTTCCGCGTTTCAGAACATTTCTTAACAATAGTTAAAGGTTTATCCTAAACCATATTTTTTTTATCTGTACTTGTTAAAAACACAACCATTTGTTTGTGAACCATATATCATTATTAAATACTCATCATATTCTCAGAATGTATCATTAATGATTGAGACGGCTAATTTTGTTCTTGATCATAAAAACGATTACTACTAGTACTGTAATATATTTCGGATCTTGACTTTGGATTCGTCGTGGCATCTGCATAAACAGGGTTTGAGGGACAATGATATCACAATACGGAAGCAATAGGCAAGATGAGATTTCATTGCACTGGGACATGTATCGAGATCATGAGAACTCGAATCCAATATAAAGTCGCTATCTTTAACTCAGCTGTTATGTTAGTCCTATTGTATGGCTGTGAAACATGGAGAACAATATAAAAACAACAAGCACGAAGCTACAGACTTTTATAAATGGGTCGTTGCATTGAATAGAAAGATTGAAGTTGGTATGACAAGATCACTAATGTGGAACTGATGACAAGATCACTAATGTGGAACTGATGACAAGATCACTAATGTGGAACTGATGACAAGATCACTAATGTGGAACTGATGACACGATCACTAATGTGAAACTCATGACAAGATCACTAATGTGGAACTGATGACAAGATCACTAATGTGGAACTGATGACAAGATCACTAATGTGGAACTGATGACAAGATCACTAATGTGGAACTGATGACAAGATCACTAATGTGGAACTGATGACACGATCACTAATGTGGAACTGATGACACGATCACTAATGTGAAACTCATGACAAGATCACTAATGTGGAACTGATGACAAGATCACTAATGTGGAACTGATGACAAGATCACTAATGTGGAGCTGATGACAAGATCGCTAATGTGGAACTGATGACAAGATCGCTAATGTGGAACTGATGACAAGATCACTAATGTAGAACTGATGACAAGATCACTAATGTAGAACTGATGACTAGATCACTAATGTAGAACTGATGACTAGATCACTAATGTAGAACTGATGACTAGATCACTAATGTGTAATGATGACAAGAACCAGACAGGTGCAAGTGGAACAAGAGATGAGAAGAAGACGCTGGCGATGGCTAGGACACACAGTGATGAAACCTGTTGACTGTATTACAAGGCAGTTCTTGGTCTGAAATCCCCAGGGTTAGGTAGAGGGAGGCCGATGAATACATGGGGATGAGAACTGAAGACATATGTAAAAGGAATGGAGAAAACATGTTGAGACCTTGAGCAGATGGCACAGAACAAGAGGCCTTTGTTCCTTGCGGGTCTGAATAGTGATGAATGAATAGGAAGAATTTATGTTAACGTGTCGGTTCTTGACTGGTACATGGGAAATGCATATAAAATAACTCAAACAATACGCAAAAATGTGACAATGTACAAAGAACATGTACATAAATCACCAAATACATAAATAATTGTAATTAACAGGCACTCGTTGGACATAAAGGAGGACACCAAACAACGGAAAAAAAATATAGGTAATAATTCTTTGTTTATTTTATTAATTACTCACAGGGTTCACTTTAGTTCATTATTTATTTGTTTCATTCATTCATAACCCTCCACTCCCACAGGAGCATAGGCCTTCAACAAACACATGCCAAGTCCTCCTGTCACGTGTCATCATCTCAAGTTCTTTCCATGTTCTCCTCATCATTTTCACCTCTGTTTCCAACTCTCTTCTCCATGTACTTCTTGGTCTTCCTCTGCCTCTCTTGCCCTGGGGGTTCCAGAACAAGGACGCCTTGTAATGCTATCAACAGGTTTCCTCAGTGTGTGTCCTATCCATCGCCATCGTCTTCTTCTCATCTCTTGTTCCACTGGCACTTGTCTAGTTCTTGTCCTCAGTTCCACGTTGGTAACCTTGTCGTACCATTTTAATCCCTCTATTCTACGCAAGCACCCATTTATGAAAGTCTGTAGCTTTTTGGTTGTTGTCTTTGTTGTTCTCCATGTCTCTGAGCACGATTTGACAATTTTAGGACTTCACATTTGAGTTGAAGATTCTTATTTTCGTGTTGGATCCTATTTCTCTTGATCTCCATATATTTCCCAATGCAATGAAAGCTCCTCTTGCCTTTTGTATTCTTATTTTGATATCGTTGTCTGTCCCTCCAACTTTGTCTATATTACTGCCAAGATATGTGTATGATTCTACATCTTGTATTGGTGTTTCTTCAAGTTCAACCCTGTTATCATTACCTGCATTTATTCGCATTATTTTTGTCTTTTCCCTGTGTATTTTCAGACCCAATTGCTGTGACCTCTCATCGAGTGTTTTCAATTTGTCCTGCATCTGATTACGGCTATGGGACAGAAGAGCCAAGTCATCAGCAAAATCCAGATCATCCATTTATTTGTTTGGTGTTGGTTTTAAGGACCATCTTCTTTGTACACAGATAACTCCATCAGTGCTCCGATCTCTTCCCTTAGATCACACCAGCAGGATCTCAGCACAGTGCAGAAACTTCGTAGTACCGTCGAGAATCCCAACGTGTGTATACAGGAATCACACATTCTGTAATTGTTTTTTTTTGGTGGTGGGTAAGTTTCCTAATTTTTACATTTTTGCCAGGGCAGTGGCCGTGTGGCTTACTCTTCACGATTTCCAACTGCTGAGGAATTTTTAACTTGCATACGAAAGCTCCTATTTTTTACTCCCTTGTCCGAGAAGGCAAGGCATCATATCTCACTAATCAGGAGATCAGGGGGGAGTATGACGTCATTAGGACCACAGGTTCTGAAAAAAACTCCACATATTATATTCCTTCTACTGAGAATCGAACACGGTACCTTTAGAATTCCAGGCGGATGCCATTCCGCTTAGCCACTCCGTATCCCTTCATAATGTATTTAAGAATTCACCCATCCGTGACTATAACCTTCTCATCTATTCTGTATTCCACATCTTCTCTACACATTGCTAAACAAATCGTTTACGACCATAATTTGTTTTATATTTGTTAATAGGAAAGTTACATTAGTGTTTAAGTCTATAAATGTCTGGGTCGTTCACGGGTCCTATATACCTTAGTTGTGTAGGTGTCGTCAGAAAGACAAACCACCAATGAAGCACTTTTTGCGTGCTGAATTGACTGTATCTCTTTTCACTATTTATTTTTACAGCAAGACGATAGCGCCGGTTGGATGTTCCTTGGTTTGATTCCCGGTAAGCCTGCCAGTGGCATTGCCGAAGATCTGTGGCTAACAAATCAATAAACTAAATTGTCAGCAAAGTGTTACATCTTTTTTATATCGCCAAAAGTATTGAATCTACCACATTTTGGTCTCAGTCATACTTTCTCTTTTCAATCACGGCTTCTCTAGGACCTCTTCATTTTATTCTCCTTCCTCTTTGGTCCTTGGCCGCTGACTGACAAAGTTATAAGGGGTCATTACGCCTGGTGACGTCTTGTAGGGCAGTGTGACAGGTTATGTAAATAGACTACATGAATCCGTCCGTCTTTGTTTCCCACCTTGCTTCCCACCTTTGCTTCTTCATTAGTATTCACGTTTTGTTAACGCAGAACCCATGCACTTTGATATCTGTCTCACTCATATTTTAGCCACGCCTATTTTTCTTGTTTCTTGCGCTGATGAGCAACTATCTAGATTTGAAACTGTCATTCCTTTAAAGGGGACGAACCAAAGGCGTTTACCTGTAGCTCATATGCGAGCAGAGCCGTTAGTATTGCGACAACTGACAGGACGCACGGGCTCAAAACACGTGGGAGGTAATCAGCTTTGAAGTCTCTACAAGGGGAACGAAATACTGTGATGTGGGACGGAAAGGGAGACAATCGCCGAGATCAGAAGCCTTTGTTTTCGATTCAACAGCGAACAGGGCGAATTCTTTTATCTCGGAAGAAAACCCCCGTTCATTTCTCCTGATGGCCCAAGGCGTGACTTTCGTAATCGCTCAACGAAACAACGCTATTCTTGTATATATGCCCAATCTCGAAAATCAGCATCTAGTCGCTTCAGACATTTTTGGAATATCTAGATCGACATCCTAGAGCCTGTACAAAGTGGATTACTTAGATTTCGTGGAGATAGTTTCATTTTTCTGTTTTGCGGTAATAGAAATAGCATTTTTCGTGATTTTATGTGTTAAGTTTATCATTATAATTCACTGGGATTTTCTAAGTGCTGAGACCAATCTAGAACGATATTATAATATTAACTGGACTTGAACATTACCAGATTTTTCCTATCAATCTAATCAGCCCGCTGTGGCAATAAGATATATATATATGTATATCAACTTACCTGACCTATGACAGTAGTTTTTCCACGAGGATTATACTCAAGAGAATTCACTGTTCAGAATCGGCCATCAACTCAGAGAACAGCCGATAATTATTATTAACATTTGCATAACGTAACATAGTGTCTCAGCAACCAGAGGCTAGACAGCACAGGAACAATATATATTTTTCTTTCTATGACGGTGACCATCACGGATACGTCTTATTCCAACCAACTGTGTGCAGTGGTACCTGAATTATCCAGAAAGAAAAAAAACAACTAACGCACCAACTTCGGTGACTACCTTGACATAAGCAGTAAGCACCAAGGCTAGTCTGGGGCCGGATTTGGCAACAATCTGACACTGTAGGGTCATAGTATTGTTAGTGTTTATTTCGAGGAATATCTGCGACGACTACTGGGTAAGCGAGTATGCGTGTGGCCACAGAATGAATGCGTGAAAGAACAGAAAGAGAGAAACATATTTTCCATTGTTACCATCAGTATACTAATCTTTTTTTTTATTTTCTCACCAACCTGATTATTTACGGGATAGTTTAACTAGGAACTTGCTCTTTTGCCTTTACTGACTATTCCATACCCTTATTGTTAACCTTTGACTTTATGGGGTTATTAACTTCTGTTGGGATCCTATCTCTACAAGAGGGGTGGGCAATATTGGGTTATTTTTCATTTGTCTTAAACCATGCTTTTATTGATATGTATATGCTTGATGTTGTGAAGATTTTTAAGTGATAATAAACTTAATAAAACTTAATTTAGTGTGTGTTGGTCGAACCACTACCCATATATATACACAGTATATATATATATATATATATATATATATATATATATATATATATATATATATATATATATATATATATATATATATATATTATCCATAGTTTCACGTCTATGCGTATTCATCACGTAATTATGTACGTATGTGAGGTGTAACTTATATTTGTTATATAAGGAGCGAAAGTTCGCCTGATTACACTATAGTCGTATATATGGGCTGGAGTAGAGAAACTGCTCACTCTAGAGACTGATCTTTCTCTTACACTATCACCACCTCGTGAAAAAAATCTATTTTATTACACCTTTATTCTCACACATTTTCCACTATCACCTCTGCTCAGACCGGACCATAAATATTCACACACCTATCTTATAAAAGTACGACAGGCAGCAACAAACTGTCTTCACTTTGCTCCGTCGGTAGCCATCCTTCGTGTGGTGTCTTAGCCCTGGTTCGTGCTTAGCATCTCTGCCTCCACAGTTTTCCACCAGGTAGCCGTGCTTTCGTTTTCCTTCTGGAGTCTATAGCGTGGCAGTTCTGGCGATGTTGTCAGGGTCAGATGCTGCGATCAGCGACGCCTATATCATGTAGCGGTATGGCGGCTTGTGTACACTGCCAACCCCTAGAGCTATGCCAACGGGAATTTTAATCCTGGTAGGTGCTACAAAGCAGGTCTGCGCGGGTTAGTGGTCAGACGAAAAGTGGTAACCTGGTCCTCCAGGTTGTGGGCTTTAGCACAGGGCCAACACCCATCTCTATGTAAAGAATTACAATCGTTACAGAAACAGCAACATATGAACAAGCTTCATTTTAATAAACAGCCATTTAACGGACAGACAGACAGAGAGAAAGCCATATAGACGAGAACACAGGATGATTTGGTTTGGATTTGCTTTTAAGCACCATTTTCTTTGCACACGGACAACTCTATTAGTGATCCGGTCTCCTCCTTTAGATCACACAAGGAGGATCTCAGCACAGTGCGCGAACTCTGTAGCACCGGCATGGATCCCAATGTGTGTATACAGGAATCACACATTTTAAAAATATGTTTGTGATGGGCAGGTTTCCTCATTTTAAAGTTTTGCCAGAGCAGCGGCATTATGGCCTACTGCCGAGGTATTGTTAAAATACGCAACTTGCACACAGGACATCCTGTTTTCGCTCTTATCCGAGAAGGTTAAGCATCTGATTTCCCTACCCAGGAAATCAGGAAAGGGGGGGGGGGGGGTAGTATCACATCATTAGGAACCAGCGGTTCTGAACAAATTTCCATCACTTATATTCCCTGTACTAGGATCGAACCCGTAAAGTTTAGAATTAGAGGCGGACGACAGACCTCTGTACCACCTGTACAGAAAGGTCAAAGGTAGTTCCATTGAAGATACTGCCGTTGAGGGGTGAAGTGTTAGAGACTTCACCATGCTCGGTCCAGCATCTAGAGGTGGGGTGACCTGTTCCCTTCCTTGCTACATTTTTCTTCCCTAACTTAAGAGCAATGGCAGGTGTACATGAACAGCTAAGTAGATCGGAGTGTGATGATACCGTGTATCGAATCCGCTACCTTTGCCGCGGGAGACTGTGGTAGGAAAGGGAGATAACGGTTTAGAATAACGAGTGGGTAATTAGTGAATAGGGGGCCTTGGGTCACATGACAGAGGGGTATAAAGCCCGTTGGCAGATGGGACGAGCTCTCTCTGCCCTTTGCTTTTTGCTCGGGTATTCAGCTGTAAGAAGGTTAGCATAGTCTAACGGTAGCGGCCATCCGTGTGATGTAGAAGTAGTGGCCAGCTAGGGAACAATAGTCATATGTTGTACGAACTGCAGTTTGCAGAAAGACGAGACAAGATTTCTTCATGACAACAGAATGTCAGGATCGAGCTGTCAAGTATGTTGTTCCATCAAGTCACACAGGGAAAATTGGTATGTAATTTACAGATAGTTATTACAAGGGAAGATAGTCAAGAACACATGATTTGCAGCAACAGTCCAGTTCGAACACTAGCGTAGAATTAACACAGAACCTTACTAGTGGCTGAAGGAACAAGTTTACAGCACTGGTAGTGAACCAGCTTTTACATCCAAGCCAGATGAAATTAAAGTATTGACGGTTTGTAGTAAATGGTAGACTAAGAGCCAGACTATTAAGGGGAGGTGTAACCCCCAAAAATGAAGAATTTCATTGAAAATATCAAATTTTAGATACATATTGCACTGGAAAGTACATTCATTTGCCCACATTTCTGTATGTTTATTTTCACTAAAACCTTTATGGATGATTTTATATAAATTTTTAAAGTATGTCAGGTAAGTGTATTTTTACCTAATTATATATGTAAAATATACAAATTGGTATATTTGTGATGCTATATTGCTTCTAATGCATGGATTTTAATTTTCGGTACCATATTCATTTCCCTGAAGCAAACAGAATTCAAGTTTTTCAAACATAGTTTCATGTGTAAAAATAATTTTGACTGGCTAATTTTTATGGGGTCCTTTGATGGGTCATCGAAATAATAACGTGGCTGGAGGTATTCCAGTAGAGTGGTAGGGTACCTCCTTATACGCAAATAAAGCTGCAGGTAAGAACGAATCATAGGATTCTGGTTTCTCCTGTGCGAGCTTAAATAAATTTGTAAGTAGAGTCCCGTTATATCTTTCCACTTGTCCAATCGATTGTAGATGATAAAATGTGCGGACGACAATATTTTGAAAAATCCTAAAAACTTCCTCCATCAGTTTCCCTCTGAACTGTGAACCATTGTCAGTTAATATCTAATAAGGGTATCCTAATCTTGTGAATATTGAGAGCAAAGCCTCTCCTACATGTACTGAGTCTGCTGAGGGTAGAGCAATCGCTTCTTTCCACATAGTACATGTCTACCAGAGAAAGGATGCATTTTTTCGGAAACTGACGAAAAGCGCATACAGTCTGCAGAAATGAAGAATTTAATGAAAAGTAAGCTGCAAAGTATGACAAAGAACATGGAATCAATAAAGGAAAATACCAGAGATGATTCCTACATAGCAGGGGGATACTGAGGTGAGTAAATTTTGTGTAAAAGTGTAATTCCTCCCTTTTTTCTTAATTTTCTCAAAACCTCATTTTTCACACAAATGTGGGCACGTTGCCCACGATTTTTCAAAAACTATTAGTGATACAGCAGTAAATTTTGGGCCACATACTGTACACATAGTGCTCATTAAAATAAACTAAAATAAAGGATATATGTTAACAAACTACAAAACTGTTGAGAAATAGCTAAGATACCCCCCTTAAAAATTTCAACTATTTTTCGATTGGTATGTTAAAATCCAAAAAAACTCAGATATCAAACCAATCAAAATTATTTTAGTATACAATCATTATCATATATTAACAAATAAAACAGCCAAATTTCATAACTCAAGTTGTACTCACATTTGAGATATCTTGGGCAACAAAATACCCCAAAAAAGCTAAAATTTGCCTTTTTTTCACTGTTTTTCCGCCATAGATTGCAAGTTTTTAGTATATACCTCAATGTTTTTATTTGTCATTGTGCTTTATAAATGACCAGTCTTATTGTGCTTGTAACCAACTAGCTTCATGGCCAGTAACCAAACTATATGCCAAGAGCGG
The DNA here is from genome assembly GCA_024509875.1 of Oreohelix idahoensis. NCBI lineage: Eukaryota > Metazoa > Mollusca > Gastropoda > Stylommatophora > Oreohelicidae > Oreohelix > Oreohelix idahoensis. The sequence goes on along the minus strand of JAMPIV010008601.1, from coordinate 45,794 downwards.
AACCGACGTAGAAGGTATGTGTGATATTATCATCTTTATGGGAGCCGCGCTGGTGTAGTGGTTACCAAACTGCGCTGGCGACCGGGTGACCCAGGATCAAACCAGGGGCGAAGACATTTGAAGATTTTTCGTCGACCGGTATTTGGACTGGATTAACTCGAGCCTTGGCGAGAACATTTGAAGATGTGTCGTCGACCAGGGACTGGCAGCTCCTGAGCCGACCCAGCTATAATGGGTACCTCCGAAATCGGCGAGTATCTGCCTGAATGGCGAGGGACACCTGTCTCTGTACAACAACAAAAAAATGGATACTCACGTAAAAGTCAGTCTCAGGTTAGACATACTAACCTGAGATTTCGCCTTGAGTAATAGTAGGCGTACGCAAAAAAAAAAAAAAAAAAAAAAAAAATCATCTTTATATTTTGGCACGGAGACTGCCACATGTAAATACGTTCCCTTTGACAGCAATAAAGAAATTGATTGTCATCCGTGAGTTACCTAGTGATTGTCATTCATCGTGGGTGTCTATTGTAAAGGTATTGAGTAACAGAACACTAGCCATACACTCAATAGACTATCATAATAAGGTAAGCTGTCGCAAAGAGAAGAAGACATGATGACGTCAGCAACTATAATAAATAACAAGCAACCAAAATTGCTCTATTGGTTCATCAAAGTTTAGTTCACTATCGCAAGGAACCCTTTATTAGTAAAATTCAAGCAGAGTACACAAGGCAAGTCATCTCACAAGTTAACGAACCTGGGTTGAAACTGGCAGAAGATCAGTGCTCTAACCACTCAGTCAATCGGACGCTCACGGGTGCAATTATTAAATGTCAAAGAGGGTGTAAAGGCGAATGAAAGTGACAAGAAGAAAACAAACAAAGCTTAAACGAAAATCCCAAAAATAGTGGCAACAAATAATCCTGATCGCCCACATCTATTGGCTAAACACTTAACTATACTGATGATGATATAAAACTAAACAGACCCTGCCAAAGAACTATGTCAATCTCACACCGCTATTACCCATCTGCAGCGACTTTAGCACCTAATCCATCTACACACTGAAAGCAATCACTTTAGAGATCGATGATTGATGCCTCGTTTCTTTATTACCAATTTCAGCCCTCCATATATCTTCGCGTGTGATTGTACCAGACGAGAGCTTAAATTATCAAATAACCAAGGCGGGGCGTTAACTCATTGATATCCCTGTATTGTTAACTGGTTATTGCTAAGGGAGAGCTAAAAAACATTATTCATAGTTCTGGGATTTTCCTCGGGTTATGTCTTTTGGAGTGTGCCTTTATACACACAATAGCAAGTAGCTCGTCAAGAGAGAAGAATTAAGGTGTGCGATTTCTTGTTTCGTATTCTGAGGATAGCAACATTTCTCGGGCAGTCAGTTTCTTCATAGCCGTTTTACTGGGGATGTGTAGTCAGCCAACAAATTGTCCTACTAGTGAAATGTTTGAAGTTTGACTCCCGACTCCGACTAAAGTTTTTTACTATTCGTATGACACTAAATCAAGATTCAGAGTCCGGACATTTATTATTGACTTCACTAACAAAACATCGACTCCATAAGACCGACTCCATAACACCGACTCCATAACACATACTCCATAACACCGACTCCACAGCCCTACATTTTACACTGTTTGAAGACACAATGCACGAGGGTCGTTCAGAAAGTAATGCACCACATCGTTTTTCTCAGGAGCTGTTTATTCAAAAAGCATGAAATTTATACACAATATACATGGATATGTCATGTAAACATCGGTATTATTCAACATAATCCCCATCAACTTGTACGGTTTTATGCCAGCGCGAAACAAGTGCATGTATTCCTAGCCCGTACCAGATTTTGTCTTGATCATGTAGCCATTTCTTCGCTGCATGAATCACTCCTTCAACATCTTCAAACCTTGTCTCACGGAGTGCATCTTTAATGGACCAAATAGATGAAAATCAGAGGGTGTCAAATCGGGACTATAGGGTGGATGGGGTAGTACAGTTCAACCAATGTGGTGATTGCTTCCCGTGTTGCCAGACTTGTGTGAGGGCGCGCGTTGTCGTGAAGGAGAAGCAGGTCTGCTGGATTCTTGTGCAGCCGAACTCTGCGAAAACGTTGATTGAGTTTTTTCAATGTCTTAATGTAAGCTTGCGAATTGATTGTCTCTCTTCTTGGCATAACGTCCACAAGAATAACACCTTCAATGTCCCAAAAGACAGTGATCATGACCTTTCCAGCTGAAGGAATTGTCTTGAATTTCTTTCTTCTTGGTGATTGCGGATGATGCCATTCCATTGACTGTCTTTTTGTCTCAGGTTCAAAATGATGTGCCCAGGTTTCGTCACCTGTAACGATCTTAGCCAAAAAGTTCTCTCCATCAGCATTGAAACGCTCCAACAATTCAGAAGAAATTGCTTTCCTTTGCAATCGGTGGTCATTTGTGAGACTTCGAGGAACCCATCTTGCACAAACCTTAGAAAATCCGAGAGTTTTTATAACTGCATTTGCACTACCAATGCTGACTGACAGCTGTAAGGCCAATTGTTGAGTAGTGATTCGCCTATCAGTAAGAATAATGCCCTCAGCGCATTTCAACATTTCTGCGTTGGTGGCACAGCGCGGCCGATCAAGCAGCTCCGTATCTCGACTTCCTGATTCTTTGATTCTCTGAACCCAGCGACTGACTGTACTCCTGTCGACTGCAAAACTTCCATACACATCACATAGACGCTTGTGAATGTTCACAACAGTTTCCTTCTCTGCAACGAGAAATTATATCACAATTCGCTGCTTATAACGCAAGTTGCTAACACGCTCCATTTCAACGGTTTAGGGCAGCCGTATTATTTGGCCGGTTGCAGTGCAATTTGGTGCGCACAATTGGCACATGCCATATTTGAAGTGTGCAAAATTTCATGCTTCTATCATCATTATTAGCTGAGAAAAACGATGTGGTGTATTACTTTCTGAACGCCCCTTGTAGTTAAAAGGACATGCACCAGGAAAGAAAAGCGAGTGAAAACGCTTTACCCTGGGGATGGAAAAGTCAAAAGTCCTTGACATTCTATTTCACTATCCATCGAATTAATACTCTCCTCAACATACAACCGACATTTGGAAACTATTTAAAAAAAATTAAAACAAAACACTGAAGGCGACTGACAAGAAGGTTAAAAAAAACAGGCGATTGAGAAGAAGGTTAAAAAAAAACAACTATTATAAAACGAAAACTCTGCCTTAAAATAAGAGTAAATAAATTAGTAAATACATAAATAAAGGTAACTAACAGGTACTCGTTGGACAATGACACTAGACAACATAATAGAAAATATAAGTGATAGGCTTTCCGGGAATCGAACCTAGGACCAACCAAACGGCGCTATCGCCTTGCTGTGACAGTACATCGTGACAGGACGCTCAGCCAATTTTGCACCCCAAAAACAGTGCATTATTGGCTGAGGTCATTCTCATGACCCTCACACGACTATGGTATATAGGACCCGTCGACGACCCAAACAGTTTAAAAAAGGAATCACTAATATAACTTTCTTAAGTCCTTTCACGATGTACTGTCACAGAAAGGCGATGGCGCCGTTTGGTTGGTCCTAGGTTCCATTCCTAGTAAGCCTATCACTTATATTTTCTTTTCTGTTGTCTAGTGTCATCCTTTATGTCCAACAAGTACCTGTTCATTACCTTTATTTATTTATTTACTAATTTATTTACTGTTCACAGAACTCAAGGTTTCCTCCATTATTTACTTGAAATAAGAGGCGCGGTAGCGCAGTGGCTAGTGGCCCATGGTTCGATACCCAGTTGAGCTACTCTGGGAAGGTTAAAGGCGGCCGGCGTGATGCTAATCACATCACCTCTAGTGTGCCGATGGTTAAGAAAATATGGGCCTATTCCTAATATGCCTCAATGGCGTGTAACGGGATCCTTTACCTTTTTTTTAACGCTGCCAGGAAATAAACTCAAAATTTTATTGCTTATTAGACAAGAATAATCTGAGGTTGTGCATTGCGCTGGCAACTTTATAATATAAAACAAAAATCTCCAGTAACTATATCTGCAAGAAAACCCTGATTATATTGGAACATGCTTACTAAAAAGGTGTATGTTATGGTAGCTGCATGCTTCTAAAGAGGAGAAGGTATAAGAAATTGTCTCATTTAAACCATGGAAGGGAGCCGCGCTGGTGTAGCGGTTACCAAACTGCGCTGACGACCGGGTGACACAGGATCAAACCCGGGCGAGAACATTTGAAGATTTTTCGTCGACCGGGATTTGGACTGGATTAACTCGAGCCCTGGCCAGAACATTTGAAGAAGTGTAGTCGACCAGGGACTGGCGGCTCCTGAGCCGACCCAGCTCTAATGGGTACCTCCGAAATCGGCGAGTATCTGCCTGAATGGTGAGGGACACCTGTCTCTGTACAACAAAAAAAGGGATACTCACGTAAAAATCCGTCTCAGGCTAGACATACTAACCTGAGATTTCGCCTCGAGTAATAGCGGGCGTAAGGACAAACAAATAATAAACCTTAAGGTTTGTCACATTAGGTAACTAATCCGAGGTTGTGTGAGGCTGGTAATCTCACGATGTTAAATAAAATTCTACAGAAACCACTTCTGTAAGAGCTCATGAATGGGTTTGAACCAGTTTTTGCGACGGGGGGGGGGGGGGGGGGTTAATCACCAGCAGTGGCTGTTTCATACTTCTAAGGGAGCAGTCAAGGAAATGATGATGATGATATACAATATAGAAGCTCTATTTACCGGATGGCGATGATGATAATATACAATATAGAAGCTCTATTTACCGGATGGCGGTGATGATGATATACAATATAGAAGCTCTATTTACCGGATGGTGGTGATGATGATATACAATATAGAAGCTCTATTTACCGGATGGTGGTGATGATGATATACAATATAGAAGCTCTATTTACCGGATGGTGGTGATGATGATATACAATATAGAAGCTCTATTTACTGAATGGTGATGAAGAGCATAGAAGCTCTATTTTCTGGATGATGATGATGATGATGATGATGATAATTATGATGATATACAATACAGATGCTCTATTTACCGGATGATGATGATGATATACAGCATAGAAGCTCTATTTACCGGATGATGGTGATGATAATTATGATGATATACAACACAGAAGCTCTATTTACCAGATGATGATAATGATGGTTATGATGAGTTTTACAATACAAAATTTCAATTTACCATGAGACACTTCCTGGCCGCTTGTGAAGGATACAACAGCTAAGAACAGCCCAAGGCTGACGGTGAGTACAGAATAATCCATATTGTGTGCACCTGGAGGAAGAGAGAATAACACGAGTTACATACAGGTCGGAGTGGCTAAGAGATATTGCGTCCGATTCTAATTCTAAAGGTGCCGGGTTTGATTCCCAGTACAGGGAATAAAATTGATGGACATTTTATCAGAAATTGTGGGTCCTAATTATGTCATACTCTCCCTGATCTCCTGCGTACTGAGATCGGATACTTAGCCTTCTTGGATAAGGGCAAAAAAATAGGAGGTCCCGTGTGCAAGTTGCACAGGTTGGAAATCGTAAGGAGTAGGCCATTTGGCCGCTGCTCTGGCAAAATTTACAAAATTAGGAAAACCTACCCGCCATAGACATACAGGGTGTCTATAAAAGATTGTACCCTTTTCAAAACATGTATTCTCGGCCCCATGATGTGGTACGAGGATGCTTTCTATCACAAAAGTAAGATAATCTCTGCAAGTTTTTAAGCATACGTTACAAAGACTCAAAAAGATTGTACCTATTTCTTTCTTTTTTTCACCTACTTGACCAGTGTGTTGAGAGAAATGTAACAATTACCGGTTGCAACTCAACTGCGAAAGTTTCACTTGAAATACCCGCTGCGCGCATTCGCACGTTTTGACGACCTATTTAGATACTCTTGAGTTTTGGCCACTGTTGGTCCACTACTGCAAAGCAGGGGAGGCAATCCGTGACATTGTCAAGATTCACTCCGGCAGCCATGCGGTTGTGCCGGTAAGCCTTTCCCTTTTGCTGTTTTTCTGTTGTCAATTTTTCCTGTTTCTTTTCTTCTTACGAGTGCCAGCGATATTCCCATGCAAATATATTGTTTATTTAAATGGATAAATACAGGGGCTCGAAAAATATACCTGGAAGGTTTTAAAGAAAATGCGATGTGGATAAATGTAATAATTTAAAAAATTGCGAAAAAGTGTCAAATTTAGCTTGAAATTTCGAAGAAATATTTCCGCGCGATTGACAATACTTATTTCCTTTATGAGCAAGCTGTCTTATTTTCGTACGAATAAATCAATGCTGACGTGGGGAGGCACAACAATTGTTAAATACATAAATAAATAATATTGAACTGTAAAAAAACTTGAGAAAGGGAATAACTGATGTGTGGAATAGCACGCCGTTGGTGGAGCAATGCAAATAGACGATTGTTTAGAAAATAATGGCGTGATGTTGTCCACATCACCCCTAGTGTGCTCATGGTCAAGAAAATATGGGCTAACACAATATTCCCAATATGCCCCAATGGGCGTTTAACGGGATCATTTTCCTTTACCTTTCAAAATAATGGTAATAATCCTATTTGATAGAACTTAAAGCACGAACGAAGATTATTAATCCAGACCAGGACAGGGTCTTATTTGTTTGGAGATGCACTCTAATTTAACCGACGACCTTTGTGTCTAGTTGGCTTCCTAGTTCATGGTTCGATCCCCAGGTGGGATATTTTAGACCGCAAACGGCTCCGTGGTCGACCCAGCCTCATGAATTGTGTACCAGAGCAACTCTGGGAAGGTTAAGACGGCTGGCTTGATGCTGACCCCTAGAGTGCAGATGGTCAAGAAAATATGGGCTTAACACCATATTCCTAATATGTCTGAAAGGGCGTGTAACGGGATCCTTTATCCTTACATTTACATGGCTAAAACGAAGACAAACTCGTTGTTCTGTAAAAAAAAAAAAAAAGCAACAAAGATAACTGAAAGTTGTCAGTGTAATGCTCTGTTTAAACATTCTTAAAGTGACAAATGTCGAGGTGTTGTCACGTGCTAGCCTTCAAAGCATGTATACACTGCTTAGACATCACTGACTACGCTGGTTTGGCCATGTCCACCGCATGGATGATGGTCGCATCCCGAAAAATATCTTCTTCGAACAACTGGCACCCCCACTTATAGTCTCACTTCAGTTGCCTCTTACGAATTGCCTGAGGGTACATTAGGCCTATTCCTTTCTTCGTCTGGGGAACTACACAGGACAAATAAGGAACAGGTCTTTTGTAAAAATATCGTAAAATTTATCTCTCTCGCTCTGTTACACACACACACACACACACAAACACACACACACACACACACGTACACACACGTACACACACACACATACATATCCTTTCGCTACTCAAAGGAGCATAGGCCTTCAACAAACACATGCCAAGTCCTCTTGTCACGTGCCGTCAACTTAAGCTCTTTCCCTGGGGGTTCCAGAACAAGGACTACCTTGTAATGCTATCAACAGGTTGCCTCAATGTGTGTCCTATCCATCGCCAGCGTCTTCTTCTCAACTCTTGTTCCACTGGCACTTGTCTGGTTCTTGTCATCTCTTGTCTGGTTCTTGTCATCTCTTGTCTGGTTCATGTCATCTCTTGTCTGGTTCTTGTCATCTCTTGTCTGGTTCTTGTCATCTCTTGTCTGGTTCTTGTCATCTCTTGTCTGGTTCTTGTCATCTCTTGTCTGGTTCTTGTCATCTCTTGTCTGGTTCTTGTCATCTCTTGTCTGGTTCGTCTCATCTCTTGTTTGGTTCTTGTCATCTCTTGTTCCACTGACACTTGTCTGGTTCTTCTCATCTCTTGAGTGGTTCTTGTCATCTCTTGTCTGGTTCTTGTCATCTCTTGTCTGGTTCTTGTCATCTCTTGTTTGGTTCTTGTCATCTCTTGTTCCACTGACACTTGTTTGGTTCTTGTCATCTCTTGTCTGGTTCTTGTCATCTTTTGTTTGGTTCTTGTCATCTCTTGTTGCACTGACATTTGTCTGGTTCTTGTCATCTCTTGTTCCACTGGCACTTGTCTGGTTCTTGCCATCCCCTGTTCCACTGGCACTTGTCTGGTTCTTGTCATCTCTTGTTCCACTGACACGTGTCTGGTTCTTGTCATCTCTTGTTCCACTGGCACTTGTCTGGTTATTGTCATCTCTTGTTCCACTGGCACTTGTCTGGTTCTTGTCATCTCTTGTTCCACTGACACTTGTCTGGTTCTTGTCATCTCTTATACCACTAGCACTTGTCTGATTCTTGTCATCTCTTGTTCCACTGGAGCTTGTCTGGTTCTTGTCATCTCGTGTTCCACTGACACTTGTCTGGTTCTTGTCATCTCTTGTTCCACTGGCACTTGTCTGGTTCTTGTCATCTCTTGTTCCACTGACACTTGTCTGGTTCTTGTCATCTCTTGTTCCACTGACACTTGTCTGGTTCTTGTCATCTCTTGTTCCACTGACACTTGTCTGGTTCTTGTCATCTTTTGTTCCACTGGCACTTGTCTGGTTCTTGTCATCTCTTGTTCCACTGACACTTGTCTGGTTCTTGTATCTCTTGTTCCACTGACACTTGTCTGGTTCTTGTCAACTCTTGTTCCACTGACACTTGTCTGGTTCTTGTCATCTCGTGTTCCACTGACACTTGTCTGGTTCTTGTCATCTCTTGTTCCACTGACACTTGTCTGGTTCTTGTCATCAGGTCCACAGTGAGGGTCTAGTCATACCATTTTAATCCATCTATTCTACGCTGGGGCAATGCACGAAGGATGGACGTCGATCGAGCAAGGTAGAGGAAGTTTCTTGCTGCCCTGCAAGGCGCCATCAGGCGTGATGGCCACTGGTGACTTTAATAGTCGGTGGCTACGGATCAAAGAAGATTCTACGCAAGCATCCATTTATGAAAATCTGTGTCTTTATGTTTGTTGTTTTATATATGTACTAGAGCGGCTGATCTTCTCGCTCTTTAGCAGCTGTTGAGACTCTTTTTACGCATCACTTAGTATATTACTAGCAGTAACCCGTCAAACTTGACGGGTTTTTAATTATAGTGTGCTGTTTCCGTTCTCAGATGAGCAGATAGAAGTACATTCTTTTTTTGGTTTCTTTCCATTATACAGTGTAATCAAACTGTTCATGAACACCGCCATGTGAACGCTTTTCTTTGTTGATTGTAACTATTTTCAGGAGAGTATATTTAATGGAAACAATACAATTTTTCAACGCGGTTGCATTAGTCAGCTGTGACCAACATACACACGGCGAGAATTATGTTATTTTAGATTCAATTTAAAAGCTCTTTGATGACAACATTTCGTGTGAAAGTGCGTGGATTGTTTTCAAAGAGTGTTTCTTGATAATAAGTGGTTTTAACAAAAACTTTCAGGTTTTTATGATTTGCACATCGGGTGAAGGCTTATGCACACCAATTTTTATGCACTTTTTCTTTGTCGAGTGCTACTAATTACGTGAAAGAATAAAAAAAATAAAAAAATAAAACCAAAGTATTTCTCCGCCTGGGCCGGTCCCAAGCCCGGCTGAAAAAAGAGGAGGGCCGCCTGCATGGAGGCCGTAAGGAGGCAGCCCCTCCACCATGCAAAAGCACAACAGACCAATCACCTGTTTGCTTTAAATCACGATTACGAGAACTACAAGATAGAAAACTGGACTGTTTCTAAAGGCGACGAACTGGAACTGACTACGGACTACGACTTATGGAACCTGGAACATAAGAAGAATAAATGGGAAAGAAGAGGAGCTGGTTGAAGAGATGAGGAAAGCAAAACTAGAAATCCTGGCTATAAAGGAAACAAAGAAAAAGGGACAAGGAGTCATGGATCTCGATGGCAACACGCTACTCTACAGTGGTGTACCCACATCTGAAAGAGCTAAAGGGGGCGTGGGTTGCATTGTGGCCAAAAACCAAAAGATAGTATCAAGGGATGGATCTTTGTCTCGGAGCGCATTATGGATGTAAAACTAAAAGATGGAGAAACCATAGTCAACCTGGTCATAGCGTATTGGTCAAATGAGGATGAGAGAGCAGAGGTCAAAGAGGAATTCTTCGAGCTGCTTCAAAGGACAGTGGATGACTGCCTAGATGAAGTTATCATGCTCGGAGATTTCAATGCCAGAGTTGGAAATGCCCATGCTAGATGGGGTGGAGTTATCGGAAAAAATGGAGAAGATACTCTCAATGACAATAGAAAGCGACTCCTTAGATTCTGCAGTGATCAGAATCTTATCATTACAAACACAAAGTTCCCCCATAAGCGAATACATGCATACACTAGATGTGAACCAACAAAGAATGAGAAGTCAGTGATCGACTATACCATTGTTAGGAGGAGCTCATTCAAATATGTCCGGGATGCTAGATTCTGAAGGGGGCCAGAGATTGGAAGTGATCACTACCTGCTTACAATCAAAAGAACAACTGAAAGAGTTGCTTAGCCTAGGAACTGCCCAACATCACGCAAGAAACTAAGTAAACGAACGGGAGAAATGAGCATTAAGACCTACAAGCTGAGAGAGCCAGAAATTAAGACCAGATATCAGGGGCATATTGCTGCAGCGGTGAACAACACAGAAGAACAATCTGAGGACTTGGAAACCCTGTGGCGTAAATTCAAGGACATCATAAAGACAGCTGCTGCGGAAGCATGCGGTGAAGTCCGACTTGGGAACACGAGAAAGAGGACACCTTGGTAGACAGAGCGCGGAACCCGAAGATGGCAATCAAAAACAGAGTCCTTTAGTCTCGACAACCATGATAATCTTAACACACCTGAGGAGAATAACTTGGCCATGTGAGAAATACCATGAGTAACGAGGTAGACCGGGGAGACGTCTTCTGATGTTTTCTTTTTTCAGCTACACTGGAACAGTATGCGGATTCAGTCGGCCCGGCGCGCGGCACACTGCAGTGCGAAAAATCGTTCGCTTGGGGTTACGTATCGGGAGCTGCCATGCAACACGTGGACCCGGCTGACATGCCAACAGAAAACAACTATAAGTCAAAACAAACACCGTCAAAAGTGGCTCATATGCTTTGCAACACAGCATAGGTAGTTGCTGTTACAATCAAACACAACCGTTGAGATTGTTGTGGGAGCGGCTTACCTATCGTGCTTCTGCGTTTAGATGGAAAGGCCTAGTTTTTTTTAGATCAACACCGTGCCGTAGAATTGCGACGCACTTCTAGCTGCGGCGAATTTTACGAGATGTAGTCGATCGAAGATATGACTTGCGAATACAGACGTACAAAGAATCGAAGAATGGGCTGCGAAGTCCAAGTGGAGGGTGCAGGGGAGAAGGAAGTGAGCTGCGACTTGAAAATTGCAGAATGCAATGGATACTCAATACAGACATCTGGCAATGAGAATGGCTCTATGGATCAACGTATGATAAAGATAGACTAATCTGTGATGTGACAACATACAGCACTTAGAGAAAATGAAGAAGCATATGAATGTTGTGAGACAAGAGGTGGGTAGGCTAGGCGACCTTCAGGACCCCAACGCACGTGAGCAGTCCCTAAAGCATAAGCTCCCCTACAGAATCTCATAGTAAGTAGCTCCAAAATACAGCCGGACTGCACCTGCTCAGAGGTCAAGTCACTAGCTGAAAGTGCCCGTGACGAAGTTACGCATCCTCCTATTAGCCCAATGGGGAGGTCGGCGTACCCTGTTCGTGACTGCTGAGGTAGTGGACAGGAATCGATGCCTGGAGGTCCCCCCCCCCCCCCATTCTCATTCTATCACTAGTATGCACACACTGCATAGGGGCGTTGATATATACAGACGGAAGTTCAACTCTTGCCAAAGCAACACTTGTAAAGATCGAACTAGTGAATTCGGTACGTAACGACAGTGAATGTGACCGCTCGGGGCAGCTAGCAACTACAGAGAGTTAGTAAAGAGATAAAAGTGATCGGGGACTAATATGAGCCTAAGCAGAAAGAACTAGCCTGTCATCAACGACCAAGGGATAGTGCAAGACAACAACTCTATATAGCAACTAAATATGTATACCACACACTTTCAAGTACTGATGACGAGAGACCAGTGCACTAGCTACTAACCAGCAAGTTCGACACAGCTAACAATAGAACAAAGCAAGAGAACTCTGTAATACTATCACATAAGATGTATGTAAAAAGCTACCCAAATCAACCCTTCAGAACAGACTAACCGAAACCATAACACCGAACCAGTGACACCTCACGGAACCAACTCCCCCTCACACAACGCATAGGCGTAGATGTCTGTGCACAAAGCGCTGCTCTGTAGCAGGCGTGAGATTGAAAGGATGAGTAACGTATGGGAACAAGAAGGACTTTATGGCGAGTACACGTGCGAGAGAGAGGAGCGTTATTATATGATTATCTTATATGTATATCACGGGTACACGTTCAACAGGCGTGGTCAAGAAGAGAGATAGATGATGAGGATCAGATGTAGGTCAAGAGTGTAGAGAACGTAGTGGATAGCAAAGTCATAGCTAGCTGGCGTAGAGAACAGTCTAGAGGGAGTGGATGGAGCGGTTTATGACATGAATTGTGGAGACGGCAAGATACTGTGATATTGAAGGGGTAGGGACTGTACAACGACTCTTACGTGATTTGGAGGAGGGTATAGAGAGTTGAAGACTTGTGAATGAAAGGAGCAGATAAGGGTAAATGTTGGACTAGGTATAGGTGAGGCATAAGGTAACACATATTAGTGTGATCATTGATTGGGTATATGAGGCACACATGTGCACAGGTGAGACATTAGACTACAAGGTTATAGGTGTGGGAAAGGTTGTATAGTTGGGATTAGAGAATGTGGGATAGTAGTAGTGGAAGGTGAGGAGATGATAGATATGTAATGATTTCAATAGAGTGAGGTGCAAGACATTAGGTGGAGGTTGATAGGAGAGATGGAGTGTGGGAATCAGATGTAGAGGAGAGATTGATTTACACACAGAGACAGAGGACGAGAGATGCACTCAGAAGAGTGAAGTTTAATGGACATGATTTCTGGAGACATAAATGTCTGGTGGAGATGGTTGTACATAGTGCAGAGGTTTTATTAGTTAACAACTTCAGAGGGTGGGAGTATAGTGGTGTTATTCAGTGGGGACACGTTGTAGAGGGGACTTTAGGAGGATGAGGTGAAGTAACATGGTTAGAAGGAGCTGAACAGGCTGAGTAGAAGACAGGTTACAAAGTCAAGACAGAGCGGGATGAAGGAGGGGGGTAAGGAAATGAGTGTTTTTAGGGGGTGTGAGGGGGGGTGGTATGTGGGATTTTGTGTAGGTTAGGTATAATATTGATTTGTGGAATATAGATTGATGATGATGGGGGTAGGTAAGGAATTAATAGTTGTGAAGATGAATGTGTGAGGTTGGTTTGTTTTTGTTGTGTTGATTTTTTTTGGTATTTAAAAAAAAAAAAAAAAGAAAATAAAAAAAAAAATAAAAAATTTAGAGTTTTGAATTTGAATAATTATATTAAAAAAAAAAAATGATAAAAAATTTGTTATGTATAAATTTAATTTAAATAAAATATTATGGTTGAAGTTTAAAATGTTGGTTATATTATGTAAGAAAAAAAAAAAAATGTAGGTAAGATTGAAGATATGGAAAAAAAAAAAGTAAAAAAAAAAATGAAAAGGAAATTATTAAATTGGGTAGAAAATGTAAGATGAATGTGTAATTGATAAGGATAAATTAGTATTATTAAAATTAGTATTAATGTTTGTGAAAAGTAAAAATGGTAAAAAATGGGGGATTTTGGAATTATGTTATTTTAAATGTGTTGATAGAATTAATGGTTTGAAGGGTAATGTAATGAGTTGTATTGGAATTATTGTTTATTTGAGAAAAAAAATTAAGATTAAAATTAAAAATATGATGTTATGTGGTTTGTAAAGTGTGTGTTATTGTTATGTCTGTTTGTGTTTAGGTATTGGTTTACAAATAGTTTGTTTTTTTTTTGTTTTGTGGTGAGAAAGATTAATAAATAGATTAAGAAGATGTAATTGTTTAGTGTAGATATTTAAGATGGGTATAGATATATAGTAGATATATAAAGTAATATAGAAATAATAGTTAAATAGTATAGTTATATAATTAATAAGCTATAAGGCGATACGCTATATCGATTTATATATATAGATATTGATCTATATAATCGATAAGATAATATAGATATAATATATATAGAATATGATATATAATCGAGAGTGCAGAAATACGAGGGGCGTTCAGAAAGTAATCCACCACATCGTTTTTCTCAGCTAATAATGAAGATAGAAGCATGAAATTTTGCACACTTCAAATATGGCATGTGCCAATTGTGTGAACCAAATTGCACTGCAACCGGCCAAATAATACGGCAGCCCTAAACCATTGAAATGGAGCGTGTTAGCAACTTGCGTATAAGCAGCGAATTGTGATAGAATTTCTCGTTGCAGAGAAGGAAACTGTTGTGAACATACACAAGTGTCTATGTGATGTGTATGGAAGTTTTGCAATCGACAGGAGTACAGTCAGTCGCTGGGTTCAGAGAATCAAAGAATCAGGAAGTGGACATACGGAGCTGCTTGATCCGCCGCGCTGTGGACGTCCTGCCACAGCCACCAACGCAGAAATGTTAAAATGCGCTGAGGGCATTATTCTTACTGATAGACGAATCACTACTCAACAATTGGCCTTACAGCTGTCAGTCAGCATTGGTAGTGCAAATGCAGTTATAAAAACTCTCGGATTTTCTAAGATTTGCGCACGTTGTGTTCCTCGAAGTCTCACAAATGACCACCGATTGCAAAGGAAAGCAATTTCTTCTGAATTGTTGGAGCGTTTCAATGCTGAAGGAGAGAACTTTTTGGCTAAGATCGTTACAGGTGACGAATCCTGGGCACATCATTTTGAACCTGAGACAAAAAGACAGTCAATGGAGTGGCATCATCCGCAATCACCACGAAGAAAGAAATTAAAGACAATTCCTTCAGCTGACAAGGTCATGATCACTGTCTTTTGGGACATTGAAGGTGTGATTCTTGAGGACGTTATGCCAAGAGGAGAGACAATCAACTCGCAAGCTTACACTAAGACATTGAAAAAGCTCAATCAACGAAAAGCAGCGACCTCACACAAGTCTGGCAACACGGGAAGCAATCACCAAATTGGGTTGGACTGTACTACAGAAAAAATTAGAAGTTGCTGCTGCTGCAGAACAGAAAAAATTAGAAGCTGCTGCAGAACAGAGAAGATTAGATAGAGAAGCTGAAGAGAGAAAAGCAATAAGAGAACATGAGTTTGAATTAGAGAAATTAAAATTGACATGTATGAGTAATGTTAATCAGGCATCTGGTGGTAATGGTAAACCCTTTGTGTACAAGGTCAAGGTACCAGCGTTTAACCCTACCAGTGATGACATAACATTTGGGCTTTCTAGATTTGAACGGGCTTGTCGATCTCATAATGTTGACAAATCACAGTATGTGAATCAGTTGTCTGAAAATCTAAAAGGGGAGTCCCTAAGTAAGTTATATTTTGTTGAAGAGGCCGACAAAGATAATTATGATGCTGTTAGGGCAGCTTTGATAAAGAGATATCAGCTGTCTGAGGAAGGTTACCGTCTTTTGTTTAAAACAATGGGACCTGAGGTAGGTGTAGAATTCTCAGATTTCATCTCAAAAGCACGAATTACACTTTCACGATGGATTGAATTATCCAAAACAGAGAAAACATTTGATGGTCTTACGGATTTATTGCTAAGAGACAAGGTCATGTCTTCTGTAAATAAATCATTCCTAGAGTTCTTACATGAGCGTAAACCTGGTACAATAAAGCAAATGGAAGAATATTGTGACCAGTATGCCACGGCACACCCTGACATGATTCTTAGTAACTCTAACATTAAAGAGAGTATGCCAGTTGCTTCGGCAACAGAATATAATCAGAATTACTCACACAAATTCCAAGGAGCTAAAAATAAATTTGATAAAAAGGTTAATTGGAATAAGTATCAAAACCAAGATAACCACTCAAATCAGGGTTCTTCTTCGAAGAACTGGAATCGGGCTGATAGTCCTCGACACGCGAGGGGTACCCATAATGTTAGAAATTCTCGGAAAGGGAGTAGCTATAGGAACTACCCAAGTGCTTCATGGAGACAAAAAAAAAAACAATATTACAGGGATACTCAATATAACGAGCATGATGATTATGATCATGAATATTATGATTCAAACCCAAATAGGGGTTATAACAGAGGCAATAATAATTATAGAGACAATTATAACCGAGGTAGATCACAACACAAAAGACATGGTAAATCCTATTACCAGGCTAACTCTGCACAACAGGAGTTCCACGACACCGATAATCAGAATAATGATAAAAAAGACTCCAACAGTGTAGCAAATTCCGCTTTCGATTTTGCTAGAGCATCTGAGTGTTCGCAATGCAAAACATTATTCGATCCAACCACAGTTTCTACTTTAAGCTGCGGTCACCCGCTTCCCGCTCTCCATGCGTCAATTGCGCATAATGGAAGGGGTGCTCTTGTCTTTAATAGGGGCCTAATAGATGGTACTCCGGTATCAATTCTTTTCGATTCGGGGTGCACTACCATTGGAGTGAGGCAATCACTCGTAAATCCTTCTCGAGCTACAGGCAATATAGTCAAATGTGTAACATTTGGTGGCACATTGGAGAAGTACTCCACTGCCATTATCAATATTGCTACGCCTTTCTTTACAGGAGAGGTGCAAGCATGTCTCTTGCCGAATCCGATCGCTGATCTTATCATCGGTCGCATTCATGGAGTGAAAGAATGCACTCCACAGCAAATTTCTAATTGGGAAAATGTTAATATGCAATCGGCTAATGCAGTAATCACTAGGGCTCAAGCTCTTAATATGCCACAATCTTCACATTCTGAAGATAATGATGCGCAGATCCAAAATGATCCCTTGGAGATTTCCCACGATTCCTTTATCAAACAGCAGGAAGATGATCCTACTCTAAAGAAATTCTTTACTCTGGCAAAAAAAGGTGATCCGAATAAGGATACAAATCGTAAATCTTGGATTACGATGAAGAATGGCGTACTTGTACGTATGGTACAAGACTCCGCTAAGTCCATTCATTCTCAAATCCTTGTGCCTAAAAATATGAGAGTTAAAATCTTACAGCACGCTCATGATTCGCAATGTGCTGGACATATGGGTTTTTCCCGTACTAAAGCTAGAGTTCTTCAATCTTTCTTTTGGCCTGCTGTGAATAAGGACATACGAATCTATTGTCGATCTTGTAAAGTATGTCAAGAGATTAAATCCAGAGGTCCACGCCATGATGCACCTATTCAGGCTGCAGACATTCCCATTCGGCCATTTCAAAAAATGGCGATAGACATCATTGGTCCATTTAAGATAAAGTCTGCTAGAGGACACCAATTTATTTTGACGTGTGTTGATATGTGCACACGTTGGCCGGAGGCTGTTCCTCTAAAGAGCATAACTACTGCTGATGTCGCAGATGCTCTTTGGTTAATATTTTCTCGTCTGGGGTTTCCAGCAGAAATATTATCCGACCATGGTACCCAACTCATATCGGATACCATGTCTCAAGTAATGTCGACTCTGAAGATAGAGAGATCGCTGAGTAGTATTTATCATCCTATGTCCAATGGGATGGTGGAACGTTTGAATAGAACTCTGAAAAACCTACTAGGTAAGATAACAGAAGATCATCCTCAGGATTGGGATAGGGTTTTACCCGCGGCTCTCTTTGCATATAGAGAGGTCGCCAACGAACATACAGGATTTTCTCCCTTTGAACTTGTCTTTGGCGCGAAACCGCGAGGTCCTATGTCCTTACTTCATGATCTTATAACTGCTGATAATATTGTCGATGACACAAAATCCTCTTATGAATATGTCATCGCACTTAGACACAAGATTATTGAAGCATGCAAATTGGCAACTGCTTCTTCTGAATTTGCGAAACAGAAGGCAAGGGAATTTGCCAATAAAAAGAGATGTTTGCGACAACTTTGTCCAGGTGACAAAGCATTTGTCTTGCTACCTTGTAGGGAAAATAGACTTCTCATTTCTTGGAAAGGTCCGTACGATATAATATCAAAAGTTTCCGATGTTGACTATATCGTCGATATTGACGGGAAGCGTAAAACCTTCCACATCAACATGCTCACGGAATTCCATGAACGTCCTGATTATTTACAACCTGTTTTTAGGCAACGGACGATTTTCCAGTCCAACATGGACAGTACTCATCTCTGTCAGTAATACAGGATGAGGAAACGAGTTTCTCGGATGTAAATTTACCTTTTCCAATGATCCCTCTTCACTCTAATGAATCATGGAAAGATGTTGCAATTTCTCCAGAATTATCTCCAGGAGAGCAGAAACAAGTTTCTACTATGTTAGAACAATTTCAGGATGTCCTTACTGACATTCCTGGTCAAACTGATGTCATTCAACATGACATTATTCTTACTGACCATAGTCCTATAAGAGTCAGACCGTATCCTATCCCGATACATTTTCAAGCACAGGTAGAGAAAGAGTTAGATGAGATGATAGAGTTAAAAATTATTGAACCATCCACATCAGCATATTCTTCGCCGATGGTTATAGTACGGAAAAAAGACAATAACATACGTCTTTGCGTGGATTATCGCAAATTGAATCAAGTGACTAAATTTGATGCGGAACCTATGCCTTTACTAGAAGAGCTACTTACGAGACTATCGAATTCTCACTTCTTTACTAAACTCGATTTGTCTAAGGGATATTGGCAAGTTCCACTATCCGAACACGCCAAACCGTTTACTGCTTTTTCGACGCCTAGGGGTCTATTCCAATGGAATTTCATGCCTTTCGGTCTTATGAACGCCCCTGCTACATTTGTACGCATGATGCGTCGAATCCTATCTCATCGCTCAGATGTCATTGCGTATCTGATGACATCTGTCTTTTCAGTGATACTTGGAACGATCACTATAATGGTATAAATGAACTATTGTCTATCTTACGCGAGCATAACCTGACAGCGAAACCATCGAAAGCATGTATTGGTTTTAGCGAAATATCTTTCTTAGGACACCGTGTTGGTCATGGGTTCCTAAAAACAGAAGACCATAATACAAGCAAGATACTTAACATTTCTATTCCTAAGACTAAAAAGCAAGTACGAAGTCTCTTAGGTCTAATACAATTTTATGGACGATTCATCCCGAATCTGTCCTCCATTATGTCACCTCTTTCTTCCTTGCTAAAGAAAGGGTCTCCTAATGTAGTCCATTGGACTCAAGAATGTCAATCCTCTTTGGATAAGGTTAAAACTATGTTTTCTACTTCACCTATCCTAGTATTGCCTTCTAAGGATAAGACATTTATTCTTCGTAGTGACGCTTCATCCACCGGGATTGGAGCTGCACTAATGCAAGAGTACTCTGGAACTCTGCATCCTGTGATGTATATTTCTCGGAAATTAAATGCCGCAGAGAAGAATTACTCGGTCCTAGACCGTGAATTATTGGCTATGGTTTGGTCAATCCTTAAACTGCAAAGATTTCTTCTGGGCGCGCATTTCATTGTGGAAACTGACCAGAAAGCTCTTACGGCTATTCAGAGTAAAAATCTGAAGAGCGCGAGATCAACGCGATACGCGATTGCTCTACAGCCATTTCATTTTTCGGTGCGAGCTATCCGTGGGTCAGAAAATGTGATGGCAGATATTTTGTCTAGATGCCCACATGATTCATAACTGTTATACAACTTTGATACAGTTGTTTCTATGTTGAAATGTGTACACATATGTAATATATCATATATTGATTGTAACACTACTTAGCGGTTCATTGATATTTATTCACCGCTGATCTTTCAATGTTTTTCGTCTTTGATGATCATGATGTTAAGATATCTTAGATGAAATTTATGTATAAACTAATGTGGAAATTGTGTCATTGCTAATATTGTAGTATGCGTTGGTGACACCTCTCTGGAAATATTTATACTTAGAGAAGTACTTTCTCTAAGGTCATAAAACTTATGCTTATCATCTGCGCATTGTATTGGTGCGTTGTGAGCCTATTGTATGTTGCTCCTAGATGTATTTCAAAAAAAAAAATGTACCATTTTTTTTTTCCCGAGGGGTGTGGTAATCTGTTGCGTGCATATTTTGACGCACATATTACAAAAATCGATATGGCTATTTAATATGGAAGAGATATAGACATTCATTCATTTGTGTATGAAAATGCTGTCTATGGGGAAAGCGAGATAATCCATGTTTGATTCACACTTTTGATTATAGGAGTAATCGTTTTTGATATTGATCCGGCGCAAGGATATTGCTCTTATATTTGTACTTATTTTTAGGGCCAGAAAATAGATTAATTTGCTTATTATGTTTATGGCCTGAATTCATATGTATTACATATTATTAGTACAAGTAGAATCAGTCCTATATTGTATATTTTGGATGGGTAGGCGGGACTAGATTCTTGTTATTCCGGTCTAGCGGAAGTATGAGTTGTCTTGACAAGTCGTGATGAGTTTCCGATGTACCGTGATAATGGCGGGTACGCACTTTTCAAAGGGCTGGTAGATTCTTAAGGAAATATGATTCATGAAGTGGTTTTCTTCTAAAGGAGATGGTATCTCTACTATAGTTTAAGTTAGAGACTCTCCTAAGGTACGGTACAATGTATAATTCGGACTCCATGTATTGCCAGACCCTATTTTGATGATCTCATGTCGATTCGACCTAGATGGAACATTGTGCTTCGTATCGCTAGGGTCGTGTTTTGTATCGACAAAGATGACAGACTTTCCTACAGCGGTTATGGCTACGTGAACTAACCTGATCACCGTAGAGCTGTATGGGAACATTTATGAAATCATTTATATACCCATTATAAATTAACTCTGGCTTATATTCTCCTTCCTATGAATGAGTGAACGACAACTCAGGGAGGCGGCCATGTTAGATTTCGGTCATCATATGTTTTGATCACTGCCAAGAGAACAGATTATTTATCCTATTATCGGACAGTGACAGGGAGATCTCAATCTTGCTAGAAACCCCCTCTTTCGTGGTTTCATAATATATGCTACAAACTATGGACGTCAAGTAACTTTAGTTATTTACCGATCTGCCTTCACTGACGCGTTTAGTCAGATAGGGGGATGCGGCCATAATGTATCATGACAATTGAACTTTTGATGTACTGCCCATTATTTCTGAATGTGTCATGACTTCAGATCTGCTATGTATACCTACAAATTGATATGTCAACATACCATGATGTACTCGTATGTCCAGTGTGTACGTCTGAATAAATTGAGTAAACAAAGATTCCAGCAGTCTGCATTGGTGCCTTGTAGACACAAGTGTATGAGTGGTTATATTGGTCAGCACACGAACAGTACACCATTCGCGGTAATCACACTCTACACTTCTACTTCATACATACACCATCCTGCGTCGGTTGGAGTGACCAAGTTTAGGGCCTGCTTCCCCTGGAGCCTTTGCCTTCCCTAACTCAGGACTAGGGTGAGTTACCCATTTACAGCTGGGTAGACTGGGGGCATGCCTGATCTCAACAACACACCACTCTTCCTTACAGAGCATACAGACTGACACTTTACAGAGTGGGAAATAAACAAATAAAGAAGAAAGAAACTTTACAATATATAAATATATATATATATATATATATATATATATATATATTATATATATATATATATATATATATATATATATATTTATATATATATATATATATATATATATATATATATATATATATATATATATATATATGAATTGATCTATTTATATTTTAGTGCTTTCGTGCAGACCGTTTCCGTGGAAATAGTCTCTTCGGCTCATTTATATTTTTAATGAAACGGAAACTTAACTACACCGGATGTTGTTGACACCAAAAAGCATGCTGTGATAGTGAGCGTTCTTCATTGTTCTTCTGCTTCACGGATCAGACTATCTCACAGTCAAGCCTCAGCTGTCAGCAAGACAACATCTTTTTCAAGTGTCCAGTTTGAATATTCAGAGGATATACTTATTACAATGTGTCTATTCCCGTGTGAGGTGTAGTCAAGTACTTGTTCAGACCGACTGGATATTCTTGATCTCAAGTAAGTACAAGTAACTTAACTATCGTTTCGGCGTTTATTCCAATTGCTAACGTCCCAGCCCTAGGGAATAACGGCCGCATGCCCCTTGCTGTCGCTACGCAGTGTGCAGGCTAAGTTTTTATTGTTATTCCCGATTGAAAAAAACCTAGACCTTACCGGGGCTCGAACCCTTGTCTCCAGAAGTAACTTAACTCACCATTTAAATTATATATATATATATATATATATATATATATATATATATATATATATATATATATATATATATATATATATATATATATATATATATATTTATTTATTTATTTATTTATTTATTTATTTATTTATTTATTTATATATACTAGTGTAAAAGCCCGTCATAAGACGGTTATTAAATTCAAAAGCACCAATACCAAACGGCAATTTTACTTATTCAGAATTATTTTTAAAAACCCACTGTACATCACCACAGTACACGAACTACGTAGCAGCAGCGAGGATCCCAATGTGTGTATAACGGGATCACACATTCTATAAATATATTTGTGTGCACACCGTCATTTGCGCATTCTTCTTTGGTAAGTGTTACTGTTTTCGTGAGAGTACATATTAGGGAAACAATACAATTAATGTTAAACTTTCCAGCAAAGCTGCATCCCTTAGCGTTACGCACTGACAGAAAAAGCTAGGATTTTATATATAGGATACATATGTCACATCTAGTATATTATTCATTAAAAAACACATCATTGCCATGTGTGGCTGTTTCTTTTAGTAAGTCAGGAAACCTATCTTAGAATAGAATGATAGGAACTCCATTCATAGCGTTAATACAGGAGCCAATCAGATCATCAGATGTAGTACCCTCACAAATGTTTCTGACTTCATTTATTCATTACCATTCAAACCCCCCCCCCCCCCCCTTCCCTTTCCCCATTTCCAAAGAAGTATACGCCTTTATCAAATTTTTGCCAATTAGTCTTGTCCCGTGTCATCAGTTCAAAGTTGTTCCTGTCATTTCTACGTCCAGTTCTGTTCTATGGTTTTTCAATCTCCTCAGCTACTACTGCCCCCGGCATACTATTTTCAAGAAGTGCGTCTTGCATTCAATGCTGTCATCCAACGTTTCAATGTATGCAATACTAATACATCGCCAGCACCTTCTTCTACTCTCTTATTCCACTGACACTTGTCTAGTTCTTGTCATCAGTTCCACATTAGTGATCATTCCATTACAATCCTTTAATTCAAAGCAAGCATTTATGTATGAAAGTCTTTTATTACAAATAAGGGAGGGAAACCTGAGGCCTGTAAACAGTAAATTAATATGAAATTAATATGAAACAAATATAAAGGTATGTTATCAGGCACTCGCAGGAAATAAAGAAGTAGAACAACCAATAACAGATCAAACCACAACAGACAAAGCATTGGCATCCCAGATTTAACACTGGGACCTCCGAGCGACAACCCCGCCCTAGCCATGCAAATCACACTATCCGCTTCCATACTACGCACTCATCAAAAAATGATGTTTCATTCAACAGGTCAAAAAGTCGAACCACACCGATACACTACAACAAGAAGACCTCCATTCCAGTTTCAGCCTATCTTAGGTGACGCAATCACTTTTTTATGTTGTATTCTATCAAGCAGTATAAGCTTTAGAATCCAACAAGACAATTTAATGTCCTTATACTGTGTTCCAAGTAAATGAAGTAGACTAGAACAATGAGAACATTATAGTGGGTAGGTTTTTGTAATGCGCGAGTAAAAACATTTTGCCAATTACAAATAAGGGAGGCAAACCTCGCTTACATGGTCCACGTAAACAGTAAACGGGCGGGATTAATATGGAATTAAATATGATACAAATATAACAAAGGCTGTTATCAGCACTCGCAGGAATATTATAATTTCGGTACTGAGTTTACATTTCTCAGGTTTCCACTCCCTTTATTATGTAATAAATGTTTGTACAATACCAAACCTACCCACTATCCTGTTCTCACTGTTCTAGTCTACTATCATTTACTGGACACAGTATTAAGGTCCTAAGGGTCTTGTTGGATTCGGCCTATACTGCTTGATAGAAATACAACAGAAGTGATTGCGTCATTAATAGGCTGAACTGCCCATGGAGGACTTCTGGTGTCGTGTATTGTGGTTCGCACTATTGACCTGCCATTGAAACATCATTTTTTGATGATGCGTAGATGGCAGAGCGGATAGTGTGATTCGCTTGCATGGCTAGGCGGGGTTGTCGCACGGAAGGTCCAGTGTTCAAATCCTGGGTAAGCCACTCATGTCTGTTGTTTTTTTGTTGTCTGGTGTTCTACTTCTTTATTTCCTGCGAGTGCCTGATAACATACCTTTATATTTGTTTCATATTAATTCATATTAATTTACTGTTTACAGGCCTCAGGTTTCCCTCCCTTATTTGTAATAAATGTTTGTACAATACCAAACCTACCCACTATCCTGTTCTCACTGTTCTAGTCTACTATCATTTACTGGACACAGTATTAAGGTCCTAAGGGTCTTGTTGGATTCGGCCTATACTGCTTGATAGAAATACAACAGAAGTGATTGCGTCATTATGTTTCTTTGTATTATATGTAGAGATGTCAGTGACTCTCGCTCCCGTTTCTCTCTCTCTCTCTGCTTCTTTCTCTCCCTCTTTCTCTCTCCCTCTTTCTCTTTCTCCTTCTTTCTGTATCTCTTACTCTCTCAATGTGTCTTCATCTTTCTTTCTCCGCCTTTCTCTTATCACCCTCTTTCTCTAACCCTGTTTCTCTGTGTCCCTATTTCCCTCTCGCCTGCTACCTCTCTCTCTTTCTCCCTCGTTATCTCTTTTTCTCTTCCTGCTCTTTCTCTCTCCCCCTCTTTCTGTTTTTCTCTTACTTCTCTCTTACTCCTTGTCTCCCTCCTTCTTCTCGCTCATTCTCTTCCTCTGTGTCTCCCCTTTCTCTCTCTCCTTCTTCTCGTTCTTTCTCTTCCTCTTTCTCAACCCCTTTCTCTTCATCTTCTCGTTCTTTCTCTCCTTCTTTATCTCCACTTTATCTCCTCCTCTTTCTCTTTTTCATTCTCTCCCCTCCCTATCTCTCTATACTTGTCTATCACTCTTTCTCTCTCTCTCTCTTTCGTTCTGGTTCTCTCTCTCCTTCTTTCTCTCGCTCCATCCATCTCTCTCTCTCTCTCTCTCTCTCTCTCTCTCACTTTCTCCGAGTTTGTGTGAATGAATGCGCATTATATTTCAATTTCACTTCCTTGTAATTGTCCACATTTACCTCCCATGCTCCAAAGGGGAGACAAAGACAAGAAAGAAATGCACACAACGTAACAACACAGTTACTCAACTCCCACTTCATCGACCTGTGTTGAGAATGTCATCTTTTAGCATGCGTCAGAGCCAAGAAAGAATTTGGCATGTCAGATTTGCCAATTTTAATTTTAATTGTTTCCTTTCTTTTCGCCGTCTGTGTCCCAGATCTGTAGCTTGGGGTGTATTTTTCTTTTCACGAAATTTTGATCCCACCCACTTTGTAATAAACAATTTTTCTACCCAAAAATATTGTTTAAGAGAAGGGAAGCTATCGAGATTCGTATTCAAGGGCGACAATTGAAAACAAAAAGTCATGGACAGAAAAACTTTGTTTCTTTTCCTTTTAATTTATGAAAACGTGAACTACTACGAGGGATAGCATTACTAGGCAGCCTTTGTTCTGCAATCCCCAGGGGAGGAGAGGTTGAGGGAGGCCAAGGAGCACATGGAGAAGAGAACTGGAGACACGAAGGGCATGAAGACGACATGGTAAGACATTGAGCTGATGATACGAGATGAAAGACTTCGCAGAGCCTGGTTTGGTTTGATTTGATTTTTTAAAAGACCGTGTTCATGGTACACTGACATCTCCATCAGTGCTCCGATCCCCTTCCTTAAATCACACAACGAAGATCTCAGCACAGTGCACGAACTCCATAGCACCGGCAAGGATTACAGTGTGTGTGTGCAGGAATCATAAATTCTATAAATATTTTTGTGGTGGGTAGGTTACCTACGTTTTAAAATTTTGCCAAGGCAGCGACCGTATGGCCTACTCTTTATATATTTCCACCTGCCGTGGGCTTTTTTTCCGGCCCTTATCCAAGAAAGCTACACATTCGACCTCACTACCCAGGAGATCAGAGAGGTGGAAGTATAATATCATTATGAACCACTGTTTCTAAAAAACTTGTATTCTAGGTAATCTCTTCATCAATTTAATTCCTTGTACTGGGAGCGAACCGAGTACCTTTACTGGCCTACGCAATACCTCTTAGCCACTCAGCTTGTCAGCTACGAGGATGTCTGCAATAAAGAACGGCAGCTCTACAAATAACTCGCGGTGTATTATATGAGGTGTCGGTTGAAGTTAGATTTCAGTTGCCAGATCGTAATGGCTTCACACTTCGTCGTCTTCACACAGGTGTGTTAGAGGTGTGTTGCACAACAACCGCAATAATTTGTCTTCACTTTGTTACTTTCACAATTGACTCCGGCTGGCGGAATTGTGGATTTTAAAGCTGCAACCAAAGTGGAATGGGTTCATTTTCTACACAAGACAACAGGATGCTGAGACACTTGGGAGTCATGACAGAGGTGGGCCCCCCCCCCCCCCCCCCTTTAAAGTGTAAATGAGAATAAGAGGCCGAAATACTTGATGAACGTGGGGGGAGAACTACTTCTGATGATCAGATTGCCTCCTGTTGTATCGCTCTGTAAAGAGTGATCACAAGAAAGTGATCACATACCACACCAGCATCATCATCTCTCGCCCACCCTATCACAATTGGCGTCGTCGGCAGGATCGGCAGACAGGGACACTGAACCAACAGCATACGAACAAATATTGTAGTAAACACCCAGAAGTGCAGTCTTGCAGCAAGATGGCCTCGAGGAGCACACGTGCTACGAGCAGAGGGGAGCACGAGGAGGCAACAACACCGGTAGTGTGTACATCAGTGGTGCAAAGCAAAGGTCAGAGCAATGCACCGGTGAAGGTAATATGCGTGACGGTGCCGGAGGAAAGACGATTTGGTGAAAAGGCAGGTACCACTTGACAAGAGTTTGTGAAAGACGTAGAGGCCGTATGGAAGGTAGCGCCTTTACTGCAGAAGATAAGGTAAACGTTATCTGGAATAATGTTACACCAGTGGTATCTAGGGAACTACGGATACGTGGCGGAGCCAAGGCCAGCCCCGAGAAGTTGCTCGAAATAATTGAAGAAGCATAGCCTAGGGACTATGCTGATTTCTGGGAAGGCAAAAAGCATGATACACAAGTGCAGGTAGCCAGTGTAGAAGCTCACTCTGAAGAGGAGGCACTCAAATGAAAAGTAGCTAGACAAACATCCCAGGTAGCACAGCTATCGCACAGTAGTTCGGCAGCACAAAAGGAGGTGCGAAGAAATAAAACACAGTTCCGACCGCGGAACCAGCCAAAGCACGACAAGGGAGTCGGTGAGCAGGAACTACAACTAGACCTTCCTATAGGTGAGAGTCAAGCTGTTGACAGTGAACACACAGATGCACAAAAAAGGCGACAAGGGTTCTGCAAGTGGTATAGTGTCGACAGAGGATGGGGATTAATAACGCCAGATGATTCGTACACCAGACCAAGATTTTCAAAAAGGGATTCCGAAGTCTGGCAAGGAACGAGCAAGTAGAGTTTGATTGCAAACCATCGGTTCAGGGCATGGAAGCAGTCTTTGTTTGCGGCATTGGCGGCCAGGAATGTAAGTGCAGTAGGAGGCGACTCATGGCACAGAGGAAGCCTAGAAAAATGAGCTGCTACAATTGTGGAGAGTTTTCAGACCACTTGGCTGCCAAATGCCCTAAGGAACTTCCGAAACGATGCTTTCATTGCAAGACCCCAGAGCACATAATATCGAAAAGTCCATCAAAGAGCTCCCTCCCTAAACGTACTGCCACAACTAGGTTGCATATAGGGTGCAAGCCAAGAGATGGCCGTGACAACTGTCACCCAAAGGGCACCTAGAGAATTGGTCTCTGTTCAGAAGAGGAAACGCATCTTAAGCAGATTGTGAGGAAGGTAAGCCAACGTCCACAGAAAACGAGTGTAAAACAAGTTAGAAGCAATCCCCCGCCAAGGTCGACAACTGCATACACTGAACCGCAAAACTCACACGTGAGCAGCGACACTGCACGAGGGTACGACTCTTCCAAACCACAGCAACTGCCAGCCCGACAACGTACGACGAGGAATTATGACGACTAAGAGGGTCCTGTGGTAAAGTGGGATGTTATAAATATTTATAGGGGACTTAGTGTACCGACTGAGATCAGCTGTGAAGGTATCTGTATCTAATAAGTGTGGTGTATTACAGATGACCTTACTTTGCTACCACATTTAGACCTCAGTCAGAATTATTCTGGAATATTGTGATGACTACGTTGAATGTCTAGGGTTATGATAATGATGAATTGTATGTTCACAACAACCAACAGACAGATAAACAATTTAATTTAATCCACAACACTTTACAACACTGTGACACTCACATACATATAACACTCTATAAGACTATCTTAATAAGTCAAGGGTAACTTTTAAAAATATGTATTAATTCCTTTCAATACTAGATATCCTGATTCAACTACAAAGTGAACCAGGAATCACAATCAAATGTAATCACAAGTTATATGTACACAATTTATAGATAGGATCTTTGTATTGACATATATTATTATTGCAATATGTGTGTAAGTTGTGCTGTAGTACTATGAGGTAATACTGGCTTTTTAAACTAAGTTGTTGTTTGTCATAACGACTTCAGGTGTTTGTTTCTGGTGGAAATAATATTGGTAAGGTTCACAGTTTCTTTTGATTTGAAACAAATAAATGTCCCTCTTGAATTAAGGTAACGTCACTTTTAGAGGGGGGGGGGGGGGTATACACAAGATTGAGCTGCTCTGGCCACGAACTCTTATCTTCTGTGTGGACGGCAGGAAACAGTCTCCACTGCTCGCTTGCTTCACCGTTTCCTTGAGAAACAATACTGGTCGCTATCTTGACCAAGGAGTATGCTGCCAGCCTCTGGATTCAGCAAAACTCAGACCAGGTGCTGCCTCAATACGTTAGGACCACGGTCCCTGAAACAAGAAGGTTGTACCTCCTACTTCAGAACTAATTTATAATCTATTTCCACACTGAAGCACAATACATAACAAACACCGAGTTCAGTGCGGTAGGCCAACTGTTAGCTTCTCATGAACAATATACACCAGTATTCCTCTCCCTAATGCTTACAACGCCTCTGCAATTCCAGCATTATTTCCTTCTATTCAATAAGATAGGTGTCATAGCACTATTTGGCCATCCTATGCAGTTATACTTCTCTCCGACAAGTTTTGTTCCTGGTGGAGCAATATCTAGGCTTTTCCTCATGGTTGCTACTGAACTACACACAGACAGACATAATGTATCAATTCACATTCAATTTTTCATCTAAAAGATATCAAATATGTCAAGCTTACCACAATTCATGAAATATTAAACAAATACGTTGACTGGCGATGAATTATGGCACAATTCCGATCTGCCTCTGTCCCAGGCTTTCATTAGAAAAATATGAGCTGGATCTCAACGCACTTGCTTCTATAAAGTTTATTCAAAAAGTGGCACTGAACAGACGCTCCCAATTGACTATATCAAATGGTCTAGCCAACCAAACCATGTTTACAAAAGCTTTTGAAAAAAAGTACCCTTCCTATCGTTGCCATTGACAACCAAAAATAGTATCTGCCATCGACTAATTATGTTTAGCCTTACATATTATTCTAACCAATCAAATCGGATTTAACGTGGTGGCCTAATTTTTTTCTAAAGCAGTGTCCAAACATGCCATTATGAGCAAAAATGATCCTGTGTTGTCTGACACCCTCACTATAGTATTTTGGCTATAATTTATTAAGTACTAGACTATTTGCGTAACACATACCATATTCTTTGTCAGCAAATCCTAAGGTACAAGAATATATAAGTTTAAGGGAGCTAAGTGGCTGCGTTCAAAATATGTATTTTGTAGGATAGTCGTGTATGTTTAGAACCGCCACCTGTCCTGCCTTTTCGACTGTTCTGTCAGACTAATATCAGGATTTCAGACATAAAACAGTAGAATGTCATGTTTCCTAATAAGCACTAATCATGTTTTCAAAACCGAACCGTGTATTGGTAGTGTTTTTTTGTCACTGTTTATTTGAAAAAAAATTAGTGCTTCATGCCTTTCGCGTTCACTTTTTCATCGCGAGACGAACGTGGTAGTATTGAATGCGTTCCTCCTTCTCTCTCTCTCTCTCTCTCTCTCTCTCTCTCTCTCTCTCTCTCTCTCTCTCTCTCTCTTCTAAGGCCGTCTGTCTTTTAGTTACGCAGTGTATAAAATGAAATTAATGGAATATTAATCTAGGTCATTACGCAGTGTGTCTATCTCAAGGTTTTCTAAGAAATACAGTACACGTTGTATTGTTTTTTTGAAAAGCGTGTAGTTGATGCAGTAGGCTTTACTAGTAAACGTGAAAGCGTTACAATTATGCAGACGAAGTAGAAAAAGGGGGATTTTTGTACGCCATTGTGACAGCACTGTTCTTTTACCATTCCTCTTTCCTTTTATTGAATTAATTCGTTAGGCTTTACATTTACTTTTTAATTTATATATGTGGATTTAGAATGTTTCACGACAAATTCTCCCCACTTAAAACAGACGTTATATGTCAGTCTATAATTCTATATACACATAGAGAAATTTAATTTTATTCCTGGGGCTTACGGTGATTCTCATCACACGGATGGCGGCTTAGAAAATCCGTTCTTAGGTTGGTTTTTCCAGAAATATACTCTATGCTGAACTCGAATGGCTGCAAAAGTAAGGACCACTGAGTAACCTCGAATTTTCATGCCTAGCCTGCGCTAGAAACGACAAGGGTTTGTGATCCGTTTGCAACTTAAATGCCTTCCCATACAGATAAATATTGAACTTCTTGATCGCCCATATTACTGCAAGACATTCTTTTTCGCTAGTTGAGTAATTTGTTTCAGCTTTATTCAACTTTCTGCTAGCATATGCCACTGGGGTTAATTCCCCATCCAGTGCATCTGATTTCTGTAACAGGGTCGCGCCTAACCCGATATTACTTGCATCCGTTCTCACAATGAATTCTTGACTTAAGTCAGGTAATTTCAAAATAGGTTTGCTTGTGAGCTTTTCCTTCAATTCCTGGTATGCCAATTCACATTGTGCTGTCCATGTAATTCGATCTGGATTTCCTTTGCGTGTCAAATCAGTTAACGGTGTACATATGGAATTAAAGTTTTTGATATACTTTTGGTAGAAACCACATAATGAGACGAAGGATCTCACGTCTTTCTTGGTTTGTGGTCTCGGGGCTTTCTTTAGTTTCTCTAAATTCTTGGGGTCAGGGGTCATGTTTCCCTGATGGACTGTGTGTCCCAAGAATTCTAATTCTTTACATCCAACGCAACATTTGGTTGGTCGGGCTGTCAAATTCGCTTCTCTAAGTCGATTAAACAGCATGTTCAGAGAGTCAATGTGTTCGTCAAATGTTTCTGTTGCTATAAGGATATCATCCATGAAATTTGTGATGCATTGATTATTCAGAGGATCCAACAATTTTCTCATCATTCTAGAGAAGACACTAGGCGCATTCTTCAATCCAAATGGCAATCTGTTAAACTCATAGTGTCCCTCTGAGGTACTAAAAGCTAGGTACGGTCTAACCTCAGGCTTTACTGGAATCTGATAGTATCCTTTACTCAGATCCACTTTTGAGAAATATTTAGCTTTATTTAGCCTGGCAAACAACTGATTTGTATCCGGCAATGGATCCACCTGACCTTCTGTGATAGCATTCAGTCTCCTGTAATCTATACAGAGTCTATGTTCTCCAGAAGGTTTCCTTAAAAGTACCACACTGGAACTATACGAAGATTCACTGTGTGAAATTATTCCTTCCTTCAACAAATAGTCTATCTCTTCCTTCAAGGCTTTCTCCTTAGCAAAAGGAATCGAATAGGCGTTCATACGGACAGGTGTGGGGTCTATCAGTTTCATATCATATTCCAATAAGTTTGTATGCCCCGGTCGGTCCGTTAGCACCTCTGTATGATCATCTAGAACCTGTTGCACTCTCTTCTTCTGATCTTTCGTTAAGTGTGTACTGATTTTCACCTGTGCAGCTGTCTCACAGGGGTGTAATGGATATTCAAATGATGAAAGTGGTTCCTTTTTCATCTCCATTGCAATGGACAAGGTCAACAAATGTGTCTCTTCCTGATTTTCTCTTTCCAAATATTTCTTCAGGAGATTCACATGATAGATTTTTTCTTTCCCCTTCTTATCTATCTTATAATTGGTTCTAGTCACCTTCCCTAGAACTGTATATGGACCTTGCCATCCAATTTGTAACTTATTCTGACTACCGGGTAGAAGAAGCAGTACCTTCTCTCCCACAGCCAAATCTCTGTCTTTAGCTTTCCTGTTGTAATAGGCAGCATGTTTTTTCCTGGCTTGTCTTAAATTTTCATTGGCAAGTTTCCAGCCAGTTTTTAAACGAGTGGTCAGCTCAATCACATATTGGTATGAGGATGTAATATTTTCCTCTGCCTTTTCATCAGTCCACGTTCTTAACAGAGCTACATATGGACTTTTAAATTCACAAACTTATTTCTCCTGGCACATGTCAGGTCCTTTGCACTCGAAGCTCTGTAGTGATGACTTTTCTTCCCAGAATCATCATGCACAAATCGACCGCTACCAATTTTTCTCTTGGGGCTCTCTCCCCACTTAGAATTCTTGATGAGAGATTTCCTCTCTACATCTTCTTCCTCCAGTTTGCATAAGTCCGATTGAGGGATTTTCGGCTTATTCTGCGGTAAAACATCTTTTTGCACTATCTGCATCGTGGCCATTGTAAAACAGTCAATTGAAGATTGTCCGTGAAAAGGGGCTTCCCATTCCACTTGGTCCACTTTATTATTCTTTCCAGTGTCAGGCCTACGTTTGCCCCGTGGCGTGTCCAGGTCTTGATCAATGTTCCCACTTGTGGGTGTTCCCTCATGTGCTATGCTACACCTTTCTACAAAATTTTCAATGTCCCACCTTGCCTTGGGCCAATAATAATTCTGAGCCACCCTTTGAATGATGGTACCTATTTTCTCATGGTCCCCATCTTTTCTCACATGTAAGCTCCATATTAAGTCTGTCCTATACCTTTTTGGAAGTACCAGCTGTCCCTGACCTTTGGATCTAGTTCCAGTCTTCCGGTATATTAGTTTGTTCTTCATATAGAAGTCTCCTTTTCCTGGAGGTGTGTGACAATTGGACAACTTCTTAAAACAAGGCTTGAGGGTCTTATCCCCAGGCTGCGCCTTCCTCATCTCTTCTGGAGTGGTATTTAACATAATATCCTCCTCCTTTCTTGAGGTCGACCTGACCTGAAGGGTGGCCATTACTATAGGGTTCCTTCTGCAACGGTCAGTATCATGATTGTCCATCCGACAATTCTTACACCACCTCCTTTTTTGGTTGAAAGATTTTCTTTCATCAAATTTCCTTTCATCGAATTGTGGGGTTTTATTTTTATTGTCATACCGTGGCCTATCAAACTGGTGCTTACCTTTGTTCTGATCTCTAGGATCAAATTTATTAAAGTTCTGTGGTGCCTTAAAATTATCTACCTGTTTCTTTTTATTACCTGATACCTCTGCCTCAGCTGCTTGATACCTTTCAGCGACATTCAGTAACTCACCCAGTCTCTCTGCACCTTGTTCCATGAGAAACTTTCTCAGATCTGGAGCCATGGACTCTCTTAGTTGTTCTATAAGGATCATTTCCTTAAGATCTTGGGTTTTCCCCAGAGAAGTCCATTTCTCCAAGTATGTCTCTAACCGTGCAGAGAACTGGTGATAGGTTTCACCTGACAGTAGTTTAGCATTACTAAATTTTTTTCTATAAAATTCAACGTTCTTTTCATATCTTAACAAAAGAGCCTGCTTTAGCATGTCATAATTTTCTTGATCACCTCTGCTCATTTTGGCAAAAACTTCATAAGCTGCACCACGAAGCCCTTGAGATAACTTTAAGCTCCACTTTTCTCTCTCTAACCCATACGTGGTAGCTAATAGTTCATATCTATTTAGATAGCTCTCGATATCATCTTCTTTCTCAACAAAATGATCTAAATGAAAGTTCATAGCTGAGGTTGAGGCTCCCTGATTAGCAGAGGCATCAGAGGTAAAGGGACTGGCACCATTTTCAGGAGCATGGCCTTGAAATTCCAACTCCCTTAGTCGTAACTCATGTTCCCTTTGTAATCTCTTATCTTCTGCTTCCCTCTCTGCAGCCTGTGTCCTTTCTTCTCTTTCTGTAGCTTGCCTTCTTTCTTCTCTTTCTGTAGCCTGTCTCTTTTCTTCTCTTTCTGCCTCCAGCTTCTTCTCTTCATACTGGAGCCTTTTAATTTCCCTATCTGCCTCCAATGCTTTAGCCTCTTTGTCAGCCTCAGTCTGCAACCTCTTAATTTCTTTTTCAGCCTCTAACTTTC
This sequence comes from Oreohelix idahoensis, assembly GCA_024509875.1. NCBI lineage: Eukaryota > Metazoa > Mollusca > Gastropoda > Stylommatophora > Oreohelicidae > Oreohelix > Oreohelix idahoensis. The sequence goes on along the minus strand of JAMPIV010008601.1, from coordinate 10,909 downwards.
TTTCAGCCTCTTTTTCTAATCTTTTTTCTTCACGTTCAATACATTTGTCACATTCAGTAGTGACATAGGCAATCGTAACTTGCCCGTCCATTCCTAACTCTTTAGCAGCCTGCACAGCAGCAGATCGAAATTTTGCTAGGTCCGCCATTTTCTAACAGGCAAATGTAAACAATATTTAACCAAACAAGTTTATCTATGTCTAATTAACTAAGGACAACCACAAGCAATGAGAGCTCAACCTTATTTATTTTCACCCCAGGATACCTTTTTAATTTTTATAATTTCCCGAAGTGAATTACTCCCAATATATATACTAGGGGAAGGTTCAATATCCCGGGAAAGAGACCCCAATATATGTGGTAAAGTGGGATGTTATAAATATTTATAGGGGACTTAGTGTACCGACTGAGATCAGCTGTGAAGGTATCTGTATCTAATAAGTGTGGTGTATTACAGATGACCTTACTTTGCTACCACATTTAGATCTCAGTCAGAATTATTCTGGAATATTGTGATGACTACGTTGAATGTCTAGGGTTATGATAATGATGAATTGTATGTTCACAACAACCAACAGACAGATAAACAATTTAATTTAATCAACAACACTTTACAACACTGTGACACTCACATACATATAACACTCTATAAGACTATCATAATAAGTCAAGGGTAACTTTTAAAAATATGTATTAATTCCTTTCAATACTAGATATCCTGATTCAACTACAAAGTGAACCAGGAATCACAATCAAATGTAATCACAAGTTATATGTACACAATTTATAGATAGGATCTTTGTATTGACATATATTATTATTGCAATATGTGTGTAAGTTGTGCTGTAGTACTATGAGGTAATACTGGCTTTTTAAGCTAAGTTGTTGTTTGTCATCATGACTTCAGGTGTTTGTTTCTGGTGGAAATAATATTGGTAAGGTTCACAGTTTCTTTTGATTTGAAACAAATAAATGTCCCTCTTGAATTAAGGTAACGTCACTTTTAGAGGGGGGGGGGGGGGGGGTATACACAAGATTGAGCTGCTCTGGCCACGAACTCTTATCTTCTGTGTGGGCGGCAGGAAACAGTCTCCACTGCTCGCTTGCTTCACCGTTTCCTTGAGAAACAATACTGGTCGCTATCTTGACCAAGGAGTATGCTGCCAGCCTCTGGATTCAGCAAAACTCAGACCAGGTGCTGCCTCAATACGTTAGGACCACGGTCCCGGAAACAAGAAGGTTGTACCTCCTACTTCAGAACTAATTTATAATCTATTTCCACACTGAAGCACAATACATAACAAACACCGAGTTCAGTGCGGTAGGCCAACTGTTAGCTTCTCATGAACAATATACACCAGTATTCCTCTCCCTAATGGTTACAACGCCTCTGCAATTCCAGCATTATTTCCTTCCATTCAATAAGATAGGTGTCATAGTACTATTTGGCCATCCCATGCAGTTATACTTCTCTCCGACAAGTTTTGTTCCTGGTGGAGCAATATCTAGGCTTTTCCTCATGGTTGCTACTGAACTACACACAGACAGACATAATTTATCAATTCACATTCAATGTTTCATCTAAAAGATATCAAATATGTCAAGCTTACCACAATTCATGAAATATTAAACAAATACGTTGACTGGCGATGAATTATGGCACAATTCCGATCTGCCTCTGTCCCAGGCTTTCATTAGAAAAATATGAGCTGGATCTCAACGCACTTGCTTCTATAAAGTTTATTCAAAAAGTGGCACTGAAGAGACGCTCCCAATTGACTATATCAAATGGTCTAGCCAACCAAACCATGTTTACAAAAGCTTTTGAAAAAAAGTACCCTTCCTATCGTTGCCATTAACCATAACAAAAGTTTCAATTATTTAGGCAAGTAAAATGACCACAACAAAAATAGTATAGCGCCTTACTGCTAACATCGACTAATCATGTTTAATTCAAATGTTATTATCTCTGTTACATACGGCTTATTCTATTGGAGAACAAGCAATCAAATCGGATTTAAAAGAATTCGTAATCGACAAATAAGAGAAGGACTCTAGGCAGAAATGGCCTATTATCGGTTTCTAAAACAACAGAATACCACTACAGGCGCTCACTTGTGTAAGCGGAAAAAAAAAAGGAAGACCAAACACACTCAGAAAAGAACAATAATAAGAGAAGGAAGAACGTTGGGCCTATTGTGCATAAGAGCAAAAATGATCCTGTGTTGTCTGATTCTAATCGGACTAATCAAGTTTAGCCTTACACCACCTCACTATAGTATTTTGGCTATAATTTATTAAGTACTAGACTATTTGCGTAACACATACCATATTCTTTGTCAGCAAATCCTAAGGTACAAGAATATATAAGTTTAAGGGAGCTAAGTGGCTGCGTTCAAAATATGTATTTTCTAGGATAGTCGTGTATTTTTTATGTTTAGAACCGCCACCTGTCCTGCCTTTTCGACTGTTCTGTCAGACTATTGTCAGGATTTCAGACATAAAACAGTAGAATGTCATGTTTCCTAATAAGCATTAATCATGTTTTCAAAACCTAACCGTGTATTGGTAGTGTTTTTTTGTCACTGTTTATTTGAAAAAAAGTTAGTGCTTCATGCCTTTCGCGTTCACTTTTTCATCGCGAGACGAACGTGGTAGTATTGAATGCGTTCCTCCTTCTCTCTCTCTCTCTCTCTCTCTCTCTCTCTCTCTCTCTCTCTCTCTCTCTCTCTCTCTCTCTTCTAAGGCCGTCTGTCTTTTAGTTACGCAGTGTATAAAATGAAATTAATGGAATATTAATCTAGGTCATTACGCAGTGTGTCTATCTCACGGTTTTCTAAGAAATACAGTACACGTTGTATTGTTTTTTTGAAAAGCGTGTAGTTGATGCAGTAGGCTTTACTAGTAAACGTGAAAGCGTTACAATTATGCAGACGAAGTAGAAAAAGGGGGATTTTTGTACGCCATTGTGACAGCACTGTTCTTTTACCATTCCTCTTTCCTTTTATTGAATTAATTCGTTAGGCTTTACATTTACTTTTTAATTTATATATGTGGATTTAGAATGTTTCACGACAGGTCCCCAGCTGGGCTGGTACCTCTTAAATAATCTGAACCCCAAGCCTAGACGGTCAGAAATAATCAGGCGCAGGGCCAACTGCTGAGAGTATGTTGTGGGGACCACAACATCTTCAGGAGGGAGATATGTGATGGGGCCATAATAAACGCCCCAAAATCTCCCTGAAGTTCATATTTGTTTGTTTAGAAACTGAAGTAAATAGTCATACACGAGCCTGCCGCTTTGCGAGTGCGCGAACGTAAATCACTACGCCAGCCCTGTGTGATGCGGTTATTTGACGTATAGAATACGGGAGCGCCACAGGCCGAAGTCAGTTTGGTAAGATTCGCAGTAGAGGCAAGATGTTAAAGCCATCCAGAGTAAGTAGAAGTTTGCACAAGGTTTGCAATTGAGCACTAACTGGGTGTTTTGTTTGTTGGTTTATTTGTTTAATGTTTGCTTTATTTGATTGGTGTCACTGACAGGGCTGTGTGAATAAATACAGCCCCTGCCTTAGAATAAGAGTTTTATTGTTGTTCGGGTCGGTTGCGAGTGTGCAAGAAAGTGATCACATATCACAACAGCAGCATCATCTCTCGCTCACCCTATCACATTTGTATTATGGTCTTCAGAAAGGTGTTATGTCTTTTTTACATGGGAAAACTATTTTAGCTGTCTAACAAAACCAGACACCGGAAAAAAAGTCAGTAATAGTGGCGTAATTACCGCCCGGGTTGACTAGGCACGTCAACCATCCCCGAGTGGGCCCCGAAAGTAGTGATCGGAAGGAATCCTCGCATTTAAATACATCCTTTTAATTTCCTTGTTTCTATGTTTAAAAGCCATAGCATATCCCAGATTCAGAAATGATAGGGAAAAAAGACATGATGAAGATATTGAGTGAATGGCACTGGTAAGACCAGACACAAATTTGTTGAAGACCTCTGCTCCTTTGGGAGCTCAAGAATAATGAAGATGATTGATGATGATGATGATGATGATGATGATGATGATGATGATGATGATGATGATGATGATAATGATGAAGTAAACTGTTAAATCATTTATACGGATGTGCCATACATTCATTATAGTTACATTCATTATAGTGCGAGTCATCGGCAATGCCAGCTCCTAACCTCAAAATGAGGTATCTGAGCAAGGCGGTTGAAGTAACAACAAGAGACATGATTCGCAACCAGACAATACGTCAGGGCTTCAAAACCCAGCTCCTGCAGACCCGAGTGGAACAATTCCAACTACGATGGTTTGGCCATGTCTGCAAAATGGAAGAAGATCGGTTACCACGACAAGTATGCGAAACTAAGAGTCAGGGGTCCTGACCTCCAGGACGACTCAAAGTCCGCTGGGAGGACAACATTAGACAATCTCAGAAAGACCGAGGACTCGATTGTAACCAGGCCTGGAGGACCACAGCCGATTGGATAGTATGGCGTTCTCTCTGGCAGATCTCTACACCCCATGGTAGAGTGGGAACGACCAAGTAAGTTCATTACATAAAGTAGTTACATTGGTTACGCCACAGGTTAGATGAAAGACAGATTGCTAATAAAAGAACGTGGCTTTGTGAGTGAAAGGTCGGGAGCGATCTAAACAAAACAACAGAAAAGCCCCGAGCTTTTGAAAACGCAGACCGAAAAAAACAGTATCCAGAACTTCCATTAACAAAATCAAAGTTGCCTAACAGCATCAATAACTGCGAACAAGATTAACCCAATAAACATCATGAGAGTCCAGTGTTAGTGTCAGACTAAATCTGATAAGGATTATCTCCGTTTTGAATTCCGTAGCTCTAAACCTGGGGGGTTTAGATACCCCTGGATGAACCTCGAGAGGTCCCTGTTGGTATATCTGACGTTGCATCCAAAAAAGTAGATAACATTTTATTTTGTTAAGTTCACACTTTTAAGAGTAAGGATTATTTTTTTTTGGTTCCACTATAATACAGTACATAGATGGGTGCAAAAAAACATAAAAAAAAACAAACGAAGAAAACTCGAAAAAAAAACCCGTTGTTAAATGTTCTCTGTCTAGGAGAATTTTTTGGGGTGCCTAAGGACCTAACCAAACCTCTAGAGGGTACCGTGGCTCAAAAAAGGTTGAGAACCGCTGGGTTATGTCACTATTCTGAAAATTGCGTGACATTTTAAATGAACTGTATCTAGATCAGACACACGACAATTGTACTGATGGTTAGCAAGACACCGCTGTTTTGTTGTGCACAGGGCCATTACTGGCGCCGTCTTGTGAGGGGGCGCCGAAATGTATTAAAAAATTTAGGAAAATAAAATCTAAATTTTAAAAGAACAATTGATACCGAATCGCTTCGAAGTTTCAAGTAAGAAATATTTTTATGTTTATATTTATTTCATTTCTAAAATATAAGTTTTTCCAATCATTTCATGTCTATATTTTTCCTTGTTTCAAAAACAGTTCACCGAACGTCCATAAATAAATCAGGGAAACCCGAGACCTGTAAACAGTAAATAAATATTAGGCAAACATAAAGGTGTCTTTTCAGGCACTCGTAAGAAATAAAGAAGTAGAACACTAGACAACAGAAAAACAAAAGACGTGAGTGGCTTACCCAGGCTTCGAACCCCGGACCTTCCGTGCGACAACCCCGCTTAGCTATGCAAGCGAATCACACTATCCTCCCTGCCATCTAGGCATCACCAAAAAATGATGCTTCGATGACTGGTCATTAGTGCGAACCACAAGACACAACACCGGACACAACATGTTTGTCTAATATTTATATACATAAATCATCATGAATTGTTATTTTAAAAGAACCTACCATAAGATGTTTTTAATGTATTATGTTTTTGTGAAATGCTGCAATATGGATATGGCAGAGATACTTATGACAATTAATGATCGCCTGTTAGAGAATGACACTGCAATCGATGAATCATCAAGGCTAAGATTGCTGGAATTTGGCATCAAACGTAACACCGGCAGGGATGGACGTATGAAAGGACGCATCCACCGTGTATACAACCAGTACGCAACAGGAACAATTAGCATTCATACGCTTGAACATTTGCTGAGGGAGGCTGAGCACTTATGGGTTTCCCTGGAGTGCAATGATGTCGATTTTCATCAACAATAACAATCAACAATAACAATCAACAATAACACAAATACATCTGCAGTGTGACTAAACAGCAATAAATTGAGTCTCGTCAGAGTACAGCATTTAGGCAGTCCTTGTTCTGGAACCCCCATGGCAAGAGAGGCAGAGGTAGACCAAGAAGCACATAGAGAAGAGAGCTGGAAACAGAGATGAAAATGATCAGGAGAACGTGGAAAGAACTTGAGATGATGGCACGTGACAGGAGGATTTGGTAGGTGTTTGTTGAAGGCCTATGCTCCTTTGGGAGTGGAGGGTTATGAATGAATGAATGATGAGTACAGTATAGTAGAGCACTGGGTTAGAGGCGGCCTCACTAGCCATCGTGTTACCCTAGGAAAATCTCTATAGGTAGTGCAAGTCCACTGTTATGACAATAAACATTAACTTTGTATTACAAAACATATTCTTCAATAGTATGTGGACAAGTAAAACCATTAAGAAAAGTTGGCGACAAGTGAAGAAATAAACACAAGGGTTATTATTCTTTAGACTTCTATTTCTTCTTCTTCTGTTTGTCTTCTTTTTCTTTTTCTTTTTTTCTTTACGTACGGCGGCTATTACTCCAGGCGAAATCTCAGGTTAGTATGTCTAACCTTAGACTGATTTTTACGTGAGTATCCCTTTTTTCCCTGTACAATGACAGGTGACCTCTCGCCATTCAGGCAGATACTCGTCATCTTCGGTGTGGAAAAGTGGGATGATATAAATATTTATAGGGGACTTAGTGTACTGACTGAGATCAGCTGTGAAGGTATCTGTATCTAATAAGTGTGGTGTATTACAGATGACCTTACTTGCTACCACATTTAGACCTCAGTCAGACCTATTCTGGAATATTGTGATGACTACGTTGAATGTCTAGGGTTATGATAATGATGAAGTGTATGTTCACAACAACCAACAGACAGATAAACAATTTAATTTAATCCACAATACTTTACAACACTGTGACACTCACATACATAGAACACTCTATAAGACTATCTTAAATGAGTCAAGCGTTAAAGTTTAAAAATATATGTATTAATTCCTTCAAATATTAGATATCCTGATTCAACTACAAAGTGAACCAGGAATCACAATCTAATGTAATCACAAGTTATATGTACACAATTTATAGATAGAATCTTTGTATTGACATATATTATTATTGCAATTTGTGTGTAAGTTGTGCTGTAGTACTATGAGGTAATACTGGCTTTTCCAGCTAGGTGGTTGTGTGTCATCATGACTTCAAGTGTTTGTTTCTCGTGGACATAATATTGGGAAAGTTCACAGTTTCCTTTTATTTGAAACAAATAAATGTCCCTCTAGATTTAAGGTAAAGTCACTGTTAGAGGGGTATACACAAGATTGAGCTGCTCTGACCACGGAATCTTAACTTCTGTGGGGGCAGCAGGAAACAGTCTCCACTGCTCGCTTACTTCACCGTGTTCTTGAGACACAACACAGGTCGATATATTGACCAAGGAGTCTGCTACCAGCCTCTGAATTCAGCAAAACTCAGACCAGGTGCTGCTTTAATATGTTAGTACCACGGTCCCTGAAACAAGAAGGTTGTACCTCCTACTTCAGAACTAATTTATAATCTATTTCCACACTGAGCACAATACATAACAAACACTGAGTTCAGCGCCGTAGGCCAACTGTTAGCTTCTCATGTAATAACATTCACCAGTATTCCTCTCCCTAATGGTTACTACGCCTCTGCAATTTCAGCTTTATTTCCTTCTATTCAATAAGATAGGTGTCATAGTACTATTTGGCAATTCCATATAGTCCTAGGCAGTTAAACTCCTCTCCGACAAGTTTTGTTCATGGTGGAGCAATTTTCTAGGCTTTGCCTCATGTTTGCTACTGAACCACACACATACAGACATAAATTATCAATTCACATTCAATTTTCATCTAAAAGATATCAAATATTTCTAGCTTACCACAATTCATGGAAATAATAAACAAATACGTTGACTGGCGATGAGTTATGGCACAATTCCGATCTGCCTCTGTCCCAGGCTTTCATAAGAAAAATATGAGCTGGATCTCAACGCACTTGCTTCTCAGTAAGTTTATTTTAAAAATGTGGCACTGAACAGACGCTCCTAATTGACTATATCAAATGGTCTAACCAATAAGACCATGTTTACACAAGTATTTGAAAAAAAGTACCCTTCCTACCGTTTCCCGTAACAACCAAAAATATTGTTTGCTATCGACTAATCATGTTTAGGCTTTCATATTCTTCTAGCCAATAAAATCGGATTTAACTTGTTGGCCTATTTCCCGTAAAATAGTGGTTTCAAAACATGCTACTGAGCAATTATGATTTGGGGCTGTCAGACAACCTCACTATTTTATTTTGGCTATAATTTGTTAATTCCTAGACTATTTGCGTAACACTTAACATATTCGTTGTCAGCAAGTCCTAAGGAACCCAAATATATAAATTTAATGGTGCTAAGTGGCTCCGTTCAAAATTTGTATTCTAGGATAGTCGTGTATTTTTATTTTTTTTATTGTTTTAGAACCGCCACCTGTCCTGCCTTTTCGACTGTTCTGTCAGACTAATGTCAGGATTTCAGACATAAAACAGTAGAATGTCATGTTTCCCAATAAGCATTAAACATGTTTTCAAAACCTAACCGTGTATTGGTAGTGTTTTTGTTTTTTTCCTGTTTATTTGAAAAAAAGTTAGTGCTTCATGCCTTACGCGTGGGATTGGCGTTACTATTAATCGCGAGACTGTGGTAGTATTGCATGCGTTCCTCCGTTCAGCCCTCTCTCTCTCTCTCTCTCTCTCTCTCTCTCTCTCTCTAAGTCCATCTGTCTTTTCATTACGCAGTGTAATAATGACATTAATGCTAGTATTAATCTAGGTCATTACGCAGTGTGTCTATCTCAAGGTTTTCTAAGAAACACAGTACCAGTTTTATTTTTTTAGAAACGCGTGTATGCTGCTGTAGGCTTTACTAGTAAACGTGAAAGCACTACAATTATGCAGACGAAGTAGAAAGAGGGGATTTTTGTACGCCATTGTGACAGCACTGGTCTTTTACCATTCTTCTTTCCTTTTATTGAATTAATTCGTTAGGCTTTACATTTACTGTTTAATTTAGATATGTGGATTTAGAATGTTTCACGACAAATTCTCCCCACTTAAAACAGACGTTATATGTCAGTCTATAATTCTATATACAGATAGAGAAATATATTATTATTCCTGGGGTTTACGGTGATTTTCATCACACGGATGACGGCTTAGAAAATCCGCTCCCAGGTTGGTTTTTCCAGAAATATACTCTATGCTGAATTGGAATGGCTGCAAAAGTAAGGACCATCTGAGTAACCTTGAATTTTCATGCCTAGCCTGCGCTAGAAACGACAAGGGTTTGTGATCCGTTTGCAACTTGAATGCCTTCCCATACAGATAAATATTGAATTTCTTGATCGCCCATATTACTGCAAGACATTCTTTTTCGCTAGTTGAATAATTGGTTTCAGCTTTATTCAACTTTCTACTAGCGTATGCCACTGGGGTTAATTCCCCATTCAGTGCATCTGATTTCTGTAACAGGGTCGCGCCCAACCCGATATTACTGGCATCCGTTCTCACAATGAATTCTTGACTTAAGTCAGGTAATTTCAAAATAGGTTTGCTTGTGAGCTTTTCCTTCAATTCCTGGTAGGCCAATTCACATTGTGCTGTCCATGTAATTCGATCTGGATTTCCTTTACGTGTCAAATCAGTTAACGGTGCACATATAGAATTACAGTTTTTGATATACTTTTGGTAGAAACCACATAATGAGACAAAGGATCTCACGTCTTTCTTGGTTTGTGGTCTCGGGGCTTTCTTTAGTTTCTCTAAATTCTTGGGGTCAGGGGTCATGTTTCCCTGATGGACTGTGTGTCCCAAGAATTCTAATTCTTTACATCCAACTCAACATTTGGTTGGTCGGGCTGTTAAATTCGCTTCTCTAAGTCGATTAAACAGCATGTTCAGAGAGTCAATGTGTTCCTCAAATGTTTCTGTTGCTATAAGGATATCATCCATGAAATTTGTGATGCATGGATTATTCAGAGGATCCAATAATTTTCTCATCATTCTAGTGAAGACACTAGGCGCATTCTTCAATCCAAATGGCAATCTATTAAACTCATAGTGTCCTTCTGAGGTACTAAAAGCTAGGTATGGTCTAACCTCAGGCTTTATATTTTCTCCCAGAGGGTTTCCATAAGAGCTTCAACACTGAACTATACGAAGATTCACTGTGTGAAATAATTCCTTCCTTCAACAAATAGTCTATCTCTTCCTTCAAAGCTTTCTCCTTAGCAAAAGAAATCGAATAAGGTTTCATACAGACAGGTGTGGGGTCTATCAGTTTCATATCGTATTCCAATAAGTTTGTATTGCCAAGTTCGGTCTGTTAACACCTTCTGTATGGATTCATCGTAGAACCTGTTGCACTCTCTCCTTTAGTTTTTTTCGTTATAGTGTACTGATTTGCACCTGGCTGCGCGTGCTACCGGGATGAATGGTTATATTGCAAATGATGATGTGGAAAGTATGGTTTCCTTTTTTCATCTCTCTCTTGCAATGGATACAAGGTCTAACAAGGGAGTCTCTTCCTGATTTTTCTCTTCCAAATATTTCTCAGGAGAGTACAGTGATAGTTTCTTTTCTTTCCCCTT
>JAMPIV010008600.1:85000-96858 GCA_024509875.1 Oreohelix idahoensis | reverse complement strand
GGCGGTTACCTATAAATATAAGAGGAGGTATTTAGTGTTGAGAATAGACAGACCAGGGAACTGCATAATATAGTCAACTATACTTAAAAGAACACATGTTAATATTTAGTGGCTGGGAATGTGAAGGTTGATGCTGTTCTTACTCAATGCATGTGACTTTAAACAGATGAAAGTCAATTATAATATCTGGTTAAGTCCGTTATCGATAACTTGATCACCACCAGGCATATACCACACTCCAACTTTAATATTATTCTTGTTCATAGTTTCTTCTTGATTTTGTTTGTTTGTTTTTTATTTTATTATTTAACGTATAGGCCTAAGCACAATTGTGAGTATCCCTATTTTCAAATGTAATGCTACTTTCTCATGTCGGCAGTTGTTCATATTATTTGGAATTGAAAACAATATGTATCCTAATTATAACCCATCAGAGGTTGAACGGGATTTCTATTTATCTTCATTAATTTAAAAAAAAAAATAATGGGTTCTAAAATGTCTCGGTCCGGTGTCCAGTGTCGCAGCGAAGGGAGCGGCAGAGATGGCAGTCGCCCTGTGCGCTGCAGAAGAGTGGAACAAAAAAATATGGTCGTTTCTCTGCGCAGACCACTCAGTTGTTGTTGTTGTTGTTGATTTCGTCTACTATATTGCTGTAATACCCTGTTCAACCTGAAAGTTGGTTATAATTGGGGTATATAGGGTGTTTACTATCTTCGGTGCTAGCCTGTTGTTAGTCCTGAAAAGGACTGGTCCTAAAAAGGACCACTAGCTGCCTGTCAGGATACCTCTTTGCTCTTGTCCATTCGGGGTGTCGTGGCGTGTTCATGGTGTTCATTTGTTGTGTTCCTATACTGGCTGTTAGGTTTTGTGAGTTTTTGCCCTACTCGTTTCTGCTTCTTGTGTCTGCCTTTTCTCAGTGTCTGTGGGAAAGCGCTTTTTCTATCATTGTTGGGAGTAGCTCTTTACCACGTTTCCCACGAAGACTTCTTCGTTTGTATTGGTTCGTTCGTTTTTTTAGTGTCTTTTGTGTTTGGTGTAATTTCTTCAATGGTCAGTCTTTTCTGCTCTATACTTTTCAGTAGTTGTTCGTTTCCATCTTTCAGTTCTATCAGTTTCCTTATCATCTTCCTTCTTATCTGTTGCTGAATTCTTTTCATGTCTTGTTGTATTATTTTCACGTCGTTTATGTATTGTTGTTGTATCGCGCTTTCCGAGCTGTCATGTATTTCTTCACATCTGTCAGTTGAGGTTTCTGTTTTTGTGTGGGCTGGCGGTTTTCTCTCTCCTTTCGCAGTTGTTGTTTCAATTCTCTCACTTCAGTCGTGAGCCGTCTGACTTGTTCCGTTAGGCTGTCTTGGCGCCTATCACCTAGAGTACTTGCCTTCAGTGTGCTTTTTGCCTCATGGTACGATACTCCCTTTCCAATGGCAACTGTAATTATTTGCCTTGTTTGTTGGTATTCGGGACATCCTCGGTATCGTGCTCCGTGCTTTCCGAGGCAGTTGGTACAGTTTCTATTGTTATTTGGTGCTTTGTAGTCTTGGTCTTTTTTGGCCTTTGGGCAGTCTTTGTATTCGTGGCTGCCCGCACAGTATCTACAGACCGTCTCTTTTCTGCACGTGTTTCTTGTGTGAGAAAATCCCTGGCACTTTGAACATTGTATCACTGGCAGGATGAAGGCATGTGCTCTTCGAGGTCTATTCTGGATAGTGATGTTTTCTGGGACTGTTTTCCCCTGTAGAGTCACTATTATCAGTCTGGGGGGGGGTGTCTTCTTTGTTCCAGGATTTAAGCCTTTCTGCGTGTGTGAATCTGTACCGAGGGTTTTCGGCCTGGATGTAGCTGAGGGCCTCTGTGGCTGACAAGTTGGGTGTCTATCCTTTGATGACTACTCTCTTGGTTTCAGTGTAGATTTCTGCTTGGATTTTGATCCGGTGTGGTAGCTGAAATTCTTTAGGCCCGGATGCCAGAGCAGTCATCAGCGATTTAGTTTTTTCTGTATCATTCAGGGCAAGTGTCACTCCCTGTTGGTGCCTTCTGATACTAATTATGCCTCTTTTGCCTACTACTTTCTCCAGGACATTGATTACTTTGTCGTCCGGGAGTGCCCTGAGTGTGGCTTCTCCTTCGGACAACTGCGTAAATTTTTATTTTGCGCTCTTGATCCTGTTCTTTGTGAATACTTTTTTTAGTTCGCCTGGGCGGCATCTCCCATCTGCTACCACTGTTTGAGTATTTGTCTTTGGGCTCGGTGCCCTGTCCTCTTCTGTCTGCTTGTGATTTTGCTTCTCTTGTTCACCTCGGAGGACTTGGCTGTTCTTTGTAGGATTCCGGCGTATCTCGACGTCTGACACTGGAGCCGCCTCAAATAGTGCTTCTTTCATCTCGGCATCATGTGGTGGTGTCAACGGTGTTTTGTGCAGCTTCTCTGTGGTAGACAGGGCTTCAGCTGACGATTTGGGTACTTGTGGTGGTGGTCCCTGGGTTTTAGGCTCCTGTCTTCTTTGTTCTCTTCTTTCCAACATCTGTTTTATTGGTTCTAACGCTTTCATCTGGTCTTCTTCTTCTGACAACTGTTCTATCTGCTCTAATGCGCTCACATGTAGTCATATTCTGGGTCTTCATCATCAAGTTCAGAACTGCTTGCATCTGCTTTCTGCTCTTCCTCGCAAGGAGTCTGGTCATTCGGGCTCTCAACTGGGTCGATACACGTTGCAGCTAGCTCCGTCATCGTATCAAGAGTTGGAGAAATTTCGGTCCCCGCACGAGTACTTGGGGCAGTTTTGCTCTCTGGCTGTCTTTCTTTGTTGATTGTGTTATTCCCCTGGTTGTTCTGCGCTGGTGGGCTGGTATAAATCTTCCTCTTTTTAGCGTGAGGTTTCTTTCGGCCCATTTTGACTATTGCGATCGCTGTGTACGTCCTGAAAAGGACGCTGGTTATAGTGCGGTTGAAATGGTGTATCCGAAACGAAACGTTGATAATGTAATGAGACCACTCAGAGAAAAGAGGCAGACATTTCTATCAACCCGTCACACACTGGAATAAGCATTCAAAAGTAGACTGAAATACAATAGTAAAAGAAGTCTAAGCCCGTGTTACTTTTATATTATATATTAATATATATTTCTTAGTAAAGTAAATTTTGGTGGGACTGTGAGTGCTAATTTACCAATTTTAGATCCGCTTAAGTAGTACGGCCAAGAAAAGTACACATGCCTTATATATATATATATGACTATTGATATATTTTATCAGACAGATGATAGAGGGGGATTTTCGAAAAGACTGGAAAGGGGAGCGGGTGTGTATTTATTTGACCACTTGTTTTCCCAATTTCATAAGCGTGGAATTAATTATGTATAGAGTTTGTGTTATTCGGTGGTTATTAGCGCGTTATCTGTGCACGTCAATTTACTTACATTTTCGTGTGTTGAATGACTACTCTGGCCTGGCCTAGATAAATTGTCAGCATGTGTGTGTGTGAACAGCGCAAGGGTGGAAGGAAAGTCCTCAGGTTCCCCAGCCTCGCAATGACATGTCATTGGGCCGAAGGGCTGATAGCCTAAGTGCCGCTGGTTAAGAAAAAAAAAAAAAAAAAAAAAAAAAGCTTGAGAGCGCAGCCGTCATGCATTGTTGAATTTAAATTAATATGAAGCAAACATAAAGGTATCAACAAACGACAGCGATGAAGAGATCAAGGACGAGTTCTATCAACAGGTACAAAAAGAAATGGAAACTACACCCAGATACGATCTCATTATAGTAATGGGAGACCTAAATGCGAAAGTGGGAGCACACAATAATTATAACGAAAGAGTAATGGGAAAATGCGGCAGTGGAACGGCACATGAGAATGGAGACAAATTAATAAGCTTCTGCAGTATTAACAACCTGGTCATTGCAGGAACACTTTTTCCACACAAGGAAGTGCACAAGTTAACATGGGAATCATCAAACGGACGAGACAGAAACCAGATAGATCACATAATGATCAATGGCAGATGGAGACATGCACTACAAGACGTGAAAGTAAGAAGAGGCGCAGATGTGGGAAGTGATCATCACCTAGTAGTAGCAAGACTGAAAGTGAAACTCAGAGCTGCTGGACCAGTTGCAGTCAAACCGAAAAGATACAACATCACGAAACTGAAGAATCCCCCCCACCAGAAAAGTATTCGTGGTCAACATAAAGAGAAGATATGAGATTATCAAAAGCCAGGAAAGAACAGAGACTGATGATGTTGACCAGAGATTCAACACCATCTCAACAATATACAAGAAAAGCAGCAAGTTATGCTTGGGATTCCATGAAAGAAAGAGCCAAGACTGGTTAACACCAGATACGCTAAACACCATAGCGAAGAGAAAGGAAATGAAATGAAAGAAAACAGAAGCTAAGTCTTACTTAGTCGTTCCCCTTCAACCGTGAGGTGTAGAGGTTTGGAAGAGACAGTGCTAGACTATCCTATTGGCTGTCTTCATCCTGGCCTGGTTCCACTCCAGTCCTCGGTCCTTCAAAGATTGTCTAATGTTGTCCTCCCAGCGGACTCTGGGGGTCTGGATCCTTGGCTCTTTGTTTCCCATGCTTGTCATGGTAGCCGATCTTCTCCCATTCTGCAGACATGGCCAAACCATCTTAATTCGGACTGTTCTTCTTGGGTCTGCAGGGGATGGCATTTTAGGCCTTGACGTATCGTCTGGTTGCGGACCATGTCTCTTCTTGTTACTTCAACCACCTTCCTCAGATACCTCATTTCTGAGGTTTGGATCTGGCTTTTGTGGGTTGTAGTCATTGCCCATGACTCGCATCCATATGTCAAGACTGGGACATAGGTGGAGCGGTATACAGCCATCTTCGTTTTCTTACCAACCTCTCTCTTGCTGAGGAATCCTCGATTTATGGCATGAAAAAGTCTCCCAGCTGCTGCTTTTCGAGTGGCCAACTCTTCTTTGATGCCTCCCTTTCGGTCTATAATAGCTCCGAGATATTTAAAGTGGTCAACCTGCTCCAGGGCTTGTTCTTCCAGCTTAATCTGATGTCTTCTTTCTTCTCGTGATATCACCATGGATTTTGTTTTAGAGCTACTTATAACCATCCCTCTCTTCTCCAGCTCTTCTTTTCAGACTTGCAGGTTGGATTGGAGATGTGCCTCTGATTTAGCAATCAGGGCAACATCATCAGCAAATTGTAGTTTTTACCAAGTCTCATCTACTGTCACCATGGTCTCCAAAAAATTTGTTGACTGACACTTTTTGAGCAACTGTTGACAGCAATGTACCCTCGTTTGCTTCTGTTCACGTGTCAACAGTCGCGGAACCCAGCGTGCACACACTTTTCTCATGTTCAGTCTGTTGTGTACAATTCTATAAACTGTTCTTTCATTTAGTTTTACTCTACTAGCTATCTCCAGAATTGTCATTTTTTGATCCTGGTCAATGATTTTCTTCACTCTTGTTGCATTTTCATCGTTGCACTCTGAGGCTGGTCTACCAGATCTTGGCAGATCAGCAACATTTGAGCCGCCGCACTTAAACTGTTGACACCAGTTTTTTTACCGAAGTATATGAAGGACAAGAATCACGAAACACTGGTTCCATCCCCCTGTGTATTTCTGTAGGTGTTTTTCCCTAAAACATCAGAAATTTTATCACAGCTTTGGCCTCCTTCTTTTCCATTGTTTTGTCAAATCTTTGGAGCAGCAGATCCTGTCAATAGGGTACATTGCGCCGTGCACCGTAGCGGGAAAACCCATTGAAGAAACAAACGCGTACTTTACACATTCAGTGCAAATATGATGAACTTTAAATTGTGCCAAGTTTCATCTTCCTCCTGTGAATTCTTCATGATCAGGCCCCGGACTTATGTCAATCCCCGGTAGAAGGGGAGCGACTAAGTAAGTAAGACTAAGTAAGTAAGTAAGAATCCACAGCTCTACACCTCACGGTAGAAGGGGAACGACTAAGTAAGTAAGACTAAGTAAGTAAGTAAGAATCCACAGCTCTACACCTCACGGTAGAAGTGGAACGACTAAGTAAGTAAGACTAAGTAAGCAAGTAAGAATCCACAGTTCTACACCTCACGGTAGAAGGGAAACGACTAAGTAAGTAAGACTAAGTAAGTAAGTAAGAATCCACAGCTCTACACCTTACGGTAGAAGGGGAACGACTAAGTAAGTAAGACTAAGTAAGTAAGTAAGAATCCAGAGCTCTACACCTCACAGTAGAAGAGGAACGACTACGTATGTAAGACTTAGTAAGTAAGAATCCACAGCTCTACACCTCGCGGTAGAAGGGGAGCGACTAAGTAAGTAAGACTAAGTAAGTAAGTGAGACTAAGTAAGTAAGTAAGACTAAGTAAGTAAGTGAGACTAAGTAAGTAATTAAGACTAAGTAAGTAAGACTAAGTAAGTAAGTAAGACTATGTCAGTAAGACTAAGAAAGTAAGTAAGACTAAGTAAGTAAGACTAAGTAAGTAAGACTAAGAAAGTAAGTAAGACTAAGTAAGTAAGACTAAGTAAGTAAGTAAGACTAAGTAAGTAAGTAAGACTAAGTAAGTAAGACCAAGTAAGTAAGACTAAGTAAGTAAGTAAGACTATGTAAGTAAGACTAAGTGAGTAAGAATCCACACTGCCTCTCCAGTGTTTTCTACTTAGACATTATTTTTTGGTGTACCATCTGCGTCATTAAAAAAAATTTTTTTTTTCTTCTGCTTCCTATTGCTTGCTAAAAAGGTGATATACAAAAAAGAAACATTTTATAATTCAGCTAGAAAAGAAGAAAGAAATGTAACACGATATAAATGCAGAATACAACACTGGCTGACAATAAAGGCTAAGATGGGTTTTGATTTTTTCCACACCCATCCATTAAATATCAAAATGATTTTTAAAACCAAACTTCTGTAGAGAATCTTCCGCTAACTGTATGTAATTATCTGTAACTCTATGATTCTATTTAAAGGCTAACTTATAATCGGTTATAAGAAACTTCTCAGACTACAGCTGGGAAAAGGCTATTTCAGAATAGAAGAACCTTACTGTGCAGGATGTCTTCAAGACAATAATATAGAACATTTCTTGTTTAAGTGTAAGAGGTATGACCAAATGAGAATACCAATATTGGATTATTTGCAGATATCCAACTTACCTATAAATATAGAGGAGGTGTTGAGAATAGACAGACCTAGGGAACTGCATAATATAGTCAAACAATACTTAACACGAACACATGTTAATATATAGTGGCTGGGAATGTGAAGGTCTGATGCTGTTCTTACAATGCATGTGACTTTAAACAGATGAAAGTCAATTAAATATCTGGTAAAGTCCGTTATATAACTAGAACCACCAGGCCTATACACCCCTCCACTTTAATATTATTCTTGTTCATAGTTTCTTCTTGATTTTGTTTGTTTGTTTTTTATTTTATTATTTAACGTATAGGCCTAAGCACAATTGTGAGTATCCCTATTTTCAAATGTGATGCTACTTTCTCATGTCGGCAGTTGTTCATATTATTTGGAATTGAAAACAATATGTATCCTAATTATAACCCATCAGAGGTTGAACGGGATTTCTATTTATCTTCATTAATTTTAAAAAAAAAAATAATCGGTTCTAAAATGTCTCGGTCCGGTGTCCAGTGTCGCAGCGAAGGGAGCGGCAGAGATGGCAGTCGCCCTGTGCGCTGCAGAAGAGTGGAACAAAAAAATATGGTCGTTTCTCTGCGCAGACCACTCAGAGAAAAGAGGCAGACATTTCTATCAACCCGTCACACACTGGAATAAGCATTCAAAAGTAGACTGAAATACAATAGTAAAAGAAGTCTAAGCCCGTGTTACTTTTATATTATATATTAATATATATTTCTTAGTAAAGTAAATTTTGGTGGGACTGAGTGCTAATTTACCAATTTTAGATCCGCTTAAGTACTACGGCCAAGAAAAGTACACATGCAGCGCAGCCGTCATGCATTGTTGAATTTAAATTAATATGAAGCAAACATAAAGGTATCAACAAACGACAGCGATGAAGAGATCAAGGACGAGTTCTATCAACAGGTACAAAAAGAAATGGAAACTACACCCAGATACGATCTCATTATAGTAATGGGAGACCTAAATGCGAAAGTGGGAGCACACAATAATTATAACGAAAGAGTAATGGGAAAATGCGGCAGTGGAACGGCACATGAGAATGGAGACAAATTAATAAGCTTCTGCAGTATTAACAACCTGGCCATTGGAGGAACACTTTTTCCACACAAGGAAGTGCACAAGTTAACATGGGAATCATCAAACGGACGAGACAGAAACCAGATAGATCACATAATGATCAATGGCAGATGGAGACATGCACTACAAGACGTGAAAGTAAGAAGAGGCGCAGATGTGGAAGTGATAATCACCTAGTAGTAGCAAGACTGAAAGTGAAACTCAGAGCTGCTGGACCAGTTGCAGTCAAACCGAAAAGATACAACATCACGAAACTGAAGGATCCCCCCCACCAGAAAAGTATTCGTGGTCAACGTAAAGAGAAGATATGAGATTATCAAAAGCCAGGAAAGAACAGAGACTGATGATGTTGACCAGAGATTCAACACCATCTCAACAATATACAAGAAAAGCAGCAAGTTATGCTTGGGATTCCATGAAAGAAAGAGCCAAGACTGGATAACACCAGATACGCTAAACACCATAGCGAAGAGAAAGGAAATGAAATGAAAGAAAACAGAAGCTAAGTCTTACTTAGTCGTTCCCCTTCAACCGTGAGGTGTAGAGGTTTGGAAGAGACAGTGCTAGACTATCCTATTGGCTGTCTTCATCCTGGCCTGGTTCCACTCCAGTCCTCGGTCCTTCAAAGATTGTCTAATGTTGTCCTCCCAGCGGACTCTGGGGGTCTGGATCCTTGGCTCTTTGTTTCCCATGCTTGTCATGGTAGCCGATCTTCTCCCATTCTGCAGACATGGCCAAACCATCTTAATTCGGACTGTTCTTCTTGGGTCTGCAGGGGATGGCATTTTAGGCCTTGACGTATCGTCTGGTTGCGGACCATGTCTCTTCTTGTTACTTCAACCACCTTCCTCAGATACCTCATTTCTGAGGTTTGGATCTGGCTTTTGTGGGTTGTAGTCATTGCCCATGACTCGCATCCATATGTCAAGACTGGGACATAGGTGGAGCGGTATACAGCCATCTTCGTTTTCTTACCAACCTCTCTCTTGCTGAGGAATCCTCGATTTATGGCATGAAAAAGTCTCCCAGCTGCTGCTTTTCGAGTGGCCAACTCTTCTTTGATGCCTCCCTTTCGGTCTATAATAGCTCCGAGATATTTAAAGTGGTCGACCTGCTCCAGGGCCTGTTCTCCCAGCTTAATCTGATGTCTTCTTTCTTCTCGTGATATCACCATGGATTTTGTTTTAGAGCTACTTATAACCATCCCTCTCTTCTCCAGCTCTTCTTTCCAGACTTGCAGGTTGGATTGGAGATGTGCCTCTGATTTAGCAATCAGGGCAACATCATCAGCAAATGCCAGCTTTGAAATACATACCTGTCTCATCTTCCAGTACCCCACTGAATACTTTCATGTTCTCTTCTTACATGACTTGATAACATCGTCCATGAGGAGTATGAAAAGATAAGGTGACAAGATATCTCCTTGTCTTACACCGGTGGTGGTCCTGAACTCTTCTGACTTATGGTTTCTTATCCTCACATAATTCCTGCAAGACTTGTAGAAGCTCTGTATAGCATGAATCAGAGGTGCGGAATGGTCTTCCTTGCCAAACAACCCCAAAGTTTGCTCCAGGGGACCCTGTCAGATGCCTTTTCCAGATCTGTGAAACAAAGATGGATCTCACTCTTATACTCAAGGGCCTTTTCACTCAGCAGAAGCTAAGTCTCCCAGGTTAAAGGCAATATATATTGAACAATACAGTCAGCTGGGCAAAGAAGTTACACGTCAAACCCGTGCTAACAAAAGGACATTTCTGGATGACGTTTCAAGACAAGCAGAAGAGGCAGCACCGAGAAACGAACAAAGCACAGTATACAAAATAACTAAAATCATCAGTGGAAAACGAGGTGCAAACAATATTACATTAATAAGAGATAAGCAAGGAAATCTCATCACGACAGCAGATGGACAGGAAACAAGATGGGCAGAGCATTTTAGAGAAACTCTGAACAAGGAACCACCAGAGATACAATTGAATGTTCCTGAGGCTGAAAATGATCTAGATGTTAATACAGACATTCTACGAAAAGGAGAAATCATCACAGCAATCAAAGGGTTAAAGAATGGAAAAGCTCCTGGTAATGATAACTTAAATGCAGAGCTATTTAAGACAGACCCTGAGCTAGCAGCAGAACTATTAGAACCACTATTTGCACAAGTCTGGAATACAGGGACAACACCAATAGAGTGGAGAAAAGGAATAATTGTCAAATTGCCCATGAAGGGAGATCTTGCAGACTGCAATAATTGGAGATGAATAACTCTTCTCTCAGCAAAATACTAGGCAGGATAATTATACAGAGAATCTCAAAAGCAGGAGACCACAAACTGAGGAAAGAACAAGCAGGATTTAGAAAGAACAGAAAATGTGTAGATCATATATTTACCCTCAGGAACATTATAGAGCAGTGCTCAGAATGGCAAAGACAGCTGTACATTAATTTCGTTGATTTTGAAAAGGCTTTTGACAGTATACATAGGGACAGTTTATGGAAAATACTGAGGGCTTATGGAATTCCAAGCTGCATAGTGTCAATTATGAAAAGCCTTTATGCCAACTTTACGTGTAGCATTGGGCAGAGCAACCTAACCTTTGAAGTGAAGACAGGAATACGACAGGGATGCTCCTTATCAGCCACTCTATTTTTAACAGTCATAGACTGGGTGATGCGCCAGACAACAGAAGGCAATCCATGAGGAATAAGATAGACTACATTTTCTACATTGGAAGATCTGGAATATACAGATGACATTGCACTGCTAGCACATTCACATCAACACATCCAGGAAAAAACGGATAGACTTAATAAGTATAGTCCTCTCAGTACAGCACGAGCACAAAATTGGGATTTTATCAGAGCTGTGTGCTTTCTGTGCTTCTCTATGGCGCGGAGAGCTGGAGAGTTACAGAGAAGGAAATGTCGAAATTGTCCTCTTTTCACACAACATGCCTAAGAAAAATTCTCCTAATCTTTTGGCCGAATACCATCACCAACCAAGATCTGCTTACTCGGAGCAAGCAAGAGGACATGCACACCATCATAGCTGGCAGACGCTGGAGCTGGGTTGGCCATGTCCTCAGAAGAGACCCCGATGCCATCATAAGAACAGCTATGCTTTGGACCCCTGAAGGAAAACGAAAGAGAGGCCGACCAAAATCAACTTGGCGTAGGACTGTGGAGGCTGAGATGCAAAGAATGAACCACAGTTGGGGCACTGTACGAAAAATGGCCGCCGACCGAGCAAAGTGGAATCAATTTGTTGTTGTCCTACAAGACGCCACCGGGCGTAATGGCCACTGACTGCTTTGACGGTCGGCGGCTAAGGATCAAAGAAGAGAATAGAAAGAAACATAAAGGTATGTTTTCAGGCACTCGTAAGAAATAAAGAAGTAGAACACTAGACAACAGAAAAACAACAGACATGAGTGGCTTATCCAGGATTTGAACACAGGACCTTCCGTGCGACAACCCCGCCTCGCTATGCAAGCGAATCACACTATCCTATCTACCATCTATGCATCACCAAAAAATGATGCTTTGATGACAGGTCAATAGTGCGAACCGAAAGACATAACACCGGAATCCACCATGGGCAGTATGACCTATTAATGACGCAATCAC
>JAMPIV010008600.1:0-80000 GCA_024509875.1 Oreohelix idahoensis | reverse complement strand
CAGACAGACAGACAGACAGACAGACAGACAACATGAGTTAGATATGAAGGCTTTGGAAGTGCAGAACTGGAACATAGAAGCTGCCTCTGTTAACAGGGAATTCTCTTCAGTCGCCAGCAGCGCATTCTTTGGGAATTGTTCCTCCACAGCTAGCAGCAAACAATTTCCTCCTTGAATCTTTTCCTAGCCCCTAGCCTCAATGAAAATAGTGATAGCTATCTAGAAAAATTTGAGAGAGTGGCAACGCTGTATGGTTTAAACGTTTTGAAGTGGACTTTGAAATTGTCCCAAGACTTAAGAGAGCAGACTTATGATGTACATATGAAATGAATGCCCAGCCAACAAAATAACTATGACATGCTAAAAAGAACTTTGTTGGAGAGATCTGCGATAAATGCAAAGAAATTCCAAAATATTTTCCGTGATAGCTGGAAAGAACAAAATGAGACATGTGTGAAATTCTCTGCCAGGTTGGAATTTCTACATCTGGATGAAACCACAAACTACCTAGGCAGTACCTTTGATCGTCGATGACTTGGAAAACCTAGATTGAAAGAAACATGACAAGAGCAAGGCAGAGAAGCAATCATAAAAATACTTGCTGGCACGGGTTGGGGAGCGGATAAAAGAGTACTAAAGTCGCTATATACTGGGCGAGTGAAACCAGTCATAGAATATGGCATTGCAGCATGGTCAGCAGCAGCTAAGTCAAACTTTGATAAAATAAATACAACCCAAAATCAAGTAATGAAAATCATAACGGCAATCATGAAATAACACCCACTGATGTGGTGGAAAAGATAACGTTCCTCAGGTCAGTGGAGAATAGAAGAGATAGTAGAGTCCAGCAGCAGGTCAAGAAGTTCGGGAGGCGGACAGACTATCCAGTGCTCTACTGAATAAATGGACTTGGAAGGGAAAGACTGAAGCGAAGCAACTTTGTTTAAACAGTCAAAACAAAGATGAGAGCAAACCCCATAAACGCAGTATCAACAGCAATGATCATCTGCACTTCACACACGCTGCCAGTGTGGAAATAACAGCGATGTTCTGAAATGATAGAAAACATTCCAGATATTGAAAGACGGAACAGACAAAGTGAAACACTAAGGAGTGTAATAACTACAAAATACATAGAGAAACATTTGCCAAGAAACACCTGGATTCATGCATATGCAGATGGATCAGCAACAGTTACAATAGACGATGGAGGTGGAGTCTTTCTAAGCTTAAGCAAAGGTATAAAACTGTCAGTTGCTACAGGAGATCTGTCAAGTAACTTCAGAGGCAGAGGGCGTAAAAACTGCAGCAGAAGTCATAATAACAGAATAAAGCTCCAGGGTACAAGGAATAGCTATCTTCTCAGATGAGCTGTCAGTGATTGTAACGCTGAAGAATCAAAACAATGCGTACCTGAATGACCTAAGTGTAACACTTCACAAACTGTGTCAGCAAAAAAGAATTGTGATAAGCAAAACTTATGAAGAGGCCAAGAGTTTTATCAAGTATAGATACAGGAGCAAGTGGGAAGCAGGACATCTAGGCCACATTAAAAATGATGAGTATTACCAGCTCAGCAGAAGTGCACAAGTGATAATCTTCAGACTTCGCACATGCACAACTGATTGGAATACAATCTTTTCAACAAGTTAAAGATAGAAACTATGTGGTCGCGCAATGCTCGGATGAATAGTTACATCTGAGTTACAATATTAAAATTAACGTATAATAGTGAAATGATGAACAACGCAACATCGCTGCATGCTCCGTCTGCAGCATTGCCTTCATATGATATATAATTTAATATAATATATCAGAAGGCTAACTTTTAACACACAATGGAAACGGCTTCTTCTAGCTCTTCAACTGCGTTGAATTTAATTAAATCGTTGTAATTTTCAGTAGGATGAGGTAAATGGAATGAACTACTGCTGAAATACATAAATGATGTCGTGTACAGCCAAGTTGACAGCTGCTTCCTTTTGATGATCCTTCAGAAAATTTCTCACAAAGCAAGAATGTGTTTGTTGGTGAACAATAAACACAAATTATATAATGTGGGTCTTTAACGTTGTCTACCTTTGCACAAGATTACTCCTGGCAGAGATGCAAAAAGAAGGATGATGATGCTTCTATCTCGAGGGAGTTCTCATAAGATATCATAAAATTAAGAACAATGCTGAATGAGTCTTAGCTGTGTTAACTCTTTATCTTTCCCGCCGCCTTTTGTGGAGAAATATTATGATTTGTTTTAGCTTGTTCAAGCTCCCAACTGAATTAATAGTCTTATTAATCTTATTAGATAGATATATATATATATATATATATATATATATATATATATATATATATATATATATATATATATATATATATATATATATATATATATATATATATATATATATATATATATATATATATATATATATATATATATATATATATATATATATTTTTTCTTGTGACTAAAATTCATAACGATTGTGCCAGTATAATAGTTAGCTCAACATGACTCCTTGTTTGTTTATTTTATGCGGAGTCACTTATTAATACAATAAGTGACGTCATGCATATTTGGTTTATAAGATGGAGGCCTCAAGCCGGGACATGAAACTATGATGTGTAACTGTTTAGAGTATGTTCAAGTGATGTTTCAAAAATTTTTCAAGTCGGTGGACTACATTTTTTGCATGTGCAGAATATTTCTCAAGATGGCGGTTTTGGTCGGCTGCAGGCCGGAATTATAAATCTAATCCTGGCCATTGCATTGTATGTGAATCGTCGTTCCATGAGGCAGAAGCTGAAGCCAGGAGGATTTTTTTTGCATGAAAAAGCAGATAAGTAGATTTAATGATTCATACAGTGTGAGGCTTGAAGAATCTCATTTGACAGGGTTCTTTTTTATATGCTATATGTATGTTGGTATCTACATGTTTGTGTGATAGACGGGTTGGTTGGTGGGACCTATGAATTCACTATACCTCACTGACGGTCCTGAATTCATGGGCGTTCTTTAGTTTTGGCATCTGATTTTTTTTCAACTTAAGGGGCAGGCGAACATAACTGTGTGTTACTGCCTTGAGTGAATTAACAAGATTCATTATTTGTCTAGTGTTGAAGGTTCTGTAATTTTTGTAAATTTGTATTGGTTGTCAAGTTAATTGTATTTTATTTGGTTTATTCTCCAATATTGTTTGTAAATTTGTTCATCTAATCTTGCTATCCCTCAGTTATTAGATGTTTTATATGTTGTGAAATTGTGCTTGTATTGTCATAAGTGTGGTAGAGCCAATTTTTTTTCATTTTTCTACAATTCATAAATTTATGACTTGGTTTTTTTCATTTGTATTTTCTTGACTTGGCTCTTTCTACTGTTATACTGTAATCTTGTTGGTGTCTTCATTGTTCATTTTGCTTTTAATATAACATCTACAATTTCATGCAGTTGATTAATATTGAGTGGTGAAATAATTGTCGCTACTATTGCTCACACAGTAATTATATATATTATTTGAATTATTATTGGACAATTTGGAGCCACTGTAATAGGGAATTATGGCTACAGTGGAATATTTTGCCAAGCTTGGAAAGGAGTTTGGTATGGAGGGTGATGCTTTAGAAACATTTACATTCAATGAGCATGCAAAGGAAATAAAGAGGTTAGAAGACGTGGCAAGAGAACAGAGGCTCTTAGATAGGAAAGATAGGAAGAAGCTGAGAAGAGAAGACAGTAAGAATTGGCACTTGAGGAACAAAATTGGCACATGCACATGCTCAAGCAGAAATAACGGTACAAGAAATTGGGAAGAAAAAATTAGCCTATGCTCAAGCAGAAATAAAGGCACAACAAGAACTTGAGGAGAAAAAATTAGCCAATGCTCAAGCAGAAATAAAGGCACAACAAGCTCAAGCAGAAATAAAGGCACTACAAGAACTTGAGGAGAAAAAAATAGCCTATGCTCAAAGAATGGCAGAAATTGAGTTGGAAAAACTGAGATTTCAACATAAACAGGCTAATCCAGCAGGGGAGGAGGCTGGGAAGAAAGACCATGCTTCTACTTGTAAACTAAATTTGCCCAAATGTAATCCTAATATAGACGATATTTCATGCTTTTTAAATCGATAGGGGACATGTTGACAAGAGTTTAAGATCGATAGAGCTACATGGCTTAGCACGTCGATGAGTTTATTGGTGGGTTAGGCTCTTACTTCAGACTGCACTATGGATGATCATACTCGAAATGATTATGATGCTGTGAAGGCTTTATTGCTATAAAAGTATCAAATGGAGGAAAAGAGTTACAGATTGAAACTGAAACCATTGTTGCCTGATTCAGCTAAGGATTTTGCTGAATTTTTCTCATCAATTAACCGTTGCTTTTCTAGATGGGTTGATTTTTCTAAAATTGATAAAACTTTTGATGGGCTGGCTGACTTAATTTTAAGAGACAAAGTGCTGTCTTCAGTCAGTGGTTACTTTTTGTCCTTTTTGCAGGAGAGACAGCCTGAAACGATGTCTGCTGTAGAACATCTTGGACGACAATACTAAATTGCACATCCTGGAAGGAATCTTAGCAGGAATAACATAAAGGATTCATTGCCAGTAGCATCAGATAGAGCTATGATGTCCAATCCACCCAGTCAAAGTTCATATAGCATGAACAAAATTTTTCGATTAAATCGAGATAATAATACTGGACCTTTCAGAGGGAGGTATAATTTTAATAATTGCTCACAACAACATCAAAGAAATTTTCATTCAAATGGATATATGTCTCAACAATAATCTTTCAGACCTAACAGGGATTGGAACAGAGGTGGATATAATTTCCAGTAAGGCAGAGGCCAAATGTCATCTGTGGCAACATTGTAAATAATTACAACAACAGAAGTTCATAACAGAACATTAACTTTCGACGTTCTAGAAATCCTGAACGTTCCAATGCAGTTGTGCATCAAAGTGACAATAATACAGTCCTAAATACCAATGTTGTTTTTCATGCAAATGCATGTAGTGTGGACTTATCAAATAGTACTAATTGTTCTGAATATAATTCTTTGTTTCAGCTACAAGGAGTTCCTAGGCTTATGTGTGGACATCCTTTGCCAGTCATGTCCTCTTATGATGGGACAGGTTTACTAGTGTTTCATAGGGGTTATTAACAACCAACTTGTTTCAGTGCTCCAGGACAGTGGGTTATCCGACTGCTGAGGTATTCTTAGACACCACTTATTTTACTGGAAGGACTCTCGTGTGCCGGTTAGACAATGAAATAGCTGGAATAACCCTGAGGAATATTTCTGGACTTCACAAATGCACTAATGATAACATTTTAAATGGGAACAGCAACATTTGCTTATGGCCAACACTGTCACGACGAGAGCTCAGTCTCATGAAAAGGTGAATGAACACGTCCACATTGAAAATTTTGCAGATGAGGTGATGAATGATGAGATGGTGACTGAACAGGTGATGACTGATCTGCTGATGAATGATAAGGAGGAGGTGGATGACGATGATTTACATGTTGAACTTATTGACAAAGAATCATTCATACAGATGCAAGATGATGATAATTCATTAAAGAAATTTTTTCATGCTGCCATGTCTGATGATGTGACATTTAAAGATAATTATAGACACTGGTATACAATAAAGAATGGGATCTTGATTCGGAATTTCCAAGATTCCACATCAGTAAAACAACATATTATGGTACCTACTAGTTTCCGCCCATTTGTTTTACATCATGCTCAGGATGTTAATTGTGCAGGACATTTAGAGATTGCCAGGACAAAGCAGAGGGTTTTGTCTCATTTCTTTTGGCCTGGGGTGACAAGAGATGTGAACATCTTCTGTCGCACATTCAAAACTTGCCAAGATGTGGCAACTAAACGCCACAAGCATAATGCGCCTACCCAGGTGTCAGATATATCATTGCGTCCATTTGCAAAAATGGCAATCGACCTTATTGGTTCACTACCAGTCACGTCATCTTGAGGTCATCGTTATTTACTAATATGCAATTATAGGTGCACGCGGTTGCCAGATGGTATTTCTCTTAAAACAATATCCACCACAGATGTTGCTGACGCACTATTTTTTATTTTCAGTCGATTGGGTTTTCCCGAAAACATATTATCGGATCGGGGAACTCAGTTTATTTCTGACGTTATGACTCACGTTATGAGAGAGTTTGAGATAAATCAATCTCTTAGTAGCACATATCACCCCATTGCAATAGGGAAAATAGAAAAGATCAACTGCTGTATTAAACAAATGCTATGCAAGGTAACTGCAAAATACCAGCAGGATTGGGATAGAGTACTCCCAGCGGTATTGTCCGCTTTTCGGGAAATACCAGACGAACATACTGGATTTGCGCCGTTTGAATTAGTCTTCGGTGCCAAGCCAAGAGGACCGATGTCCATTCTAAAACAGTTATTGGTTGGAGCTGACATGCCTGAGGATGTTCAAACCTCTTGCCAATACGTAGTTAACTTGAGAAAGAAAAAAGTATCGACGCATGCCAGATAGCTGTAGAAGCATCAGAAAAACTAAATTTAAGACAAGATTGTTTGTTAATCAAAACAGAAAACTGCGCCAATGATGGCCGGTTTATGATTTATATGTATTATTACCCAATAAGGACAATAAATTACTTGTATTTTGGAGGACCATATACTGTACTTGAAAGATTGTCAGATGTTGACTACATTATATCTATTAAAGGAGAGGAAAAACCTTTCACATCAACATGCTACCACAACCTCACTCTCGTGCTCCACATCTTAAAACAGTCTTTGAGGCTGTCGACGAGCCCATTAATCGTCGCTCTTCCTTAGCATTCATACAGGAGGAGTTATCTGAATTACCTGATATTCTGAACCTCTTTTATCTCTACCTACTTTTCCAATTTTGTCTACTGAGAATTTGAGGGATATTTCAATTTTGCCAACTTTTCCTTCATATCAGAAATATCAGATTTCGTTGTTACTACAATCTTTTCATGACGTGCTCACTGATATTCATGGGCGTCCAAAAATCATTGAACATGATATTCTTCTTACTGATTTCAGACCAATTAAGCTGAAACCGTATCCTATCCCTGTATTTTTTCAATCACAAGTACAAAAGGAAATAGAAGATCTGATAAAATTAAACATAATTTGTCCTTCTCAATCTCAAAACAGTTTTCCTATGGTGTTGATTAGAAAGAAAGAAAAATTTATTTGGATTTGCATTGATTTCGGGCGTTTATATTCTTTGACACTCTTGGACGCTGAACATCTGCCTTTGTTAGATTCTCCATTGGATAGACTATCTAAAGCTACTTTTTTCAGTAAATTTGATTTGTCTAAAGGTTATTGGCAAGTCCACTTGTCGGAGAGAGCTAAACTTTATACTGCTTTCGCTACACCTTGAGGATTGTTCCAATTTAATTTTCTGTCTTTTGGTCTCGTTAACGCTAAGGCGACTTTTGTTCGTGTGATGCGAAAAATTGTCTCTAATCGTGATTACATAATTACGTATACTGATGATATTTGCCTTTTCCGTCAATCTTGGGAAGAACGTGTTCTTGGAATTCGGTCTTCGTTGACTACTCTTCGTCTCCATCATCTTACTGCTAGACCTTCGAAAAATAAAGTAGGATTTACAAAAATTTATTTTCTTCGTCATAAAATAGGAGGCGGTTTTCTTAATTGGTTTATATAATTATATTCCTTACCAGTTTTACAGCAGCCCCTTAATTTATTTTCTTAGGTCTGAGGATTCCACTATCTCTAGGATCTTGAATCTAGAAATTCCTAAGACAAGATAACAGGTTCGCAGTCTTTCAGGTCTTGTAGGATTCTATAGGAATTTCTTACCTAACGTTTCAGAAATTACTTTAGTTCTGTCTTCGTTATTTAGAAAGAACTCTCCAAATAAGATTTTTTGGTCACATTCATGTGATGTATTATTAAATTTATTAAAAGCCTATTTCTCAAAATCACCAATTTTAAGATTGCCTGAAACTCGATTTCCTTTTATCCTTAGAGTCGACGCCTCTGGGTCGGGAATCGGCGGTACACTTATGCAGGAATTCGATGATTGTCTACATCTAATTCTGTATGTCAGTCGTAAACTGACAACCACAGAACAAAAATACCCCATCGTAGAACGAGAATTGCTCGTTGTGCACGGCTGTTTGCCAGCGACGCTTTAGTTTTTTCCCTTTTTTCCCTGAACGCGTTATTTATAGCTATCTTGACAGAGGTCACGTGGTTAACTTACTAAAGGGAAAAAAATGTGGCGGTGTTTACTTTTGATAGGGCTTAATTAATACTTTTAGGCTACTTTATTATTATATATACCGGCTTTAATTTTGCGTAAAGCTAGACTAGAAATGTTAGAGTAAGTTTTAGAACAAGAACAACCATTTTATCACGATTAGAACAGAAGATATAATAGTCTGAAATAGTGTAAAATTTACGTTTTTTTACATTTTGTTATGGTTTGTTTCTAATGCAATTTACACTAAAACGATCACAATCAACATGCATAACAAATTACAGAAATCAAAAGTAGAAAACATGCAGAAAATGGATATCATAGTTTAGTTTTGGTTTTATGCGTCAAACATTAATTATTGAAACATTAATTTACAAGTCCACATTTATTGCCTTAAAATAACACACCCAATTGTCCCCAAAACATGAGAGCTAACAATTACCTCAATCATACATTACGATGGTCATGTAAAAATGAGTATGGTCATGAGTAAAACGAAATGTTCAATTTAATAAATAAAACATACACCTATTAAATGATTTCCACACTCTGTTAATTCTGTCACTCTCACGCAACAACTGCCCCATAATTTGCTCTAGCCACAAAACTTCGCTCAATTATCATTTACACTCCCTTTTTAATTATAGGAGGAATCTGTACATTCACAGATGGAGAAATTTGTAACAAATGAAATTCCATTATAAATTTTAATTGTGAAGTTATATTTTTAATACCGCTGGCGCGTCTTTCAATTTTGGAAATAGTGGAATGTACAAATTCTCCTCCTTGCTCTCCATGCATGCCCATTCCAAAGCCATGAGTTCTGATCCAGTCTGCGCAATGTTTTTCTTATATGTGTTGTTTAGGAATTGTCTTACTGGGGAATAGCTTTCTGAACAAAGACATATAAGTCTCTATTGATGCTGTTATTGATTCTTTACTAATTGGTTTACTGTGTGATATTTTGTTGTGTACTTTCTCAAGTTCTTCGTTCAGTGAGTTGAATTGTTCTTGGGCAATAAAAGCTATGTCAGTTATATCTTGTTTGTCTGTAATTTTCAGTGTTTGTGTAATGATTGCTCTTGTAAGATCTTTATAAACTTTTTGTGTGAGATATCTGTGCCAGTGATTCCCTACGAATGCTCTGCTATGATAAGCCTGTGGTATGATTTTATGTTTGGCTAGTACCTTGTCCAAGTGTGAGCAAACTGGACCAGACCTAGCACACAGATCTTGAAACTGAACTTTGGCCAGCGCATCTTGTGCATTTTCAAGTCTAACTTTAAAATTATCTTTCTCCTCCTTATCCTCACAAAGTTCAATACCTACCTGAAAAAATTCAATTTTAGCTTCTAATTCTTCTGCCTGTTTCCAGTTCCTACTAAATCTCTTCAAGTTCTTAATAGTACTAATGTTTGCATGTATCTCTTGCGAATTCTCAAATATCTTTGCGTCTATTGTATCGGCTACCTGTTCTAGAAGTATGTGGTGTTTCAAAACAATGCCTAATAAAATATGAAGGTAAGGAGGAGCTACATTTTAAATTTCAATCTCTAACATTGGTTTGTGCAAACAATTATGGTAATGTGCCACTTGCCTTTTATTCTCTTTCCCATATTTCATATATCTATTGTAATCTCTTATCAACATGGCCAAACTTCTTGGTTTGCAAGTTGTATGCTCTCTGGGTGTCTTTATTTCCTTGTTTTGCTGGAGACACCACAGACATGGGTATGTTCCTTGAGCTCCAGACAAATCAAACATTTTCATCAAAAAGTCATAATACTGGAATAAGAAAACAACTTTTTTACCATCCCACTCTAAATCTTTTAGTGACTCTATCTGAGCTTTCATGCCATTCGTAAATATTTCTAAATTATCATATGTATCTCTGACTCTAGCCATTGATAAAAGGATGTTATTAGATATAGAATTTGGTTTCTCTAAATTTACTACCTGCATTGTAACTTTGAACTGTGAATGAAAGAAGATATACAAACAGTTACTTATAATTCTTTGGCAGCCGTCGTGTGCACAGGATTGTCTACCAAAGAACACTAATGGAACAGTCCTTATCTTACACACAATAAAAAAAGACATTCATATTATAAATACAAGATTAACAAGACTTGAAAGATAGATCAAAGTATGTGGAAGTAATCTATCTATAGCTTTACATGTTTTCTGAAGCTTATATACGCAGCTAAATATCATTACAAATGAATGAAAATGCAAAAACAGATGGCGCTTTACAAAAAATTATTTTTTACAACCTTATTTAAGATTTGCGAGTATCAGGAATGCGTTTACAGTGATTTAAATGTTATAAAATCTGGTGACAATATGCTTGTTCTTGTAATGCGAAACTCACAACACTGACTACCACACATTCTCAAGATATGAAACCAAAAAAAAAGTATGTGGAAATAAACTTTAGCTTTCCTTCGAGAAGTCTTTATAATTATAAACTGAAACGAATTTGCCGATTTTTAGATTTTAAATTAATAAAAAGATTACTTATTTTATGAATTTCCTCAAATGATGACGCTGTTTTCAAAAGTCTGTGACTCCGTCAAAACTAATTTCAAACAAATAAAAATGCAATCAAAAATAGAACACAGAACAAAGTTATAGTACACAAAAGAATTTTAGCGCTGTGTTTATCCAGAACAAGTGTGTAATGATTTATATAATTACTGATCTTACACACACATCAGCTGATTTTCCGCGCCTAAACAAGCAGTAGGCATTCACGGTGCAAGGAAGATTTATTACCCGGTGTCAGAATTCCGGTCATCGAAACTAAAAGAGCGCTCTGGTATAGGGTACAAACAGCCGTATGTGGTATTTTGTTTTTCCAAACTACAGCGCTACCTCATTGGTGCAATATTTGTCTTGAAGACAGATCAGAGGGCCTTTTCCTATCTGAAAACGGCGATGTTTCGTATTGAGACGGCTGCCAGAGCATCACTTGCACTCCAACCTTACGAAAATGACATCCATGCCACCAAAGGCACTGAAAACGTGGTCGCGGATGTGTTATCACGTTTTGTAAAAGACTCACTGTCAGCTAACAACACAGCAAATGCAGGTACCTTGTGAGGTTACCGCAAACTTATTAACTGACTTCTTCACGTGTTGACCAATGGAACATTGCACTGTATATGAACGTATATTGCTGACAATGCTGATGCTGACACAGGAGTTTCCAGATTTATTGCTGCTGTGCAAAGATAAACTATACAAAGACTCTGTGGTGAATGCCAAGGCTGAGAACTATCGTAATTTTTTTCCCATCAGAAATTGAAAGAAATCGCTCAATGACTCTTATGACAGTACTTATAGGTATTGATCGGTTCACTCGATACCTGATAATGACCTGATATCGCCAATTTCAAGTTGTACCTCATTTTACTCAGAGCATTACATGGATGTCTTGGACCTTATTAACAGTTGTCATACTCGTTTTATGTGCAAAAACACACACATTCATTGATGATCTAAGAATAATTTGACATTTGGATATTTTGAATGCAAAATCTTGATTTATTCTATTATTGGAACTGCGTCTACAGATTAAGGGACTTTACTCAAGGATGCTTTGCATGGTCAAAGAGACAGAACTAGAATAATCCTATCGTGCCTTTTGTTTTATTTATCCTGTTGGACATTGAACATTGTTACTTAACGTGAACTTATATAAGAACATACGATAATATAGCAGAGAATCATGGACATAAACTGTGTGCTTGTTTAGCAATATTTTCGCTGGACTTAAGTAATTTATTATTCCACTAGTGTGTATAATAATATTACCCTATGACTTTTAACTACAGTGCTTTAGTTAACTGTTAAATATTTTTATTTCGCGGGATAAGATTCGGTCTTTGCCACAAAGCATTCAAACACTTACACTAATTACTGAGTGAACATTTTGAGAGTTCTCAATACTATTGTCAATTCGTACCATACATCAGCGTATTCTTACCTGATTAGACACACAGCTTCATTAGGTGCAAGATAACATGTTTTCTTTATGTTTAATTTATTAATACCACAATAAAATTTTTCTGACATGTACTTAAGATGTACACATGACTTTAATCTTTTAGCGTACGATGTTGCATTCATTCACTTTACTAATATGATTGTCTGCCTCATTTTGTATATTTATACTGTTGCATATTTGTTTATTCTTTAATACTTTGTATTATTGCTGTTGATCAATAAGTTAATAAATTGACAACTGATATTGGACTTGACTGATAGGTGTTATTGGACGGTGCGAGGTATGTGAGGGCATGTATTGCTAGCATCATATTTTAACATGTTAGGTACTATTAGTTATGGCGACCTCACATTCCTGTTAAAACGAATTTGTTGAAAGTAGACATTGGCTTTGGCATTAACCATGGACCACACTTTTTGTGTTAAATTCCCTACCGTATGGCAGAAACCTGGGTGCTATACTATTTCTTACTTACGGTGAAATTTGATGTTACCATATTTCACTCTGGTGATGTTATACTCAAACCACGGGATTAAAGAAAACTTTGTTTCCATTATTTTTGCGGTGGTGGGAGGGGGGGGGGAGTAATGTTATGATTAAAATTCATAACCACTGTGTCGGTATAATAGTTAGCTTAACAGTGCTCCTTGTTTGTTTATTTTATACAGAGTCACAGGATGTGACGTCATGCCTACATGCTTTATTTGGCAGACGTGAAACTAAAAATGCAGAGGTGAGGTGATCATCTGCTGGAGCCTTCGACCAGTGTGTGTCATGGCGAGTGGACGCATGTGTTTGAGCTCCTGACTTTCATTTTTTTTAAATCTCTGAGTTTTTCCATTACTAATACATCAAGATCTTCTGTGAGGTATATATAGTTATCTGCATTTACTGGGAGTATAGCTTCTCATGGTCGAGTGTGAATATATATTTAAAATCTTGAGAATGAAAAGGACAGCGTTCCAGACATGAACAGACTGCCTAGCGTTACATCGACGAATTGGGTTCTGGAACGTCACAACCACGAATGAGGCAGGACAACTGAGACAGATCACAGCAGAAATGAGGAACTATAGATTACATGTCCTCGGAATAAGTGACAGCAGATTAACCGGAACAGGGAGAATAAAAACAGCAATAAGAGAAACAGTACTTTACTCGGGTAGCGAAGATGGACAACAAAATGAAGGAACATCAATAATTCTAAAGAAAGGAATAAAAAAGTCATTACGGAAAAGGAAATCCATCAACATTAGACTGTAAGAACAAGGCTGAGTGGGAGATTCCCAAACAACATAATAATACAATGCTATGCACCAACTAATGACAGCGATTAAGAAGTCAAGGACAAATTCTATCAACAGCTACATAACGAAATGGAAACCACACTTAGATACGATTTTATCATAGTTTTTGGAGACCTCAATGCAAAAATTGGAACACATAGTACATACGATGAAATAATATTGGGGAAATGAGGCAGCAGAACGGTAAACGAAAATGTGGATAAACTAATAAGCAAAAAACGTAGGAAAACCCAAGGCCTGTAAATAGTAAATCAATAAACAAAGGTATGTTATAAGGCACTCATAAATAAAGAAGTAGAAGACTAGACAACAGAAAAACAACAGACGTGACAGGCTTACCGGGAATCGAACCAGGCCCTTTCGACCGACACCACCGCCTAGCTAAGGAACGAATTGTTTCTAACAACCTCTGCCAACCTGGCACCATGAAAATAGTGCTACGTAGACATAGGTCTAGCATGATCTCTCCACTTAACCAGGATTTGTACCTAAGGACGACGCCAGATTAATTATTGACGCAATCACTTCCTCATTTTTTCTATTAAACAGTATAGGTCAGATTACTCAAAACAAAGACCTTAATACTATGTCTAGTAAATGCTAGAAGAATGAGAATGATATAATTGCTACTAAACTCTTACATCTGTGAATTGGAAAAACACTAGTAAAATCTATCCACACATTATTTTCACTCATCTATCATTTTAAAACTAAATCTAATGTCCTGGAAGAAATCTTTGGAAACATCTATTTATCTATTTTCTTAAACACTAGAACTGTGCCACGCTGAATACTAATAATAAAACTACAGAACACTAAAGCTAATCTCTTAAAATTACGCTAACAATTATAGCTCACGTGCTCTGGTTTCTTTGTCCATCTCCTACCCACACAGGGTGCCTCGTTTTGTTTGTTCTCTCTAGGCTGCTGTTGCAAAAAAGGCCTCTGCTGGCCATCGCATTTATTTATGAAGGTCGCTAAGGGCTAATCACGCAACTTAGTGCGCACGCGTAGTAATTGGGCCACGCAAATAACACACGCGATCGATCCTCGAGAAGGAGCGAAAACACAAATGTAACACACAACTGTTTCTAGGCTTTATTGTGACACAGTTCTAGTGTTTAAAAAAATAGATAAATAGATGAGTTTCCAAAGATTTCTTATAGGACATTAGATTTAGTTGTAAAATGATACATGAGTGAAAATAATGTGTGGATAGATTTTACTAGTGTTTGTTCCAATTCACAGCTGTGAGAGTTTAGTAGCAATTATATCATTCATTAGACCGGGCAAGAAAAACGAATATAGTAGGAACTTATTTCTTTCGTGAGGACGGGCAGAAAAAGCAGTCTACTACTAATATTAACTGTTGGCAAGAAGGAAGCCAGGGCTGCTTTCCCTTGTTCGTTCAACCTGGACGAGGGGCATATCCAGAGAGAGTTAGGAAATCTCGAAGACGTCCAGATATAGTGCTGCATTCTTCATCATCGCACCTGGTTATATTGATTGAACTGACCGTGCTATTTGAATCCAGATCGGAAGAGCAACATTTGTTCAAAGCGGCCAAGTATGGTGATCTGGCCGCAGATCATAGACACGATAGATTCACTGCAAGGGTCGTGGCTGTTGAGATGAATGCAAGAGGGCTCGTGGCTGCATCAGTGTATGATTTATTGAAACTGTTGGGGCTGAGGGGACAATCGAGAACAAGGGCACTGAAGAGGCTTAGTGAAACTGCGGAAAAGGCATCATGCTTGCTGTGGAACAACCGCAATGGGCTATGAAACTCGGGACAGTAAACTCTGCGGTATAGAAAGCATCATGAATTTGTCTAAGTCCACAATACGTTGAGTTTTTTGGTGTGCTGGTGAAAGGGCTTTTACTGATGGGCAACACGCGGCGTGTATTATAAGAGGTGTTGGGCACAGAATTACAGTTGATAGCGCGCAGTGGCTAGCCTCGTCGGCTTCGTGCAGGTGTGTCAGTGTCTGTCCCTAGTCGTGGTGTGCGGGGGAACGAACGGAATAAGTTGTCTTCTCTTTGGTTACTTTCACAGTTGCCTCCATGGCTGGCGGAGTTGTGGATTTTAAAGTGGCTACCAAAGTGAAATGGGTTCATTTTCGATACAAGACAACAGGAGGCTGAGACACTTGGGAGTCATGACCCAAGTGGGCCCGCCCCCCTTAGAGTGTAAAGGAGTAAAGGGCCGAAACACTTGTTCAACGGGGGGACTACTTCTGATGATCAGATTGCCTCCTGTTGTATCGCTCTGTATAAAGTTTCCTATCATTCAATATCCGAACATTCCAGTAGCCAAATCTGGAAGTTCTCCTAGAAGAAAGAAGGTTAGTCAGTAACACTGACTCCTTTCGGCTTTCTCTGTGTTGCATCATACGCCTCCCTGCGAGAGGACCTTCCCCTGTCTTGGATGGCTGTGTTTTATTTTCCTTAATTGACTTGTCCATGTTTCTTGAAGTTTTTGTGGTTTAGATTTTTCTTTTACAGGATGGGAGTAACCAGCCCCATCACCATACCTCCTCGGTCGCTTTCTACGACATGCCTGGTAGGGAACAGTGTTACTATACTTTGCTCCCCTTTGGGGCCCCGTAACACACAGGTATTATCACACTATAACATGGGGTAATATGAGGATTAAAAGTAGTTCCAAAAAAGTTGACGTATTCTTAGATGTAACAAGGGCAGACAATGAATGCTGGAGAGAAGGCATGTTATATAACATTAACATAACAGGAAATATATGCAAATACATAGAAAAACTGCTTACTTTACAAATAATTTCCATTACAGGCAACTAATGATAAATCAGAGCTATACGAAACATGACTGAATAAGTATTACTAGACATAGTGACAAGGAAGTACTAAAAATAATAAATCCTATGTCATCTCGCTGGAAATGTACAAGAAAATGATATACTGGTAAAAGCAATTAGAGCAAAAATGCATTACAAATCAGTTATAGTGTGAGACTTCAATGCACATCACAAAACATGGGGTGGTAACTCAATAGATAAATAAAAAAAAATTAATGCTAGAATTTATTGAAGAGAATGAAATAATAATACTAAATGATGAGTCAGCAATTAGAAGCAACCATTGTGCAAACCAGCCTGATTCAGCAATAGACATTAGCATAATAACAGCAAATGTAGCACACAGGTAAATGAGAGATACAAAGCGGTACTAGCTCTGATCATTTAGCGATAGAGATAACGATAAAACATGAGTATAAACCAAACAAAGGAATAGAAGAACCATCATACCACTTCATAAAAGCCAACTGGTTAGCTTTACAAATTGAAATGGATGGAATGCAGCTAAGAAAAACAGTTAATGATAGTGTAGATACCTTAACAAATAACCTTACAGAAGATACACTAAGAATTGCTTCTAGACACATACCCAACTTTAAGATGCCATAACAAATAAATCCTGAGCAAAATAATAAAAAAGAAAAAAAAACATAACAGTGAATAAAAACCAAGAACCATGGTGGACTATTAAATACACAGACAAAATTGAACTAAGGAAACAAGCTCTGCAAAGATATAGAAGCAATAGTACATCATGCTACTTGGATCGCTACAAAAAGGTAAGAAATTAAACAAGTACAATAATATTTGAAGGAAATGGAGCGTATTGGAAAACCTGATGTGAAAGTCTTAATCCAAGCACTCATTCCATTACAAGTGTTTAGGACAAATTTCAAGCAATTACAGGAAATGCTAAAAGAATTACAGTACCAACTATAACAAATACCTGAACGGGCGGAGTCGGACAAACAAAAATGTGACATGGTAGATAAATAATTCTTCACAGTAAGTGCAATAGAAAGCCAGGGACAGAAAGAAATAGATAGAAGAAAGAAACACATAACAGAACTAAAGAAAGTCAGAGACAGAAAGAAATAGATAGAAGAGAGAAACACATAACAGAACTAAAGAAAGTCAGAGACAGAAAGACATAGATAGAAGAGAGAAACACATAACAGAACTAAAGAAAGTCAGAGACAGAAAGAAATAGATAGAAGAGAGAAACACATAACAGAACTAAAGAAAGCCAGAGACAGAAAGAAATAGATAGAAGATTGAAACACATAACAGAACTAAAGAAAGTCAGGGACAGAAAGAAATAGATAGAAGAGAGAACACTTAACAGAACTAAAGAAAGAAGAGATAGAAAATGTAGAGGAATGGTCAAACCTAAACTCTGAAATAAAAGTTGTAGAAAAAATGAGAAATCTAACCCAGCTTCACTACAGGACATCCTGAGCCATGAAGTTTTAAACAAGTTACTCAAAAATACATCGGAAATAATTACCTCTCTATTTAACTATGTATGGACCACAGGAAACCTACCAAAGGCCTGGAAAGTTGCAGTAGTGATACCAATACTAAAATTAGATAATGATGCTCATAATGTGAGTTCCTACAGACCAATAGCATTGACATCTCAATTGGGCAAAATAATGGAGACTGTTAGTGCACAAGAGACTTCACTTTTATATTATTGTGTTTTCATACAGAACTATTCCGTCTCAATAGCTTTTAGATAGATCCCGGATGTTGATAGAGCATAACGTGAAAGCGGGTTCCAGACAGTCAAGCGACATGTATATGGCAGAAACCAGTTGATGTGTAAATAAAGTGCATCATTACTTCGATACCGTTCTAGTTCATCACATCAAATAACATAACATTTGGCGCCGAGGAGTACCGTATCTACGACGAACATAGTGTGTGTTTACAACCCAGTAAGTTGGAACTTACAAAACAACACGTGTGAACCGGTCTTTTGTCACGTTCGTGGACTATACCCATTTATCGATTTCACTGTCCTTTCACCACATTAGATACATTGGCAGCTCGAGAATCAGAAATGGCTATGATTCTAAAAGTGCTCATTGAGCAGCAAAAAGAACACAGAACAGAACGAAATAAGAGAACAGCAAAGAACAGAACAGAATGAAATAAGACAAATCATGCAGCTCTTATTAAATCAGCAAACAGCTAGTTCTTTGTCTCCGAAGCAAGTACCTCCTCACAGGTCCTAAATCGACATATTCCTGCGTTCCCAGAATTTACACTGAAGAAAGATAACTGCTACATATATTTAAAGAGATTGATGCACCATTTGATGCACATGGGTTGACTGATACCAAGATGAAATGCCATTGTTTTATATCTTGGATAGGAACATCATTATATCAACTGGCACAAAAGTTGTTCGGAACAGGCAACTTGTTTATTTTCTCATACGATGAGCTCACTGC
Organism: Oreohelix idahoensis; assembly: GCA_024509875.1. Taxonomy (NCBI): domain Eukaryota; kingdom Metazoa; phylum Mollusca; class Gastropoda; order Stylommatophora; family Oreohelicidae; genus Oreohelix; species Oreohelix idahoensis. The sequence continues at coordinate 61,114 of JAMPIV010008600.1, read as the reverse complement.
TAAATTCTCCACACATTTTAAGCAACACACGCATCTCATTGTAGCCCGACACACATTTTGGCAATCAATGAAGAAATCTGACCAAACATACTCACAGTGGATTGCAGAATTACGAGGCCTAGCAAGTGATTGCAAATTTATTGTTCCTAGCGATTAATGTGGCCAGTCATTGGTTGATGACAGTATTCGTGACATGGTATTACAACATACACCTCGTGAATTTATATGTAGAGCGGCTTTATCTGAATAAAATCCATCTCTGGAGAAGATTTCACAAGTAGCAGCGTTATTTGAAACTACAAGTTCTGCCAATGAAACCCTCAGAGGAGATAACACAGTTCAGACATACATTCACGTAATGAAGCCCCAGTATAAAAAGACAAGGTCGCAGTCATTCACTCGTTCTGCTACATCACAGATCAGGCCGAAAGAAACTTTAGATACCAATAAACTGAAGTCATGTCCAGCGTGTTGCATTAAGCATAAAAGATCATAGTGTAGACACAGGCAATCTACTTGCAATGTGTGTGGGAAAACTAGGTAACTTATCCTCAGTATGTAACTCAAGTAGTACAGTACGTTCCGCCTACAGCAGCTCAAGACGTAGTTCCAGCACAGACAGAATGTAAAAGAAAACAAATGAGAGATCAAGTACAGATGTCAACTTGATTTATATGGAAGAACACAAGGACAAGTTTCTCATTAATGTCTTAGTCAATAACAAACCTGTAAAATTTCTCTTGGACAAAGGTTGCTCATGCACCTTGGTCGGTTTGAAAGGATATGCTGATACCGGATCACCACGCCTAAAACCATCTGATTCTCGACTTAAAGCTTAAGGAGCTGTTAACGACCCAATCTAAGGATGGACAAATGTTGAGGTCACCGTCAAGTTGAGTGACAAAGTATGCACTCTAAGACTAGTTGTCGCAGATACACCTCATGGTGCTAATCTTTTCGGAATACCATGGTTCAATGCTTTTGGACTTACAGTAAGTGAACGAAACAAAGTTCCTCCAGAAGTCATTAATATGGTTGAACCCTTTTCTTCCGTCGGAGCCATCGCTCAAGTAAAAGAATGCTGGAAATTTCCTAATGTTTTCAACAAAGGATTAGGAACATGCACAACATTCAAGGCTCACTTACAGATTCACAAGAACATAGTTCCAAAATTTCACAAGCCATGTCCAGTACCATTTGCACAAAAGGACGCAGTCAAAGCAGAAATTAAAAGGTTGGAAGATTTAGAAATAATTAAACCAGTACATTCCAGTAACTGAGCTGCACCTATTGTAGTTGTTCCAAAACCAAATGGCACTGTTAGAATTTGTGATGATTTCAAAGTAACCATAAATTCTCAAATTCAAGTACTCGTAGAACAGTACACCCTTTCTAGACCTGAGGAACTATTCCAGAAATTCCAGTTTGGGAAGCACTTTACCAAAATAGATCTTTCAGATGCCTATTTACAGATACAACTTGATGATGAATCTAAAAAGACTGTTGTCATCAACACTAAAAATGACTTGTATCAGTATCAACGGCTAGCTTTTGGAATTTTAAGTGCACCTGCCATATTTCGGAGTTTCATTGAACGTCACAGGAGGTTTGGAAGGTTGTGCAAATTACTTGGAAGACATAATTGTCACTGGTAAATCTGACGAGGAACACTTTCAAGCACTAGAAGAACCATTCAGAGGCCTAGAACAACATGGACTCAGATGTAACCAGTCGTTGTTAATTTTTAAAGTCAGAAGTTGAGTTCATAGGCAACATCATTTCAGCTGAAGGTTTACGTCCCTCAGAATCAGGTATTACAGCTATTAAGCAACTACCAAGACCACATAATCTTATGGAATTATAATCTTGTCTCGGCAAAAAAAAATTACTACCATAAATATATTGCCAATTACTCTGAGCTATGTGCACCCCTAAACAGGGGAAAAAGGATACTCCATTTTCTTGGTCCAAAGCCCAGGAAGAAGCTTTTCAAGCTCTTAAAGCAGCTATTATAATTGCAACAAAGCTGGTTCATTTCTATCCAAATCTTCCGATAATCCTTTACAACAGATGCATCATCTTACGGCATAGGAGATGTTTTGTCGCATAAATACCAAGATGGATTAGAAAAATCTATTGCATTTGCATCAAAGACGATGACTCAAGCTGAAAGAAACTACAGTCAAATTGAAAAAGAAGGACTGTCTATTATTTTTGGTGTGAAGAAATTTCACCAATACCTCTACGGACTCTCAAGGTCTTTTGAACTTCAGACAGATCACAAAACCTAGTTGGCGATATTTTCTCCAGATCACAAGTTACCAGTACTAACTATGCAATGCTTACAGCGATGGGCTTTTTTTCTGATGTCACATAACTTTGTGATGAAATACAGGCCAACGGCAAAACACGCTAATGCAGATGCTCTTTCTAGACTTCCAATGGCTGCAGATCCAGAGTTTGACAAGTCAGAAGCTTCATGTTTTTCTATAACAATGGAGAATGAAGATGCTATAGCAGACATCCCTTTGGACGCACAAGTGGTTCAAAATGAAACAACCAAAGACAAGTTACTCAGTAGAGTTCAACAGTATGTATTATAGTGATGGTCTGAATCTCTGTCTCAAAAGGCTTTGGTACATCATATGGAATCGAGCACTTCACAAAAGCACCATTTCATGCGGCTTCAAACGGCAAAGCAGAACGCTTTGTTTGTAATTTCAAGTCAGCTATGACAAAGATTTACTGAGGAGGAAGCACTCGATACCGCGCGCTAGATGAATTGCTTTTCGTATACAGGACAACATCAAACGCAGTCTCAGGCAAATCACCTGCAGAATTACTGCATGACCGTCAACCCAGGACACAGTTATCACTGATAATGCCCCAGACAACACCGAAAAGTAGGCTCAGTGGAAAGAAGGTATGTAAGTTTCACAGTGGAGATTCTGTGTTCAATAAATTTTTCATCAAAGGGTGATCCATGGTTGCACGGACAAGTCCTACGCACACTGGGAAGCATGATGTACCTTGTTCGCGTGGACAGTCACCAGACTGTAAGACGACATCAAAATCAGATGAGACCTGGTAGTATTCTCAAGCACTGCAGAGCCACTGATTATAATTATAATGACTTTCTGCTAAACCGAAAAATCTTAGATCAATTCAACAAAGCAACACCAAACTTGAGACTTACTGTTCCGGGGCAGATTACAGAAGACAGATCAGTGGTTGTTTCAGTTTCCTCAAGGCTGTAAGAAAGGACATGTGGTCCGCCCATCAGATTTAATCTCTGATCATAACTTGCTAGGGAGTACTGTTGTGTTTTCATATAGAACGATTCCGTTCCAATAGCTTTTCGCTAGACCTGGATGTTGACAGAGCATGCGCAGATCATAGCGTCAGTAATCGGACTTCCGCCCTTCTGAACGCGGATTCCAGTCAGTCAAGCTATATGTATATAGCAGAAACCAGTTGATGTGTAAATAAAGTGCATGATTACTTCGATACCGTTTTAGTTCTAGTTCATCACATCAAATAACATAGCACATATTGAAATAAACAGGCTATACCGCGGAACGCAATCTGGGTTCAGGAAAATCAGAACCACTATGGACCAACTTATTAAACTGGAACACGAAGTAAAGTCAGGTTTCAAATGGAATGCAAAAACAGTTGCCATATTTTTAGATGAAGCAAGAGCATATGATCAATGCTGGAAAGAATGAATACTCAACAATGTTAGCAAGATCGGCATAGCAAGAAAAATGTACAAATACATGGACAATTTATTACAGGACAGAGGCGAATTTAAAAACAGTCGAAACAAGGTAACTTAATATGCAGATGATGTAGCAATCTAGAGGGATGGAAAAATTCTCCTGAACATATGAAGAGATCTACCAGTTCCAATAAATAAAGTTTCAGAATGCATGACAAAGTGGAGCTTCCAGTTAAATGTTACAAAACTTGGGGAATGATATGAAGTACAGGCAGAGTAATAAATATAATGCAATATACATAACGATCCTTGGACAAAAGGTACACACAGTAAAAACAACACAATACTTCGCTATGACACTAGACCAAATATCCAACTGGAACAAGCATATACATAAGCTGGTGGAAAAGACCTGCAGAGGACTCGCTAGCATGATGAGATATCTGCCAGGTAATGGGCGGGGAAGCAATCATAAAGGTTATGCTTATGTTGTACAGGTCATTTTTCAGGGGAGGATTATACACTATGCGAGTATTGTATTCAACTCAGCAGCATCCAGCAACAAGAAAAAAATAGATAGAATACAACACCAGGCACTATGCACAATTGCAGGAGCAATGAAATCAACATCACTTGAAGCACTGGAGTTAGCACTAGGCAAAATGCCAATAAAGTTGAGAAGAAAAGAACTTAGATTAAATTATATGGCCAATGTACTAACAGACAGACAAAAAAAAAAAAAAAAAAAAACCACCCGAACAGTTCAGACTATTTTCTTTGTCTTTTGTCCTCGTAAGACGAATAGCCTTTTTTCGATTTTTTTTCAAACCCATCCAGTGTTTGTGAAGAATCCCCCAACAGTAAGGGACACCCTACTAGACTAAACCAAATACCGTATAGGGTGCGAGGAAGGTAATCAAATAAAAAAGTATATATGATTCATCTGAAGCTGAAAATACATCTAAAGAAAAATCTGAAAATGACAGCTGAACTGGTTCCAGTAGCAAAAAGCGCTAAAAATAACTACCGACAAGAACCCTAATAAGCTAACGATCGTAACTGACTCTCTATCAGCAATAGATGGGTGTGAAAAACAAATCGAAAAAAGGTGATTCGTCTTACGAGGACAAAAGATAGAAAATAGCCAACGTTGCGGCCACAAGGCCTTCGTTAAGGAAAGGAAAGAAAGTGTAAGCTAGATAGGACACATAAGAACCTAAATAAATATAAAAATAAAACCTAGGTACTTCCCTAAAGGCATCGCAGTCCTAACACTTTTGTTGCCCGCAAACAGACGAGCGTGCCCGGAAAAAGAAATGCAGCAATACAAGCACTAAGTAACGCACAAGAATGTAACCGACCAGACATAGCAGAAGACATATTTAGCATACACCTAAACATAAGAAGCTGCACAGTGTTGAGAACTGTTTAGCGGAGTAAAGTTACTTAGAATTTTTTAAAATTTTTGCATTCAAGTTTGTTGCACCGCGGAATAGCCTCTCAACTATAAGTATGTACTTCTAGCCAATTGTTTAAGATGAATGTTGATGTATTTTCACAAATATAACTAGAAACCGTAGATAAAGTTGACCTACCCAGAGAACTACAAAAGAAAATAGAATTTGATAATGCCAAAAACAACGGTTAACATATGAATACCAGAGTACAGAGGAACGTTTAAAGTGAAACAAAATATATAAATAAAATATTCACCGCAAATTTCCAATACATAAGTAAGATTAATTTCAACCATTACAAAGCAGTGCATTCCAAATATAAATACATGAGTTAATAATAATATCAAGGGCGGGAAATAAGAAGGTAGCATACAAATAAAACGCATCAGGGTGAAGGGAGGAGATAAACTGAAAAATCCTTCACAGATTATATACACGTTTAAGGTTACGTCCCATAGCAGATACTTCCGAAAGGGAGTTAAAGTGTTAGGGGACTTCACCATACTAGGTCTAGCATCGAGAGTTGGGGAGATCAGTTTCTTTCCTCGCTGCTTTTTCCTTCCCTGAATGGTCAGAAGCCCATTTACAGCTGGGTAGACTGAAGCGTGTCGGTACCGTGTTTCAAACCTGACAACTTTGCCGTGAGAGACCAGCACACTAACAATTCTGTCAATCGGATGCTCATACAGATCTATAAGCCCAAATAAACAAGATCGCAGAGTGCACGGCAAAGTAGGGCCTCCAACTGAACGCTATAAAAGACAGTTCGAATGATTTTCAGTACAGGCATAATTATAAGAATAAAAAAAAATAAGCAATAGGCAAAAAAATCGCACGACACACAATAAAAACAGTAGGTCAAACCAAGTATTTAGGCATGACTTTGGACCAACAACTGAACTGAAAAAAAAACATATAGACAAGCTGGGTGAGAGCTGCGGAGGACTCACAATTATGATGAGATACCTAAAAGGCAGTGGATGGGAAGCAAACATCAAACCACTACTCAAATTCACAACCTACGGGTCACGCTGTAAATTTTAATGAGGAAGTTGGGAGGACTATCTATGATATCACACACTTTTGAATACTATTGGCTAGGCAATTCTAGATATTGTATACATTTCTGATTGGAGCCTTGTCAATTAGTAACAACATATAGTGTTGGCCGAAAATTGCAATATAATGTGGAACTTTTCGAAGTTTAGAGCACACATAATTTCACTCGTCAAGCAGACACACCAGAAATAGAAATATAGTCAGGATTCTACATTACAGGACGGACGACGTATTTCAGTACCTTTGGACTTAGAAGAAAGCTCTACCTTACTAATACGGAAAGCCTGATAATCCTCAAGACCCGAATGTACAGCCCCAGATCAAGTGTAAGAGGCATGTTAACTAAGTTACTTACTTACTTACTTAGTCGTTCCCCTTCTACCGTGAGGTGTAGAGGTTTGGAAGAGAGAGCGCCAGACCATTCTATCAGCTGTCTTCTTCCTGGCCTGGTTCCATTCTAGTCCTCGGTCCTTCATGTACACTCTGGGTCGTCCTGGAGGTCTGGATCCCTGGCTCTTTGTTTCCCATGCTTGTCGTGGTAGCCGATCTTCTCCCATTCTGCAGACATGGCCAAACCATCTTAGTTGGGACTGTTCTATTTGGGTATGCAGCGGATGGGATTTTAGGCCTTGACGGATCGTCTGGTTGCGGACCATGTCTCTTCTTGTTACTTCAATCAATTTCCTCAGATACCTCATTTCTGAGGTTTGGATCTGGCTTTTGTGGGTTGTAGTCATTGCCCACGACTCGCATCCATATGTCAAGACTGGGACATAGGTGGAGCGGTATACAACCATCTTCGTTTTCTTACCAACCTCTTTCTTGCTGAGGAATCCACGATTTATGGCCTGAAAAAGTCTCCCAGCCGCTGCTTTTCGAGTGGCCAACTCTTCTTTGATGCCTCCCTTTCGGTCTATAATAGCTCTGAGATATTTAAAGTGGTCGACCTGCTCCAGGACCTGTTCTCCCAACTTAATCTGATGTTTTCTTTCTTCTCGTGATATCACCATGGATTTTGTTTTAGAGCTGCTTATGACCATCCCTCTCTTCTCCAGCTCTTCCTTCCAGACTTGCAGGTTGGATTGGAGATGTGCCTCTGATTTAGCAATCAGGGCAACATCATCAGCAAATGCCAGCTCCGAAATATAGACCTGTCTCATCTTCCAGTACCCCACTGAATACTTTCTTGTTCTCTCCCTACATGCCTTGATGACATCGTCCATAAGGAGTATGAAGAGGTAAGGTGATAGGATATCACCTTGTCTTACACCAGTGGTGGTCCTGAACTCTTCTGACTTATGGTTTGCTGTCCTCACATAATTTCTGCAAGACTTGTAGAAGCTCTGTTAACTAAGTTGCCTTAATTAAATATTTTTTTTTTTTTTTTTTTTTTTAGGCAACTTTCAGCAAGATTTCTAGTCCCAAATAAATTAGGAGTTAGTTGTACATTTTATAATTCTATATTTTGCATTATTAATATGTGAAAATTGCTGGCGGATGTCAAAGTCATACGTGGCTGGCAACCTCAGCATAAAGAATGATGAATTCATTCACCCCCACTGCAATAGCTGGAGACTGCTTCCTGCCAGTTTCTCGTTGACAACAAAAGCAGAGGTAGCCTCAAATGTCATGTGGGGCAGGGAGTGGGTGATGATATAAACCATGTACATAATTATTTTATTTACATTTTATATCCAGTGCTTATGAAAATGTAAACATGTTCAATATAAACGCAATGAATGTTTTCCGCTCAGTGGAATTAATATGCATGATCAGAAAGGGTTACGTTCAGAGGCACTTCATTTTCGTGTGAGGAGTCACAATACTTAGAATGTATATTTGTGTTTCTATAATTTCATAATAGTCGGTCGTACCAATTGGTGCTACTAGTCTGTGGAACAAATGTTTGGTAAAAGTGGCCTACAGTCAAAGCTAGACACCATCAGCAGACGGTTTATGGTTAGACACTGGACCAGCTTCGCAATTACTCCTTTACACTAGTTGGAACGTGTTGCAGCCACCAGACGTGAAGTATGACGAGAGTGAACCAGTTCACAATATGTAAAAAAATAGCATCGGCTGAAGAAGAAACCAACCAACATCTTACTGGCAGCTAAGTGCCAACTTAAAAGCTGCCAAGTCAACTCTGTATTACAAAAGAATTACATTAACTGTCCATAAACATCACCAGTGATGATTTTTTGAAGATGTATTCATTTTTTTACAATGTTAACTATAATTGGTTATTAAATTTGTTATATGTAAATATACAATTTTATAGTTGATTCTATAAATTTGGATGTACTGCACCCCCATGTCTCAGTCATTTTTATTACATGTAACATAGCTGTTTAAGTAATATTCTACTGAATAATATCACTTGTGGGCTTTATCGAGCTAAAAGATACAATATATGTCTTCACAAAAGGTGGGGAACAGATACTACGTTAAATTTGCTCAGACACATTCAACATTGTTCTTGACTTCTGTATATCTTGTGCAAACCCCCTCAAAATAGAAGCATCATCATCCTTCCACTTGCATCTCTGCCTACAGTAATTTTGAGCGAAAGGTTTACACCTTTGAAGACACTGAATTGTCGCCACTGTTTGACAATCAATGCAGAGCAAGGGGCGTAAATACCGTGATTTCCTCGTTAATTAGGATTTTGACTCCAGGTTCTTGAGACTCGATGCTAAAGCGAGGTAACACTGGATCTACATTTGCACAGTGAACGTGGAACACAAGAAGCTCAGTGTATGGTATTTGTCATACAAATACTACATGTCCTACTGTCTTAAGATGATGTGATTGTTTGCATGTAGTCATATGTCTGTGTCATCTATTTGTTTACATACAGTGCCGTAAGGTAATCCAGAAACATGTCACACATGATAATTCATCAGTCATACCGACACATAGGATTTCCCTATGACAGAGGTTTTCAAACTGTGCGTCGCGGCTACCAGGGGCGTCGCGGCCCTCGGCTAAAGGCGTCGCGGTGGCTTGGGAAAAGTGTTGGGCTCGATATTATGAGCCAAGGTCCATCAATAAATATAGATCTTCGTAGGACGACATGTTTGCGCCGAGGTATTATTACATGTACCATTACGTTTCATTAGGTACTAGAAGTTATTGACAAATGCACCATAACATTCCAGTGCAGGTCTATGTTACGAACAGCTGATCACTAACTCTGATGTCATCATGGCGGATGCTGGTGTAAAATATGCACATTCAGAAGTCATTAATATCTTTTTGGATACAATTGCTTATATATAATATATAGTATAGAGAGGAGCCGCGGTGATTTATGCACAGGTCAAGGGAGCAGGGGACCAAAAAAGTTTGAAAACCTCTGCCCTATAATATATAAAGACTAACTCTTTGTTCTCAGCCTTACAAGCCAGCTGTGAAAAGTAGAACACCAAGTCTGGACAGAATTTTGGTTATATATAGGTAAAACAATCTTCCCATTAGCACTAGTAAGAATACCGACATACAGTCATGCATGCAAACATATCAATCAACATTAGATGCATTATAATCCACTGCAAAATAAATAAGTTTACAAACTGTAAATGTAATCTACTGCAACGAGTTGCCACCCCTTGCTCTGCAGTGATGGTTCAATAACTGCCAAATCCTAGAGAATCCAATGTGCTTCTACCTCGAGGGAGTATTCAGAAGATATTCACAGTTATTTGAATGAATGATGAATGTTTCAGCCCCTGCATGTAAAGTTAGAATAGAGGCTTTTTATGATGGCAGTGTGGATTGAGTAATGTAACTTTCGAAGTGAAAACAGGAGTACGACAGGGATGCCCCTTATCAACAACATTATTTTTGACATTCATAGATTAGGTGATGCGCCAGACAACAGATGGCAGTCCAAGAAGAATTAGATGAACAACATTTTCTACACTGGATGACCTGGAATATCCGGACGACATTGCACTACTCGCGCATTTACATCAATATATTCAAGACAAACCGATAGACTGAATAAGTATGGCCAGCAGGTTGGCCTGAACATCAATCTGGAGAAGACAGATGTCATGACACTAAATGTGGAAAATCCTGAGCCAATAACAGTAAGGAACCAGAAGTTAGAACAGACAGACACATTTACTTACCTAAGATGCATAGTAACACCAGACGGCGGAACAAGCAAGGAGATTAACAACAGAATGAATAAAGCGAGAACAGCTTTTGCTATTCTCAACAACATTTGGAAGTCTTTCCAGTACAGCACAAACACCAAATTAAGACTGTATGAGAACTGTGTACTTTCTGTGCTTCTTTATGGTGCGGAATGTTTGAGAGTAACAGAGAAGGAAATGTCGAAACTGTCCGCCTTCCATACAATCTGCCTAAGGAAAATTCTCCGAATCTTTTGGCCAAACACCATCAGCAACCAAGAACTACTTATTCGGAGTAACCAAGAGGACATGCACACCATCACAGCTGGCAGACGCTGGAGTTGGGTTGGCCACGTCCTCAGAAGGGACATTTATTACACATTAGGGAGGGAAACCCGAGGCCTGTAAACAGTAAATTAATATGAAACAAATATAAAGGTATGTTATCAGGCACTCGCAGGAAATAAAGAAGTAGAACACCAGACAACAGAAAAACAACAGACATGAGTGGCTTACCCAGGATTTGAACACTGGACCTTCCGTGCGACAACCCCGCCTAGCCATGCAAGCGAATCACACTATCCGCCCTGCCATCTATGATGTCGCATGGAAGGTCCAGTGTTCAAATCTTGGGTAAGCCACTCATGTCTGTTGTTTTTCTGTTTGGTGTTCTACTTCTTTATTTCCTGCGAGTGCCTGATAACATACCTTTATATTTGTTTCATATTAATTTACCTCAGAAGGGACCCTGATACCATCACAAGAACAGCTATGCTATGGACCCCCGAGGGAAAGCGAAAGAGAGGCCGACCAAAAACAACTTGGCCGAGAACTGTGGAAGCCGAGATGCAAAGAATGAACCAGAGTTGGGGCACTGTACGAAGGATGGCCGCCGACAGAGCAAGGTGGAATCAATTTGTTGCTGCCCTACAGGACGCCACCAGGCGTGATGGCTGCTGACTGCTTTGACGGTTATGGATCAAAGAAGAAGTTTCAGCACCATCAACTTCTCATCAACCCGCGGTTTTTTAATTTTTATTTTATAAGCGGTATGTTATAATTTAGCTCGTGTGCACTTCTCTGTGGAATAACTGAATCAGCAAATAATTTGTAAAACAACATATAACAAAAATATGATCAGTTATGTTACATTTAAAAATAAATAAGGTTATGTTTAGATTTTATGTAGATAATTTTGTTGTCGTCATCGATACTAGATATAAGGTAAATGTTCCTTGATGTGACCTGGTTAATAAGCTCTAAGTTTAAATCGTTGAGTACTGCAGATTGTTGCGTAGTTTTTATCTTATAATTTTGAAGACTGATGATCATGAGCGATCGTACTGTGTTATAGAATGGTTTGGGTGGTCATGAATATGATACGTATTGATTAGCTCCAACGCCTGGTTTTTGGGTCCACAAAAATAAACATATTTATTTGCAGTAGACAACTCCTCAATTCAAATACATGGCATCTTATTAATACAGGCATAACAATGCGTCTCCTACTGTCCTTTACATCTTGTCACATACTCTGGCCTATATACTGAAGATGACGGCATCCGTAACATCCAAGTAGTGATAACCAAAGTATGGAGATCAAATATATAGATTTTTATAGCTCCTGGAAAAAACAGATCCCTCAAAATATAATCTTCTTTATCAATACCTGCGCTCCATCTCTTCATAGAAACTGTGGCGACCTTCGTATAATACAGTGACGTAGGAGCATCTGAATAAACTTCAATTCATATAGGAGCGAATAAGATCATGTCTGACATCGACGGATTCTACAAACGAAAGGCCAAGATTGGCCGTTTTAATCAATTAGCGCGTCACCACATTACGTCATCATTGCTTAGTTACCTCAACATATTATCGCGTTCATTTGTAATTACTAATTGTGCAAAACATATCATGTTGACTCCGGATAGAAATGTTACCGCGTAGATTAAACTGCTAACAGATCTAAGTGATGCCAACATGTAAAGATACATAATAATCATCTTTAACAAATTCTCCGCCTGACGAGGTGAAAAAAACATGATAATTTTTTTCAACATTATTATAACACGTTTATATCGCCTTTAATATTAAAAAATAATCGCAAAAATTAACAAAAACCGGATATACGGCCAAAGATGTTTACAGTAAAACAGTGTCTAAGGTCGTTGTCCTAAACATGGTACCGTATGTCATACAAATAAAATACATAAGTACAAAGTATTAATTTAACTAATGAAAACTAAACGTCAACAGTCAACATAATATAATAATAGTGTGCTATGTTTAACTAAAAAGAATGTACTACTGTTTAAAACAATAGCATTCTAATTAAAATATGATGGAATCAATAACTAATTAAATGTGAATAAGTTTGTAAAAGAAATGTGAAGGAAGTAATGTCATGTAGTACAATGTTAAAATGTGACTAAAAGTTAGTGTGAGACAAACAGAGAAGTAACAGAAGAAAATAGATAAGTAGAGTTACATAGATGTAAACGAAGAGAAAAATTATGGATAGCATGTAAGAAAGAAAATTACAAGTGAATTATCCTTAATCTAACACCTAAAGTTAAATATAAAGTAATGTCTATACTCATGGAAAATATTAATTAAAACATATAAATATAATAGAAGACTAAATAAGAAGTTAATAATGTAAAGTTCTAAAATTAACCAATAAATGTAATGTCACAGTTACATATATTAAATTATTGTCCAATATTAAACTAATTCTGGAAAAATAACACTGGTATACACACATTTTGGTGCCTTAAATTTTATAGCTGTTCTTGGGTAATTTTGGGTTGCTGATTCCAAAAATGTAATCATATTTTTTTCTATCAGCTCTAGTTTTTGAGATAAATAAGAATGACCATATTAGTAGGGCAATTGTTATGTACAATCCTAGAGTTAGGTGCTATCAGTGGCATTTTGACTTTAGTCTGCATTCATATTATATGTAATTACTGTGCATATATTACCAAAAATTTAATAAATGTTTATGACTAGCACTTGTTTAGTCAACACGCAAAAAGGATCTTTTCGAGGACTTCCTAGAATGTGATATGCCCGGACAGTCACGCTTAAGGGTTCAACAGTAATCTGCCATCATGTGGGCATCCCAAAGTCCCTGGTATCTCTCTTCCATTGTTTTTATATCTTGTGAAATCTTTCACCTTGCGCCTCACTAAAGTCGCCAAGATTCCCCGGAAATAAATGTAAATGGTTATGGAGGTAGTGCAATTTTGTGCTCATGTTGCATCCAAGTTCACAAAAACTCGACAGCATGTTTCCAACTAATTCAGAATAATTGTCTGCTTTAAAGTTACCCAGAAAGTTTTGCACAACTAAAACAAATAATGACCAGGCCGTGGACTCTGTTTTGTTCATGGATTCAATAAAATGTGGATCGTTTATTAACTTTCTAATTTGAGGTCCATCAAAAATTCCAGCTTTAAGTTTGTCTGTGCTCAATTCTGGAAACATTCTGCATAAGTAATTAAAACAGGTACCATCTTTGTTCAGTGCCTTAACAAATTGCTTCATCAAGCCAAGCTTTATATGCAATGGTGGCAGTAGAACTCTTTCTCGATCAATGAGAGGCTTATTGACAATATTTTTTTTCTCCAACTTTAAATTCATCCCTCAACGGCCACTGTTTCTTTGTCTAGTGCATATCTTTTGCCCTGCTATCCCATAAACATATAAAGCATGGATATTTGGTGAATCCCATTTGCTGGCCATGCAAGAAGTTCATCATTTTAAGATCTACACAAACCATCCAGTTATGTTCTAAATACTTCAATTTTTCCAGAACTGTGCTTATTGTAGCATACTCCTCCTTCATTGTAGTAGAATGAGCAATTGGAATTGAGCCATATCTGTTACCATTGTGTAAGAGAACACCCTTCAAACTTCTTTTAGAGCTGTCAATGAAACGTCGCCACTCATCTGGTGTATAACTTACACCCATTTTGTTAACAAGACCTCCTACATTAGTACAAAACACAAGGTTGTTTTCTTTACAAGAGAATGGAATAAAACCTTGCTCTCTGCTGCGATAAAATGTAACCTTTGTTTCAGCAGTCTGTAATATTTTTTCTTTCAATCTTGAAGCCAAAAGTTCTGAAGATTTCTTGGAGAGATATAGATCTCGGATTAGATCATTTAGTTCAAGCTGGTCGAAGCGTTGAGCATCTGAAAAATAATCTTCGAAATCACTATCACTGTCACTTGTCGTTCCACATCCCACTGCTGTCTCATCTTCTAGCAGGGAATCCAAAATCTGAGTGAAAGTTGGAATTGGTATGTCATCTCCGTGTGGAACAGGCTGCCTAGCAGAATCTAAATCTGGATATTTCCACTTTTTGTGATTTTTTTCATTAATTCCCTTAATATTCACAACACAGAAATAACAGTCATCATAGTGGTTCTTGGGCTCTCTCCAAACCATTGGAATTCCAAATTTTTAACGTTTTCTTTTCCCACAAGTCCACTGTCACAGGTGTTCAACACATGTTTTGCAAACAATATGAGGAGCCCAAGACTTGTCTTGGTCACCTAGTTTTACTTTAAAGTAAACAAAGTATGCCTTTTTCACAAAAACAGTAATATGCTTCCTATGTTCTTCTTTGAAAGTGTACCCTCCACAAATATAACAAAATAAATTCGGTGAAAGAAAACATGCTTTTCTTGAAGATAATGCCATTCTCTGTTAGAAGTGAAATAAAATAAGTAGCAAACTAACATGCATGCAGTGGCTTAAAATCTAATAAAGGCAATTCTGGGAAGATTCTTGGAAAACTGAAACTGAGAGTAAACAAGCAGTTTTCTTTTGTAAAGGACTAGAGAGCAATAGTTTTTTTACATAGTGTA
Organism: Oreohelix idahoensis; assembly: GCA_024509875.1. Lineage (NCBI taxonomy): Eukaryota > Metazoa > Mollusca > Gastropoda > Stylommatophora > Oreohelicidae > Oreohelix > Oreohelix idahoensis. The sequence continues at coordinate 45,854 of JAMPIV010008600.1, read as the reverse complement.
ACGTGCTGTTTTCAGGACCACCGGAAATGTAACGTACTGTCTTCTGTGTACTGGGTAATGTTATTGTATCAGTGCGCCACCACAATGTTGAAGGCTATTCAATTCTACCTCAATGTCGCTGCACCGTGTGACTGTATAATGCTGTGTGTATGTAGTCAGTACGACCTGGGCCAAACAGCGTTGTTGTGCATGATTAGCTCACCAGGCGTTGAGGCGCTGCCAAGGTGTCGTGTTGACAATCAACCATCATACAGCTCAGAATGTGTAGTATGCAGTTTATGTGGATGGATGTGAGATGTGGGCGTAGAAAACACGAATGCGTTTAGGCTCTTTCACTGGTAGACAATGTACCCACACAATCACATGCAGTAGACAGTGAATGTTGAACTACTGTGTCTTTTTCCCATCATTTATTTACGACACATACAGGGACATCAACAGGTACAGTCAAATGAACAAGAATCAAGGACATCATTCATTTAACACATAGTTCATACTGCAGCTCACGTACCACTGACTCAGCGCATCAGGTACTTTAACCAACTCCGCCGTACCAAAAGGCGAGTTCCCAATTGCATAATAATAATGCTGTAATTCATCTGGCATAACACGCCAGATACATCTTCTTCTGCTCAAGATATCGGCCGTAATGTCGGGCCTCTATAATAATGTAAACAACTGTGTATTCTTCATAGGCAGGCATAATCATCCATGCCGAAACATACCGTCAACATACGGTTTTCATAATAATACATCTTCACTGGGCTTCTGTATTACAGTTAGACGAATAGTCTTAGTTGGCTACATCGAGCACAAATAATGGACTATGCATCTCAAAGGTCTGTGAGGTCTACTCACAAGTTGCCACAAAATGTTCTGCAAACTAGGCATAATAATTAAGTTTTCTTTTACCTTTGACAGAATCCTAGAAATACACAGATAACAACTGTCGTCATTCTCGACGCACAGAATAACTCTAGGAAATAATCACAGACATCACAGTCTCACAGAAGACTATCTTTCCCCAGATAATGCAGAGAAGTACCACGGACATCTAGTCGGGTCAGAACCCAGATCAACTCCCCCTGACGGAAGTCTCTCCGTTCCCGCTCAAAAAGGTGCGCATGTGTAAACAGCACAGATCTGAGAAAAGCTAACCCCGACATGAGACAGGTCAATAACAATGAATAAAACAAAGGGAAGATAACCCCAAATCAACCTGTCCCAGGGAGTTAACAAACAGTTCTCTAACTTTGATCATCAAAAAGTATTAAATAGATTTACGTCTTATGATACCGCCAAAAACGACAGCAACACATAGCCTTATATAGAAAATATTGTAATAATACAAAAATGTCTGTATCTCAAAATCTAGAGCTGCTATAGACAATTAATTGTGATATTTGGATTGAGCAGGCCTCATTTATGTACAATCAAGAGTAAAATGTTTGGCACTAAAAAAAATTTTTTTTGTAGGGCTGTGTAATCCGTAAAGTGAAGATCATCACAAAGTCCGATTATGATTATCTATTGTTCTGTTCTGAGTGTTCATTAGGATCAGTTGAATCTTGATATGTGAATAGAATCTATGGAAGGTATACTTGTAGGGCTGTTCAATCAATGTTCGAGCAGCAAGTGCTGGTAAAGGTAAAGGAACCCGTTACACGCCCATTGAGGCATATTAGGAATATGGTGTTAAGCCCATATTATCTTGACCGTCGGCACACTAGGGGTGATGTGGTCGGCATCACGCCGGCCGCCTTAACCTTCCCAGAGTTGCTCTGGTACCCATTTGGGGTTGGGTCAACCCAGGAGCCGTTTGTTGCCTAAAAAATTCCCACCTCATCTGGGGATCGAACCACAGACCCCTGCGCTAGGAAGCCAGTGAAGTGCTGGTAGATTGCACCACACGAAAATGATCCAATGTTAATATCTGTTCAAATAGTGTACCAATGAAGGGTACCAACGTAAATCGATAAGACTTGATAACGTCTCGTTCACTTCATCATAAGTTGACACGAAGAATTCAATCGACAGTCAGTAAGGTACCAGTGAATAGCAGGTACAAAAAATGAAATTCATCAACGTAAATGTAGACATCGCAGAATGTCCACAGACATCATCGTACAGAACATGTAAGCAATTTAAAGTAAGGACGTACTTGATCTTGGAACTCATGTGTGACGGAGTCATCATGTACTTGTGCAGATGTTCTTAGCAATAGAGAAGGATATTGAATCAGCTATCCAGAGAGGTGCAAATGTCGCTGGACGTGAAACAGATTCGTGATCATTACTTTAATTAGTCTTTGACAGTCAAAGTTCAGAAACACCAGGTGAAGGTATGCCCTGTATTGTTTGGCGAAAGACTATCATCGTGTGTCGGTAGATCATTACAAGTGTTCATAGAGATATGTATCCATAGTATCATTGGAAGTCACGAATAATATGCAACGTGCATTGTCTTTGGTTTGAAATGAAAGTGACTTGCATGATACAAGAAACAGTACGCTCGATAAGAACTGTTATAGATTCAATGTCATTAGCATGAGTAGCCTTAAGTTTTCGGGTATCGATGTCGGGTTTTTCGATAATGACCCTGTGGTACGGTGTTTTTTATTGATATCGTCTGCTATAGTTGGCAGTGCGCAATTTTAGGTCAATAGAATTAATATAGATTGATGTTAATACTTCACGGATTAGTGAACGCCAAATACACGGTCAAATTGTGACGTGTTAGCGTCGATAAGGTCACGCTTCGTGACTTAGATACCGGACCCTTTTTAAGTTGTCCGTCAAGCCGTGAAGAAGTGTCTTACCTCCTTCCAAGGTTAGGCTTTGCTAAATAGCCATATTTATGTAATTTGATATAAGGACTCAGGGTCAGTCCAGATGAAATTATACAGGAGGAATTCATGGTTTATGAATGCTATACTACAGGGGTCGACAAACTTTTAGTAGTGTCGTGCCGAAATAATGTTGCAAAGTCACTAAGCGTGCCAACCTAAGTCCACCACATTTTTATAAACAACAATTATTGAAACAATTTAAAAATGATCCTGTATTAACATGTTTCCGATACATTAAATAACTATTCTATTCTTTGTAGATTATTCAATATTTTAATATAAATAGGAACAAATATCAATACAAATATTATGTTTTGCGAAATTTAAGTTCTGAACACATTAGTTTGAAACTTTATAATAACATTGCCATATGTATATTTTGTTAAGACAGAAAGTCCAACAGTTTGATGAACAAAACAGTTAAATAAACTAAACATAAAACACGTTATTAAAATTTTAATATGAGAAATCATTGATTATTATTGATCTGAGTCATTAATCAATTAATGGGACACGTGTCCTTGTTTCTCCTTGGTTAATTGTTCAATATCAGGTGTGTATTTTGTCAATTTCAGCTTCACCAAGGCTTCTAAATGTACAGGTGTTAGGCGACTTCTCTGTGGACTTAAAACAGCTTTCATGTGTGGGAAAATTTGTTCACATGTATAAGTTGACCCAAAAGCCGAAAGTAGAGCAAATGCAACTTTCTTCAAACAGGTGAACGCTTCAGGCAGGGATGTCCAGCAGTTGAGGATGGCAGCTGACTTTTCCAAGCAGCTTCCCTCCAGAGTTTTTCGCAATTCTACAAATGTTATCGCCCATAACTCTGATGCCTTGAATTCGAAGTGTTGCATTTCAGAATTGTCAACATCCATCCACTCAAAAAGAGATAGGTCAAATGGGATGTTAGTATGATCTATTAAGTCGGGCTTGATGAGATAAGAAAACATGGGCCCGTGAATTTTAAGTCTTGACCTCGTTTAGCAAACTCTCCTTTGAGCGCTTCAACGTACTTCTGAAGCTCATCTCTGTTGACAGTAAATCGATTTGAATGAGCCTTTACGTTTGGAAAGTACTTGTATGTGTTAGTGGTAATATCTCTGCAAAATATGTCTAATTTTGACGCAAATCCTTTCCAGTGCTCAAAAAGATCAAGTACTGTTTGACCCTGCCCTTATAAACGCAAGTTTAATTCATTCAGATTTGTAGTTATGTCAGCCAGAAACATCAGCTTGCACAGCCAGTCCTCGTCATTCAGTTCCGGAAAATGTTGTTCTTTTTCATCAAGAAACCCCTTGATTGCTTCTAGACATGATACAAATCTGTTTAAAACATTACCTCGACTAAGCCAACGAACATTGCTGTTCAGCGGGAGGTCCGCACATGCGCTCTCCATTTCTTGTAGAAGAGACTTGAATTGCCTGTGGGTCAATGAAGAGCGAGAAACTATGAAGTTAACTATCTTGACAACATTTTCCATTACAGAGTTCAAAGATAGTGACGAAATCTTCGCACACATACTCCCCTGGTGTATATTGCAATGGAAACTCAATACTTGACGTCCAATATGATCCTCAAGAAGTTTAACAAATCCGTTGTTCTTTCCAACAAATGCTGGGGCGGCATCAGTAGTAACACAGAATATTTTGTTCATGTTAATGTTCTGATTTTCAAAATAGCTTACAAATGCAGTTATAATGTCCTCTCCCTTGGCTGTACCATCAAAAGGTATCAAGCAGCACAGTTCTTCATAAATATGGTCGTTGTCACAATATCGCACAACTATAGTAATTCACATCGACACTTTCGTCAAGAGCGAAACTAAATACAACTGCTTGTTGTAAACCTGTTGTTTGTTTTATCGTTACATTTTCAGCCATATCAGTTATGCGCCTCTCGATTGATCTCGCAGAAGCCGGTATTTCTTGAATCCGAGACATTATTGTTTCTTTATTTGGTAAATCACTAAACAAAATTTCAGCACTGCTCAAAAAAGTTTCCTTGATGTATTCTCCATCTGTGAAAGAATTGCCCTTCGAAGCCACACACTGTGCAATTTTGTAACTACATTCGGTAGCTTTATTTTTGGTTCCAATTACTTGACTAAAAATACTACTTTGTTTTTTTTTTGTAGCCAGAAACAGCCATTTTTATGGATTCTCTTTTCTCCTCAGTTTTTAACCATGGACTGATGTTTGATTTGATAGTGTCTTTGTACACTTGACGTACGGCACACGACACTTTCATAACATAAAGCACAAACAGCACGATCCTTTTGTTGTATGAATCCATATTCGTTTGTCCAAAAGTCTTGAAACGAGCGTATATCAAGTTTTGTGTCTTTTTTGAGTCATTTTAACGGCACCGTATTACTTAATAACAACACCAACTTTTGTGCTGCGGTCAACGGACTGTACGGGCATGAGTATGCGACAGCCGAGAGAACTGCAGAGGTGGTGGTAGTCGGAAGAGAGGGGGAGGATAGAACGGAAATATAACTTAGTCGAGGTCAGTCATTGTTGCTCCAAACTCACACTGGGAGTCAAAAACTGCGAGCGAAAACGAAATAAGTACGCTCGTCCAGGCGTTAGCCAGACACTATTGCGTAATTATGATATTACGTCTCCGCTTCCCCCGTCAAAATTCGCTTGGGATTCTTTTCAAGAATCTCATCCTGCAAACTACGGTAGCAGGTAGACGCCAGAATAGCGGGCGCCGCAAAGTATAACCACTCCCCTTGAAATTCGTTGAAGAATGTTTGTTCTCGGAAACGGTCCGTAAAAACGAAGACTTACGTGCAGTATAGTATGATCAGGCCTTTAGTTTTCATCAGATCGCACATTCTTACCTCCAATGTCTAAAAACTTTTGTTTTGAAGGGTTATAAAAACAGTTATAGCTTTAAAAGAATTATATGCTTCTATTTAATTAAAAATTCAATTTTTTTAAAAAATGAGATCATATTCTGTACAGTATTTTAATTCACTCAGCGTGCCATTGAAAATCGTTCCACGTGCCACGCTTGCCGTAGTTTGCCGACCCCTGTGATACATCATGGTCTAAAAAACCAGCCCCTGCAGACCCAAGTGGGACAGTATGGATTTGGCCATTCATTAACTCATTAAATATAATCGTACCCCTGGGTGAGAAGAGGAGAGAGAGAAAACAAAGGGCAGGAAAGAGAAGGTTCAGAAAGAAAGCAGATTGCCTCTTGATGAAATATGTGCGTATAAGATACTGGAATTGTCGAAATACCAATCAACGTGCAGCCATTATACAAACAATCATCTACTATTTCGATATCCTCATGATCCAGGAGACAAATTTAAAAGCCAATAGTTATTAATTGCCCAGGCTACAGGTGTTACTCCAATCCATGTGGGCCCGGTAGACGAGGGCAAACTATTTATAATATATATGTAAAACATGAGCTCCCTCATGTGGATGGATACAAGTTCCCAAACTAGTGAGGATGCGGAATTGCAGGGGATTGCTGTGATATAGGCACCCATGTCGACCATCTTACATAAGAGAGTAGTTGGGATTTTCTGGCGGAATTGTTTGAAGATTCTAACATAAGGTGTTTAATTGCTAGTGATTTCAGTGCTAGATCCAAGGAGTGGGGGAACATCCCGTAAAATAGGCAGAGTATAGCTTTGAGCCAGGAAATTACTTAACATGAACCTTACCATCTTGAATGATGGACGCCCAACTAGACTGGCAACTAAACCTGGGGATATAAATGGTGTCATAGATCTGGCATTCATCTCTAGTGCTGCCACCACCATGGCACATTGGGATGTATTAGGTGCACAGGAAAGTGATCACCTACCTTGCGTCATACTCATTGCAAAGGGTAGGACCACTAGACACAGGAAACCTAAACAGACCTTCAAGTATCCTACAGGCCCACTCGACTGTAACAACCCTTTACAGACACTGCGTCAAAATGCCAAACAAAAGACAGCGAGAACACCTTTCATCCAACCTCCCTGGTGGAATAAGACAGTGGAGGAAGAATGGATAGAAAAGGAAAGAACAACAAAGGAATGGCGTAAAACACGAAACAGAAGAATGACAGGGTTCATAGCAAATTTCTTCAAGCAAATTCCAGGCTTTTTCCAGGTTTTTCCAGGTCCAGCACGTGATTTTCAAGGATGGGAAACTAATATTTTTCTCATCTAATTTTCTCAGATATAATTATCACTTTGCTGACCAGCAATCTGGAGCATTACCATCTCCCATTACCAAGGGTGTTTGCAGATTTCTTTAAAAAGAACTTTTTTTTTTTTTTTTGAAAATTCATAAAAGAATGAAAAACAGACATCTTTTCGCAGTTTTTAGCGAATTTGTTCAACGTCAGTGGAATAAAATATTAGTGACATGGATGGCAATGAATAAAATAAGCTTGATTGACATATTGATTTAATGATTAACCACGTATAACAACATAAAAGGCTAATAAAATTTTGAATAAAATGCAAAAAAAAAAAAAAAAACTGTATTTTTCGTGTTTGTCTTTTTTGAATGTATTCTGCGTCTGTGGCATGACAATGAGCGTTTGTAAATGTTTGAGTAGCTACGTACCTCTAGTTGGAGTCTGAGCTGCTTCCTTTATTAACTGGGATTGAAGTTGTAGCTGTAGGCCTCTGCAAGAGTCTTTGTCTGGATCGTTGATAATCCTTGACTGTGTGGTATAACTTGAAGCAGAATATCAGGCATAGAGGTACATTGCAATCTGGGCAGTACATGCAAGTCTGGCTTCTGTTCCCTGCAGCCTTACACACTTTACAGTCTGGTTTGTACCTTGCCCTTTCATATTTATCAATGAAGTGGTGCTCAGTAAGTCGTGTTGTTGTGACCTGTGGTTTTGAAGGTGTCACATTACGTCGAAGAATAGCAGGTTCAATAAGAGTCATACTGACATCCTGATCTTTGCTTTGATCTTTTTTTTGTAGAGTTGGCAGTGTTGTAGGTTATGTGCCCATTGACCAGAGCAGTTTCAACTAAGAAATGATATAAAAATAAGATATGTGTGGGTAGGGGTAGCTTGCACCTAGTTGGCTGAAGTAGTCGACACCTCCCATACTTTTGCTGTATTTTTCTGCAAGCAAAGGCTTCTGAATTGTTCTGCCCTAAAGAATTTGTCTTTCTGTCTTGTTTATATTATCATTGGAGTGAACAGTAGATATAAGGTTAAATCTTTTCATATCATGCCAGGTGACTGTCGGCATGCCTTATCTTCTGTCGCACAAAACACAGGATGATTTGTCTTTTTCAATTTGAGTTGTTTTTTCTTCAATGCTACAGGAAAATGCTTCCTATTTTCAGCTACTGTTCCAAATGCACCAATCTGAATTTCAGGTCTTGAAATAAAGCTGAAGGCTGAATAAAAACTACCATAGAAGAGAATATGTCCCTTGTTGCCTATGAAATTTGAATTAAAACTATGGTGATTTTTCACTGAAAAAAGAGTCCAAATAATCTCAGCTCTGAGAGTTTCTTCCTTGGTCACAAATGATGTCACATCTGTAGGTCTCCTAATAGTGTTAGATGTTTTTGACGTGTCCGAGGGAATAGTGTTAGATAGTTTTGATGTTTCTGAGGGAAAAACTGCTCCTTAGGGTTGTGTTCTTTTCTGTTTAAAAAACACAAAAAAATGGAACACACAAATAACTTATAAGTAGGCCTAAGCTATGTACCAAGTCAAAGTTCTAAACGCATGAATAATATAGTCAAACAATATTTAACTAGAACAAATGTTAATATATAGTAATTGGGAGGGTGAAGGTATGATGATATCCTTATAACACTTATGATAAGTGAAAATCTATTAAATATCTAACTGGAAACATCAGGCCTTTACACACACACACCCCCTCCCCATCTTTACTATTTTTGTTTGATTTTTTTTTTTTTTGGGGGGGGGGGGGGGGGGGGGGGGGGTTTGTTTTGTTTTATCGTTTCTGTTTGTTTCGATTAAAAAAAATTTTTTTTAATTATTTAAAAAATTTTAAATAACATAGGTCTATGCACAAAATTGGTAATTTTCATTTATCCTAATTACAGTGATTTGACAGATGTGATGCCACTTTCATGTATCGGCGGTTATTCATGTTATCTGGAATTGAAAACATGTAGGCCTAGGCATATCCTAATTATAAACCCTGCAGAGCAGAACGGGATATGTCTCTTCATCATATCATAATAAATGAAAAAGCATTCAAAAATATATTTATTTCCCAAAAAATGTGGTGAAATGAACAGTGGGACACGTCTGATAACAGAGTAGGATATAGGATATGGAATCGCCATCAATTTCTATTCTTGACCATCTCAAACTGTGTCAAACATATTCTCGTAAGCAGTTGTAAACCAAGAAATTTCATTCAAACACTAATTTTGGCCATGGTTAAAAATAACTGTAAATAGGCCTACATTGTAAATTACGGCCGCAAGTACAGTAGGCCTATCTATAAACCGCACTTAGCCTATGTAAATATGTTTTATACATGAATTTATTACTTACCTCAGTTGAAATGAACGATTTAATACAACATGAATGCGTAGAGACAAGTTCTTGGTGTTGTTGTTGTTTTTTTTTTTTAAGTTTTGGCGAGGCGCGTTCCGTTCAACCTAGTCGGTTATATTAGGGCGCATATCCAAACATAAAAGGCAATTAGGTCTGAGGTTATAAATACATTTTTTCTCAGTCGTGGGTTTTTGCTCTGCAGTGAATATGTGTAGTTATGTGTCCTTTCGTAGCAGTTAGGGTTAGGTTTAGTATTAGGGTTTGGATTTGGGTTAGCGTTAACCCTAATCCTAACCTTAATCTTCTTCTTCCGTCCTTAGCCACCGACCGTCAAAGCAGTCAGTGGCCATTACGCCTAGTGGCGTCTTAGGGCAACAGCAGATAGGTTTTCTTTGCCATTGTTTCCCATCACGCCTATTGGCGTCTTTTGGGCAACGGCAAATCAATCCATTTGCTGTTGTTTCCGTAATCGAAGTGACTGGCAAACGGGTGATCAGCCCGTTGGTCGGGTGATCAGCCCGTTGGTATACTACATCTAACCTTAATACTAACATCTAAAATCTAAAACTGTTACGATACAAGACATAAAAGTACACAATATTCAATGCGGAGCAAAAACCACGAGTAATAGGAAATTACCGCTTTCGAGTAACAAAAGACACGTGCACTAAAATTAAATGTGCTTCACCATCGTTAACGCAATTTCGCCGAAACGCTATCGCCGAAAACACGAAACGCCGAAAACGTCTGGAAATGGATTTTTAGTTCCCAAAGGGAAGTACAAAATTCTGCGGTAAACTGAAAGTTTAACGAAAAAATAAACCATTCAAATAACCGAAAAAAAGAAAAAAATGAAAAACTTCCGATTTTTAATATTTTTTCAAGGTCCGATGCGGGAAATTCAAGGCTGTTAGCCATTTTTCCAGGCTTTTCAAGGCCTGGAATTTTTTTTCTTTCGTTTTCCAGGTTTTTCCAGGTTTTTCAAGGTCGCTACGAACCCTGGGTATAGTTTGTATCATACCAGAACCAATAATTGAACCAAGAAAAATGATTTTACTAAAAGCAATCTGAACCTTAGTATATCTTGCAGTCAGATGATGTACTCGTAGAGTATCTAACAAAGAACTAAGTCCCACAAAGTGTTCATCAAAAGTAGAACTAAAAAAGCAGATATCACCAATATAAGTAATGATATCATCTCTATTAGATATTATTTTTCGCATCATGCGAAAAGAGGGAGCAGGTGCGTTGCGTTCATGAGCCCAAAAGGCATAACATTCCACTGGTACAATGCACATGGAGTCGAAAACGCAGTTATAGGTTTGGATTGATCTGTTAACGGAATTTGCCAGTAACCTTAAGTCAGATCGATTTTAGTAAAGAAGATAGCAGTAGATAAACGAGCAAGTAGATCGTCAAGTAATGGATGTGGTTCAGCATCCGAAATTGTTTTCGCATTTAATTTGCGGTAATCAACGCATAGTCAAATATTATCATCTTTCTTTCGAACAATAACCAATGGTGAAGAGTATGGAAAATTACTGTGTTCAATAATTCTTAATTGTAACATTTGCTCTAATTCGAGTGATGTTTTACTCTAAAAGTGAAGAGGTACATGATATGGACGCAAACGAATAGGAATGTCATCGGTAAGGATGATTTCATGAGATATCACAGATGTTCGACCAGGAAGGTCGGTAAGAACATCGGAAAAAGACTTCAAAAGATTAGTTATCTGGCGATGTTGTAGAGAAGCTAAGGAAGACGAAATAGAAACGTCTCGCCAAGATTCTGTAGCATTTAATACAGGTAAAGGTAAAGTCATGTAAGTGTCAGGGAAAGAAGATTCTTCCTCCTGAATCACTGAAAGACTAGAAAAATGACAAGAGTTAACAACATTGTTATCAATGTCGTGAAAAATAAATTGTAAATACTCAGGTCGAGTGTTAAACTCTTTAAGCATATTAATGTGAAACACTTTATTTTGACCCTTAATGTCTAATACGTAATCAACACCTGAAATCCTGTCCATTACTTTGAAAGGACCATTCCATGCAATGAGTAATCTGTTATTTTTCCGGGAAAGCAACACAAAAGCTTTATCGCCCGGCAACAGTTGACGTAAACGTCTACTCTTGTTCTGGAAAAGATGTGATTTGTGTTTTGCAGCCTCTGACAAAGCTGTAGCCAACTGACATGCGTCGAGAATCGTGCGACGAAGATTGATTACATATTCGTAAGATGACTGTTTGTCCTTAGTCATCTCGGAGTCAGTAAGTAAAACCTTTATCAACCCCATAGGACCACGAGGTGGAGCTCCAAAGACAAGCTCAAAGGGGGGAAATCCGGTCTGCTCGAGCGGCAATTCTTGATAAGCGAAAAGTACAGCCGGCAAGACTCTGTCCCAATTCTTAGAATAGTTTATAATAGTATAGATCAGACAGCATCATAGTCACTTTTAAGTGAATCATCCAAATTAGTTGAGCCGCTCCACAGAACCATTACTCATTGGGTAATATATACTACTCAAGTGTCTATCTATTCTAAGTGTCTCCATGACTGATGTCATCGTGGCCAAAAGAAATTGAGACCCATGTTCAGACAAAGGTTTACGGGGAAAACCCGATCTTAAAACATTAGTAAAAGAGCATCAGCTACATCAGAATTAGCGATATGCTTAAGAGAGATGGCTTCTGGCTATCGAGTGCACAAATCAATGCACGTAAGGACATACTGGTGTCCTCTAGCAGAAGGAATTAGTAGACCGATAATATCAACGGCCATCTTGTCAAAAGGTCGTATAGATATATCGGAAGCTTGAATCGGAGCCATATGGAAAGCTCTTCGAGACTTTACCTCTTGGCAGGTAACACATGAACGTACGTATAACGATACGTTCCTTGAAACACCCGGCCAAAAGAAAGATGATAACACTCGAGATCGTGTTCGAGTGTACCCCATATGACCCGCGCAATGTGAGTCATGTGCATGTTGTAATACATATAGTCTCAATTTAAGACTTACCATTACCTGTTGTTTAACCTTTGAGGTATCCATACAATTTCTAATTAAAATGTCGTTTTTTATAGTAAACCAATGTTTACGACTATTATTGACACCAAAATCCTCATCCTTTTTTACCAGTGTAAAAAAATTCTTCAACGAGTTATCCTCTCTTTGAAGTTTGGCGAAGGACACTCTATCATAGAATAAACCTCTGTGGCATCATGAGAATTTGAGTCAGGCTCTGAATTGTTACAGTTCTCCAATGCCTGAGCTTGGGCACGTGTGATAACTGCATTGGCTGTCAACAAATTAATTTTCTCCCACTCTTCAATTTCTTCTGGCGAGCAATCCTTGCTCCCATGTATGCGACCCATTATCATATCAGCAACGGGATTATTTACCAGACATACTGTCACATTTCCTGAAAAGAAAGCTGTGTTAACATGAACAATTGCTGTGGGGTAAAATTCAATTGTTCCCCAAACGTTATGTTTTTGACACTTTTTCCAGTGGCGCAGGAAGGTGGTACAAGTGCCTGTTTAACACCAATTGTGGTGGATCCAGAAACCTTGAGTACAGATACTTCAATACCATTAACAAAACTTCAATTGAACACCAGAGTACCCGTGCCATCATGTGCCGAGAAACTAACCGCCGGAAGAGGATGTCTGCACTTCAAAACTGTAGTACTGTCTTTCTGAAATAGAGGTAGACATTCTTGGCAACTATCAGCAACTTCAAAATTAAATTAACGGCATGCCGCTGAGTGAAGCTGATTATTAAAGTCATGATTACCCTCAGGTGTACTAACTGTAAGTGCCGCCCCTGTATTATGTTCGGATCTTCTTGGCCCTCGAGAAGAAGATCGTTGCCTTTGGCGATCAACATAGTTATGATTTCTACTATTCTGGCCATTACTTCGATTTCTATAATACTGGTTGGTATTACCCCAATTATTATTATGAGGAACAAAATTATTTAGTCTCCTAAAGTTGGATCTTTGTTGACCATTATTATTATTGAAGTTGTTGTTATATCTAAATTGAGGTGACTGATTTCTATATTGCTGTCGACCTCTATCTGAGTTATCATTCTGATAATAATTATTATTTCTGTTATAATTATTTTTATTGTTGTACCTTCTATGTGTGAAGTTTCTGTCTAAGCTTTGACACCTGAATTTGCCATCATTGTTCTAATTGGCAACTGAAGCAACCGGAAGTCCTTCCTTAATTTGATTATTACTGATACATGCACCTTGATGTGCTGTGCAATATTGTTTTGCTAGGGTCTCCATAGATAATAAATCCGATGGCTTACGTTCCTGTAAGAAAGCCCAGAATGGTTTGCTTATTGAGGATAACACCTTATCCCTCAGTATTAGATCCTTCAGTTTGTCATATGTCTTCTCAATTCATGAGAGTTGCACCCATCTATCAAACGCAAGACGTATACCAGAGATAAAGTCTGAGAAATCGTTCCCAGAATCTGGAATCATTGTTTTAAACTTTACCCTATACTGTTCCTCATTAAGCTGGAGCCGTTGTAATAGTATAGAACTGACAGCATCGTAGTCACTTTTAAGTGAATCATCCAAATTAGTTACAACAGTCATAGATTCTCCATCCAAAAGATTCATAAGCTTGGCAACCCATAATGATCTGTCTAGTTTATTCGCTATACATACACTTTCGTATATTTTAGGTACGATGACATGTCATCAATATTTTGCGTAAATGTGGGTAATTTAAATCGATCATTACCCCTACTGTTAACTGTAGAAGTAGCAGTATTTGTATCACCATTATTGCTATTATTTGCAATCTGTGCTCTTAATTTAGCTTCTTCAATACGAAGAAGCATCAACTCCTTTTCTTCAATACGTTTTATCTCAACTTTAGCTTCTTGGGCAGCTAATTCTTGCTTTAATTCAGCTTTCCTCTTCTCTTCTTTAGCTTCTTGTTCAGCTAATTCTTTCTTTTTATCAGCCTCCTCTTGTTTTGCCTTGGCGAACTCAGCCATAGCAAATTCTTTCAAAGCCCCAGCTTTGTAGCCAAATTCCTTGCCAATCTTCATAAAAGATTCTAGAGTAGCCATATTAAATTGTTATTGTGAATTACTTAGTCAATTATATCACTTACAAGTCTCTTTACAACCCAATGTAAGTACCACCAGGAAAGAACAATTTTTCTTCTACTATGATTTATAGTTATGCCTTACTCAGGCGAACAACTGGTGGCTAATGGCCTACTAGTGCACTGCAATCAATAATTATTGCAGTCAAATAATGCACTCATATAATATATGCATAATGAAATATTTAAACCTATTAATATTATATTACGAGTTGACAATACATAAACCAAGGAAAAATGTTATGTTACAAAACAATCTGACGCCACAATATTATACGCCACAAGAAAAAAAAATGTTCTATTAACCAAATAAATTTATACAATTAAAACAGTAAAGAAAAAAATGAGGTCAAACCACAGCAAAAATCTAAAAATAGACTAGACGGGACCCATTTTGACAAAGAACAGCTGACATGGAAAACTGAATGATAGCGAGGTTAGACTTACAAATTTACAAACAAATGACAGAACTAAGCAAATGAAACTGAGAACAATTAAAATACAAGATAAATAAACAATACGTAACAGCTAAACATATATATTGATCAAAACCAGTAGCAGACAGAATAAGGACGAGGAAACCTCAAGTCTTCTTCTGCTCAAAGTGAAGATGGATCAAAAATTTCCCTAAATGAACGGCTTAAGACTTGCGGTTATTCGAAAAGACATGACAAGTCTAGAGCTCCCTCCATCCTCCCACATAAATAACAGATTAATATACATATAACACATAGAACACATATATATTGCTGAAGGGACTGCCTGGAATGTAACCTGAAAACAATTTTTAACGGCAAAACATGGTACTTAACTCCAGCCCAAACAAAAAATCTCCAATGACGCTGGTATGCACCACACGACCACATCAGGAGACAGACTGGTAACTTGAGACAGATTTCAGGTGTAGTAAGAACAGTTCCATCGATCAACTTTAGGCCGTAATTCACTGGAACTCTTGAGATTTGATAGGAGTTTGCTTTTTCAAAACTGGTACTGACATCTTGCTGTGTCGTCATGGTTTCTAGTACGCATGCGCTGTAAGTGGAAATATATGCAGATTTTCCTAACGTCGGAAAAGTTAATAAAAATCTTCAAATTTGATTTTTCCTCACTGGTTCTTGTTTGTGATTTACAAGTTCTTGACCAAAATCGTTCCCCTTCACTGGGCCGCCATGTCCTCTATTGCGTAGTTTTTATCTTATAATTTTGAAGACTGGTGATCATGAGCGATCGTGCTGTGTTATAGAATGGTTTGGGTGGTCATGAATATGATACATATTGATTAGCTCCAACGCCTGGTTTTTGGGTCCACACAGATAAACATATTTGTTTGCAGTAGACAATTTCTCAATTCAAATACATGGCATCTTATTAATACAGGCATAACAATGCGTCTCCTACTGTCCTTTACATCTTGTCACATACTCTGGCCTATATACTGAAGATGACGGCATCCGTAACATCCAAGTAGTGATAACCAAAGTATGGGGATAAAATATATATTATTTTTATAGCTCCTGGGAAAAACAGATCCCTCAAAATATAATCTTCTTTATCAATACCTGCGCTCCATCTCTTCATATAATACAGCCATGTAGGAGCATCTGAATAAACTTCAATTCATATAGGAGCGAATAAGATCACGTCTGACTTCGACGGATTATACAAACGAAAGGCCAAGATTGACCGTTTTAATCAGATAGCGCGTCACCACATTACGTCATCATTGCTTATTTACCTCAACATATTATCACGTTCATTTACAATTATTAATTGTGCAAAACATATCATGTTGACTCCAGATAGAAATGTTACTGCGTAGATTAAACTGCTAACAGATCTAAGTGAGGCCAACATATAAAGATACATAATAATCATCTTTAACACTGATGTTGTTCGTCAATTCGCCTCTCTGTGACAACAAACACGTCCCGAGCAAAAGTGCAGGGGGTAACCTCTCCTAGTGTCATTGATGATGTCGACAATCAGTTTTCTGAATTACAGACTCGTACCACGAATTTTAGAGGAAATAAACAGAAACTAACGCCACTGCTAAGACCTTGTTCTCTGATAATGATCGGGCGCCTTCCTCGCTGTCCGGCCACCAGTGTTTGTCTCTCATATGTTTTATCTTCCCTTAGTATATACAGCGTAACTCAGGAAATATCATGAAAAATCATCATCATCTTTTAACTTAGTTCAATTAAAAATATGAGACTGGACAGCGGTGAGTGCATTTTATTAAGCCTCCATGAACATGGTTAAGTTAATTGATACAATTATAATATAAATAATGCTGATGCTGACGTAATCATCACTCACTCACTGCTCCAATCGGGTTCCGCCGTTACCTATGCTTTTGGGTACCTGAGAGAACTAGCATTAATAAATCAGCAGCGCTTGCTGTGGTGGTTTATGAATATACTATTTCCATACACTGAGATTGCCAGTCTCACCTGGATTTTCACAAACACTAGCAAGTATAAACATGTCAAATTAAAAGTGTAAAATATATGTTACAATCTACCCCAAATTTTGCGGAATCTTTACAGTACTCTGGCACAGTTTGAGAATAGACACGGCAACTGGATTACATGACGTCAAACACTTGGTCTGGGGTAATTTTATAATACCTCTTATGGCGGGTGCGCCTATCCTATTCCTAGGTCTGCGGTCTTTGAATATAGGAAGTCAGGTTTTTTTACTCAATCATGAAGATGCTCAAATATTTTGGTCCGGTCCCTAATTCGATATCTTGTCTTACTCTTCTCTGGCTCTTGGAGTCGCTACTTTGACGTTGCAATGCAGAGCAGTTTTTGGCCTCCAAATTAGTGAGGTTATATTACATTTATAAATAAATAAATAAATAAATAAATATATTTGTTACTGCCGGGAGTTGTAGTGAGGATAAGCTCTCACTGCAGATAAATGCTTCTATGGCACGCGCCTCAAGCAGCCTCTGACAACCAAGTCCAGCTCCCGGCCTTCACGTGTGGCTCAATTTGAGCCCGGCGGAACTGTTTTCACTGACGGAAGAAGGGGCAAAGGCGAGCGACTGGCGCCTTAAAACCAGCAGCTTCGGGCAGATAGGGCTCGTGATCCTTGGTTGGCAGCTTATCTAAGAGAAGGAACTCTGAATTCAAACCACCGCTGCCTTGCGGGAATATCCATTTATGGAATTGGCTTCGGGAGTAAACCCTGAGGATAAATCCGGAGTCGGAGTCTCTAAGGCAGTCTAATGTCGATTCGACATTATTCTGGCAACTCCTGCGACGTGGCTGGTACCAAACTGTATCGGCTACTGCCGTTCCTTTGGATCTACCAGCTGTGTGGAGAGGGGGAACATGCTGCATGGGCAACAGCTTGATCTCCATATAACTGTGCCCAAGCTCGAGCCCTGGAGAGGACACTCCAGCTTCACCCTATAGGTGTCGGCAAAACACGGGAAGTAGCAGTTACCGGTTATAAGCATTTTGCCCAATTGGCGTAGGGCATGGCGCCAGGGGCTACTTCCGACAGTGGGATAGGTTCTAGGATCTCACTGGTCAGCTACCGCCCGTTTCAAGCTGGGCAGCCCCAGTCAATAAGGTGTTGTCCCGCCACTGTCTACTTTCCCCATTGGTTGCATGGGGATTAGGGTCAAACCCGAACTGTGGACAGAAAATTTTGCACCAAGCAATTATCAGAATTATAGAAATAAGCAAACTCTCAGATTGGGATGCTGGAACGTCCGGACTATGTTGACTGGACTATCCGAAAACCTACAGGACGTAAACGATGTAAGGAAGACAGCCATAATTAATGATGAGCTTAAACGACTTCAGGTGGATATAGTTGCACTTCAGGAAACGCGCCTGGCGGACTATGGAACGGTGAGTGAGAAGGAGTACACATTTTATTGGCAAGGGAAAGATCTTAATAAAACTAGAGAACACGGAGTAGGTTTTGCGGTAAAAAAATCGCTAACTAAAATGGTTAACCAAGCGAGAATGGATCAGAACGCCTGTTAACGCTCCGCCTGCAAACTAGCACAGGTCCCATCACCTTTGTCAGTGTGTATGCTCCTACTCTGTACTCTGCATCAGAAGCTAAAGATGAGTTCTATGAGAATCTAGCAGCAGTCATCAAAAGCATACCTAGGCAAGAACAGCTTGTTCTCCTTGGGGACTTTAACGCTAGAGTGGGTGCCGATAATGTTTCATGGCCTTCATGTCTGGGCAGGTTTGGTATTGGCAAGATGAATGAAAATGAACAACGGCTCTTAGAGCTGTGTGTCCACCATGACCTCTGCGTGACCAACACCTACTTTCAGACAAAACCCCAGCATAAGGTGTCATGGAGACACCCACGATCCAAGCACTGGCACCAACTGGACCTGATACTCGTCAGAAGGCCACTTCTCAGGTCTGTGCTCTCCACGCGCTCGTACCATAGTGCAGACTGTGATACAGATCACTCCTTGGTTTGCTGCAAAATCAGAGCACAACCAAGAAAACTATATCGTGTCAGACATGAAGGGAAACCACGCATTGATACCAGCAAGATGTCAGACCCTGTCATGATCGCTCGATTTACTGCGACCTTCAAGAAAGTGCTCAGCAGCCCTCAGCATGGTGATACTATTACAGAGAACTGGGAGCATCTACGGAACACCATTCAAAGTACTGCACTTGCCACCTTTGGTAAGAAAACGGCAAAGTCAAATGACTGGTTTGATGCTTCATCAGATGTGATGGCACCTGTCATTGAAGCTAAGCGCAGTGCTATGAATGAATACAAACGTTCACCGAGTGCTAGAACCCTACAGATCCTGAAGGCTACGAGAAGCAAACTTCAACAAATTGCTCGACGCTGTGCAAATGACTATTGGCTCCAGCTCAGTGAGAGCATCAAGATCGCAGCGCAAACAGGCAACATTAAACAAATGTATGACGGTATAAAGAAAGCACCTGGTCCCCAAAAAAGTAAGACGGCACCGCTAAAAACCATCAGCTGAGAGAAGCTAACCGATAAGGGTAAGCAGATGGAGAGGTGGGTCGAGCACTACTCTGAGCTTTATGCTAGAGAAAATACCGTTACGCCTGCAGCCCTTGATGCTGTCACATGTCTGCCAACTATGGAGGAGCTGGATGAGGAACCAACATTAGAGGAACTCAGCAAGGCCATTGATAGCTTGGCCTCTGGCAAAGCACCAGGCAGTGATGGGATTCCTCCTGATTTAATCAATTGCTGTAAGAGCACGCTATTACATCCCCCGCATAGGATGCTGTGCCAGTGCTGGGAAGAGACAATTATTCCTCAAGACATGCGAATGCCAAGATTGTAACACTGTACAAAAATAAAGGAGACAGAAGTGATTGCAATAACTACAGAGGCATCTCTCTTCTTAGTATTGTTGGTAAGGTTTTGGCCAAAGTCGTCTTAATGCGACTACACAAGTTAGCTGAGCGCATATATCCAGAGTCACAGTGTGGATTCTGAGCTGGTAGATCAACAACAGACATGATCATCTCTGTCCGCCAGCTTCAGGAAAAATCAAGAGAGCAGAAAAGGCCATTATATATCGCCTTTATAGACCTCACAAAAGCATTTGACCTGGTTAGTAGGAATGGACTCTTCAAAATCCTCCCGAAAATAGGCTGCCCTTCTAAAATGCTGGAAATGATAAAGTCATTCCATGACATGAAGGGAACAGTCCAATATGCTGGAAGCACGTCACAGCCCTTTGATATACGAAGTGGCGTTAAACAAGGCTGTGTTCTGGCTCCGACCCTCTTCGGGATCTTCTTTGCCTTACTCTTGAAACATGCATTCAGAGATACAACTGAAGGAATATGCCTTCACACTAGGTCAGATGGCCGTCTGTTTAATCTTTCAAGGCTGAAGGCAAAAACAAAAATCAGAAGGGTCACTATAAGAGACTTGTTGTTCGCTGATGATGCTGCAGTCGTCACTCAAAGCAAACAGGAGTGTTACCTTAAACTTATTGAAGGCTACTGGGTAACGAGTATATTAATGTGCTGCACTAGTCTTGTAAGGTATTTTGATATAATAGACAACCGTCTAAACAGTAGTGTAAGGAATGGCCAACTTGAATAATCTTGATCAACAGCTTGTTGTACGTTTTATCACATTTAATATGTCACAATACAACATAAGTGTACTTCACTTCTTTTGAGAGCATATGATGATATGACGTTACATCAGTAATACAAATGTGTTCAGTAGCAGACATAAGCAATAATGTCGTTGTGCCGGTTTAAAGTCAGAATGTCTATGTATCGTCTACGACGCCTTCATACTTTACAAATCCGTATTGATTCAAATCACTTACTGTCCATCTCCTTAAGCCACACACAGTCCGGCACACATTCTTAATGAATTGAGTCAATTATCCTGACTCTGAAATATTTTTATAACAATAAACACTGGTCTGTCGCTCTCATATAAATATCCGTACACTTTGAAAACACCAGCCAAACTCAACTGTCCTAACGATAACCTTCGTTCCCCCCGCAGCAGACCCTGTCCACGTCATACACTAAATACCTGTGTCACCCACATTCCACAACTCGCACGCTTTTACACTTGAAGCGTATTCGCGTTCTGCTCCATTGCGCACAGCGATGAATTACACGCCTGTGAGCAAAGTGATAGGTAACAAGGAGCTTCAGAACTTGACGAATCGCTTCACTAAAGCATGCAAGGACTTTGGCCTCACAATAAGTCTAAAGAAAACGAATGTGCTGAGTCAGGATGCGGGTGCTGCACCAGTTATCACTATTGATAACTATGAATTAGCAGTGGTGCACCACTTCACATACCTAGGGTCTACCATCAATGACAAACTCTCACTGGATATAGAAATCGACAGCCGCATTGGCAAAGCTAGACCCGCCTCACATTGTGTGTTTGGGGAAACTCCAAACTCACAATGAAGACCAAAGCTGCGGTATATAATGCCTGCATCACTGATAAGGTTGATAAAGTTGGATTTTTATTCCCGTTAATGATATCCACCAAAAGATAGATATAAGTGGATGGAAGCAGACATCATCATCATCATCAGTTGATAAGATCTCTATGGTGTTGTTTGCTCCACTGTAGTGTATGGAATGTCAACTTGACCTACGCAGTGGTGTGTAGACATGGATTGAGTGTATAATGTGCGAATGATGATAAAGGTTCGTGGTGTTGACAAAAAAAAATGTTCTTTTCTCACACTCATGTATGGCTGGAAGTCATCGACACCAACGACTGTGTACCTTTTCTAAAGTTTAATTGGACGTACACACTCGACAGCACAGATAGTGACAAATCACAGGTTGCCATAATACATCATAGTACAGTGGATAAATGGTCTTGCAATGTTACATGGGCACTCATGTAGAATAAGTGTATAATGGACTGTCAGTAGCCAAGCACTCAGTATCGCCCATACATATATCATCTGACTTCACTGACTGAGCACGTCAGCTTATAAACTATATTTCAGATGGCTTCTAAACCTAATCTCGTCTAGCGACGATTCTTCAACATAATGTTCAGCACATATTTTTCCATATAATAATATTGAACCGCTAGCAATGGGTTCTCATGTGTAGCAGTGATCTCTGGACTGATCAAGCGATAATACGGGCATCCCTTTTCTCTTCTTGAAAGTCACTACATGTTTTGGTTCCAAGATGGCTTCACTCGTGAGCTGTCACTCACGTTTGGATACAGATAATGAATCTGTCCTAAAGTTAGTCATTCATAAAACATTTCATTGCTCTGTAGATTTGATCATGAACAATTGACTGCAATCTACAGGATATAGTGCTGCTAGGAATCGAAGTCGTTTTCATCGAGTCAAATATATTCTCTTAGACATTCAAATCGTAACTATCGAAAATGGTGGCTTCGATCGAGAGTTCATAAGAGTATCTTTGATTACCTTGGTATAGGAAATATGAAACTGCCATTCCTTGGCAATACGACTAAACACTGGGGTAAAGCATACACGATAGGTTTAGACGACTATCACCTTCCCCACAAATACTGAGATCACTTTTTCCCCGGCGACAGGCCGACATGGAAAAACACACAGTCCCTATCAGGACGAAGCCAAATTACACCACACTCTCTAGCGACACATCCGCCGAATAGCCTTCGACCTCTCTAGAGACAACAGAACATATAGTTCGACTTAGATATGTAAAGATATACAGATATAAGACAGACTCGTCCTACTCAGACAAACAATACACATAAATTCAGGCCATAGATATTCTGAAGCAAGAACAATCTATTATTACCCAAACAACGAATAAATCGCAGTAAAATGGATTTATGCGCGGAGTTTGATCGAAAGAGCCGACACAACTTTCAAGGGAAGTAACTCAATAATGACTTTCCCTTAAGCACTATTTTGCTTTCAAAATATTTGCGAAGATAACAAGAATACCAATGTATAATATTGTAAGATATCAAAGACTGCACGTAACAGTCTTACCACACCTCCCGGGAAAAAAAAAATGGAACATTTTTTTTTCTTTTTGAAATACATCTAGGAGCAACGTACAATAGGCTCACAACGCATGAATAATGCGCAGATGAAAATATCAGGAATACCTATAACGCCTAATATGAGGCTAAGTCGACTTATGGAGCGACTGGTGAGAAGGTGTCTCATAAACTGAGAGAAATTATTGCTCTACAAGTATATTTTTCCAGGAAGGTGTCATCAAAGTATAATACAATTCTGGCAATTACACAATGCCTAAAAAATTCATATCATCATTTCGTATTAGATATCTTAAATTTATGATTTATGAAGAAAAAATCATCAAAGCACAGCGGTGAATAAACATCAATGAACCGCTATGTAGTGATACAATCATTATATATTATTAAATTACAAATGTGTATCTATCATGATATAGAAAAGGAACTACTATAGAACTAGACATATCAAGAAGTCTAAGCCCTAATAGTTATGTGGAATCATGTGGGCATATCGACAGAATGTCTGCCATCACATTATCTGATCCACGAATAGCTCGCACAGAGAAATGAAAAGGTTGAAGAGCAATTGCATATCGAGTAGACCTCGAGCTCTTCAAATTCTTACTCTGTATAGCAGTAAGAGCTTTTTGGTCGGTTTCTACTATGAAATGTGCGCCTAGAAGGAATCTCTGTAGTTGAGGATCGACCAAACCATAGCTAATAGCTCACGGTCTAAAACCGAATAATTCCTTTCTGCCGCATTAAGTTTTCTGGAAATATACATTACAGGATGCAGAGTTCCAGAGTACTCTTGCATTAGTGCCGCTCCAATCCCAGTGGATGAAGCGTCACTACGAAGAACGAATGTCTTATCTTTAGTAGGTAGCACTAAAATAGGTGGTGTTGAAAACAATGTTTTAATCTTATCCAGAGAGCATTGGCATTCCTGAGACCAGTGGACCACATTAGGCGAACCTTTCTTTAGAAGTGTTGAGAGAGGTGCCATGATAGAGGATAGATTCTGAATGAATCTGCCATAAAATTGAATAAGACCTAACAGACTTCTCACCTGTTTTTTAGTCTTAGGGATTGAGATGTTAAGTATCTTACTAGTATTATGGTCCTCTGTCTTTAGGAAACCATGACCAACTCGGTGGCCTAGGAAAGAAATTTCGCTAAAACCAATATAGGCTTTAGAGGGTTTCGCTGTCAGGTTGTGCTCACGCAAAGTAGACAGCAATTCATCTAACCCTGAATAGTGATCTTCCCAAGTATCGCTGAAAAGACAGATGTCGTCTAGATATGCAATGACATCTGACCGATAAGATAGGATTCGGCGCATCATGCGTACGAACGTAGCTGGTGCGTTCATAAGACCGAAAGGCATAAAATTCCATTGGAACAAACCTCTAGGTGTTGAAAAAGCCGTGAGAGGTTTGGCGCGTTCAGATAAAGGAACTTGCCAATATCCTTTAGACAAATCAAGTTTAGTGAAAAAATGAGATTTGGAGAGTCGAGTAAGTAGCTCTTCCAGTAAAGGCATAGGTTCGGCATCGAACTTCGTTACTTGATTCAATTTTCGATAGTCAACGCAAAGACGTATGTTATTGTCTTTTTTACGCACAATAACCATCGGCGAAGAATATGCAGAGGTGGATGGTTCGATTATTTTCAAATCTATCATCTCATCCAACTCTTTCTCGACCTGTGCTTGAAAATGTATAGGTATAGGATAAGGTCTAACCCTAATAGGAGTATGGTCAGTTAGAACAATGTCATGTTGAATGACATTCGTTTGTCCAGGGATGTCAGTGAGTACATCCTGAAATGTTTGCAACATAGTTGAAACTTGTCGCTGTTCTCCTAGAGACAAATCAGGAGAGACAGTAACGTTCTTCCATGATTCACTGGAATGAAGTGGGATCATTGGAAGAGGAAGATTTACATCTGAAAAACTTGTTTCCTCATCCTGTATCACGGACAGTGATGAGTAATGACCATGTTGTACTGGAGAATTGTCCGTTGCTTGGAAAATGGGTTGCAAATAATCCGGACGTTCATGGAATTCAGTAAGCATATTGATGTGGAAGGTTTTATGCTTCCCATCAATATCGACAATATAGTCGACATCGGAAATTTTCGATATTATATCGTACGGACCTTTCCAAGAAATAAGTAATCTGTTTTCCCTACAAGGTAGTAATACAAATGCTTTGTCACCAGGACAAAGTTGTCGTAAGCATCTCTTCTTATTGGCAAATTGCCTTGCCTTCTGTTTCGCAAATTCAGAAGAAGAAGTTGCTAATTTGCATGCTTCGATAATTTTTTGTCTCAACGCGATGACATATTCGTAGGATGACTTTGTGTCATCGTCAATATTGTCAGATGTTATGAGATCGTGAAGCAACGACATAGGGCCACGCGGACGCGCGCCAAAGACGAGTTCAAAGGGAGAAAATCCCGTATGTTCATTGGGTACCTCTCTGTAAGCGAAGAGGGCCGCAGGTAAAACTCTGTCCCAGTCTTGAGGATGATCCTCAGTTATCTTCCCCAGTAAGTTTTTAAGTGTTCTATTAAGGCGTTCGACCATACCATTAGACATTGGATGGTAGATACTACTTAAAGATCTATCTATCTGCAGAGTAGACATTACTTGAGACATGGTATCTGATATTAGTTGGGTGCCATGGTCTGACAATATCTCTCCGGGGAACCCCAGACGAGAAAATATAAGCCAAAGAGCATCTGCAATATCAGCAGTAGTAATGCTCTTCAGAGGAATAGCCTCTGGCCAACGTGTGCACATATCAACACACGTCAAGATAAACTGATGTCCTCTGGCAGACTTGATCTTAAATGGACCAATAATGTCTATGGCCATTTTTTGAAACGGCCGAATAGGAATGTCCGCCGCCTGAATGGGTGCAGCATGCCGTGGACCTTTGGATTTAACTTCCTGACATACTTTACAAGATCGACAATAAATACGTATGTCCTTGTTTACCAATGGCCAAAAGAAAGCCGCAAGGACTCTTGACTTAGTACGGGAAAAACCCATGTGTCCAGCACACTGAGAGTCGTGAGCGTGCTGCAAAATTTTAAACTCTCAAATTCTTGGGAACCAGGATTTGAGAATGACTTGACGTAATGGAGTCTTGAACCATACGTACAAGTACGCCATTCTTCTTTGTAATCCACGATTTACGACTTGTGTCTTTATTCGGATCACCTTTAGTTGCAAGAATGAAGAATTTCTTCAGAGTGGGATCATCTTCTTGCTGTTTTATAAACGAGTCACGAGAAATTACCAAGGGATTATCTTGGTTATGCACTTCATTATCTTCAGTAGATGAAGTTTGAGGCATATTAAGAGCCTGAGCTCTAGTGACTACAGCGTTAGCAATCTGCATGTTTTGCCTTTCCCACGTGGAAATTTGTTGCGGAGTGCATTCCTTGACTCCATGAATGCGACCGATGATGAGGTCAGCGATCGGATTCGGAAGAAGACATGCGTGTACATCTCCTGTAAAGAAAGGAGTAGCAATCCTAATGATAGCAGTAGAGTATTTCTCTAATGTGCCGCCAAATGTTACACATTTGACTACTTGTCCAGTGGCACGGGAAGGATCTACGAGTGACTGCTGCCTAACACCAATTGTGGTGCATCCAGAATCAAATAGCACAGAGACTGGATTGTTATTCACTAAACCCTTATGTAAGACAAGAGAACCTCTTCCATCATGCGCGACTGATGCTGGAAGAGCAGGAAGAGGATGGCCACAGCTTAAAGTAGACACTGTGGTTGGCTCAAATAACGTTTTGCATTGGGGGCACTGAGATGCTCTCCCAAAATCAAAAGCGGCACATGCCATATTACTAGCATCATTATTATCTTTACTCTGTTTATAGGCTTCATGGGACTCTTGTTGTGCAGAGTTTGCCTGAAAATGTGGTTTATGTCTTTTGTTTTGAGATCTACCTCGGTTATTATCACCTCTGTAGTTATTGTTACCTCTATTGTAACCCCTATTTGGGTTTGAGTCATAGTTCCCTTGGTTACCATTATCATATTCATTATAATGAGTATCTCTGTAATTATGATCTTGTTGACTCCAAGACGGATAACCCTGATAGTTTCTATAATTACTTCCTCTACGGAAATTCCTATAATTATGACCACCCCTGTGTCGAGAGCTATCAGGTCGTCTCCAGTTCTTTGAAGAAGAACCCTGAAATGATTGGTTACCTTGGTTTTGATAACTATTATGGTTACCTTTTTTATCAAATCTGTTTTGAGGTCCCTGAAATCTGTGTGAATAATTGGGATTGTATGGTGTTGCTGAAGCAACTGGCATACTCTCCTTAATCTTAGTGTTGCCAAAAGTCACGTCGGGGTGTGCAGTGACATATTGGGAACAATATTCTTCCATTTCTTTTAGAGATTTGGGTTTACGCTCATGTATAAATTCAAGGAAAGGTTTGTTTCACACATGACATAATCTTATCTCTGAGCAACAAATCCATAAGTCCTTCATACGTTTTTTCTGTTTTGGAAAGCTCAATCCAACGATCAACTGTGAGACGTGCCTTTGCAGTGAATTCTGAGAATTCTACACCCGTCTCAGGTACCATCGTTTTAAATAAAAGGCGATAGCCTTCCTCACTTAGCTGATATTTTTTTATCAAAGCCGCCCTAATGACATCATAATTATCCTTATCTGCTTCTCCTACAAGGCATAATCTAGTCAAAGATTCACCTTTCAAGTTTTCTGATAATTGATTAGCGTATTGTGATTTATCCACATTATGTGTACGACAAGAACGTTCAAATCTATCCAGCCAGAATGTAATATCGTCACTGGACTGATTGAACGGTGGAACCTTAACCTTGTAAGTAGAAGGTTTACCATTACCACTAGATGCCTGATTAACATTACTCATACTTGTCAATCTCAATTTCTCCAACTCAAATTCATGTTCTCTTATTGCTTTTTTTTTCTTCAGCATCTAATCTTTTTTGTTCAGCCTCCCTGTCTAATCTTTTTTGTTCAGCTTCCCTGTCTAATCTTTTTTGTTCAGCTTCCCTGTCTAATCTTTTTTGTTCAGCTTCCTTGTCTAATCTTTTTTGTTCAGCTTCACTGTCTAATCTTTTTTGTTCAGCCGCAGCTTCTCTTTCCAATTTTTTTTTGTTCAGCTTCAAATCTCCTTTCCTCTACCTGCATCTGCAATTTCTTTTGTTCAGCAGCAGCCTCAGCTTCTCTTTCTAATCTTTTCTCTTCCGCCATAGCTTTTCTTTCTTCTGCAGCTAATCTTTTCTCTTCTGCCATAGCTCTTCTCTCTTCTGCAGCTAATGCTTTGTCATATTGAGCAACTGCCCATTGTTCTAATTGTTGACCAGTCTTATCAAGGGCTTTCCCTTGTGTAATGAAGTATTCTAATGTAGCCATGATGTCTAACAATAATACTAATCACCTGAATCAATAATAATACCACAAGTTCTCAATGACTTGATTAATCAGTATACTATCCCAATATCTGTGGGTCACAAGCCTTTAATAAGGTCTTGTATAATAGTAATAATAATCAGGTACTGGTTTATACCATAATCCAAGTGCAGTGCACAGGCAATTGTGTCTTATGAAATATATCTATATAAAACATATGTCAACCAACAGAATACATAAAGTACAAATAGGACTGACAATACAAGAACGTTTGCAGAAATCAAAATAAATCAAATAGGGAAATCAATGAAAATAATCACTGAATCTGCAAAGAATAACAACACAAATGACGTCACAATATATGAATATAAATTGTGAATAGAACTGAAAGATAGAAAAGGTTAGACCAACAAATTACAAACAAATCAAAACAAAACTAAAGAACAAAGAAATATTACAAAAATAACAATAATTACAGACTTCACAGCTAACACAAAAGCAACAGTTGTCGCAGCAAATTTTCAATCAAGAAAATTGCACCTATAGAAAACGCCCACAACGGACCCTCTATGACGTGGGATATTCTGTTGTGAGGACGCCGCCCAACCTTAAACACAACCCGCTGACATAGAAACTAAAATACTATACAAACAAATAACATGTAAACATAAATATATATAAATTATGTGTATGATATAGTATGTGTTGCAAAATAGGCTCAGTTTTACAGTAATGGCAAAGTTATTTTTATGAAAATAAACAAACTGCCACTTTATTCAATTAAACATTCTGGCCTTAAATATTAAAGTTCATATACAGAAAACAAGAAGATCCATCGATGAAAATAGGACTTCTTAGTTCACTCATACTGTCTTCCTGTTAACATTGACAAGAATTGATCCAACTGTTCTGTGAAACTCTATAATGTCTAATGTAAAAAAATGTCAACAACGCTGACCTACATACTGCATTCACTTGACAGGTCACGTGACGAAGTGTTGACAAAGAGCAAACCAATACTGCAAGTGTGTCGTATCAGCCACAGGAAACGGTCTGGTATCGGTAATCTGTTGACTTCTGAACTTCTGCGAGGTCAAACCCAGAAAGCTGGTCCACCAGTTGATAAGGTTGATAAAGTTGGATTTTTATTCCCGTTAATGATATCCACCAAAAGATAGATATAAGTGGATGGAAGCAGACATCATCATCATCATCAGTTGATAAGATCTCTATGGTGTTGTTTGCTCCACTGTAGTGTATGGAATGTCAACTTGACCTACGCAGTGGTGTGTAGACATGGATGGAGTGTATAATGTGCGAATGATGATAAGGGTTCGTGTTGTTGACAACTGTTCTTTTCTCACACTCATGTATGACTGGAAGTCATCGACACCAACGACTGTGTACCTTTTCTAAAGTTTAATTGGACGTACACACTCGACAGCACAGATAGTGACAAATCACAGGTTGCCATAATACATCATAGTACAGTGGATAAATGGTCTTGCAATGTTACATGGGCACTCATGTAGAATAAGTGTATAATGGACTGTCAGTAGCCAAGCACTCAGTATCGCCCATACATATATCATCTGACTTCACTGACTGAGCACGTCAGCTTATAAACAATATTTCAGATTGCTTCTAAACCTAATCTCGTCTAGCGACGATTCTTCAACATAATGTTCAGCACATATTTTTCCATATAATAATATTGAACCGGTAGCAATGGGTTCTCATGTGTAGCAGTGATCTCTGGACTGATCAAGCGATAATACGGGCATCCCTTTTCTCTTCTTGAAAGTCACTACATGTTTTGGTTCCAAGATGGCTTCACTCGTGAGCTGTCACTCACGTTTGGATACAGATAATGAATCTGTCCTAAAGTTAGTCATTCATAAAACATTTCATTGCTCTGTAGATTTGATCATGAACAATTGACTGCAATCTACAGGATATAGTGCTGCTAGGAATCGAAGTCGTTTTCATCGAGTCAAATATATTCTCTTAGACATTCAAATCGTAACTATCGAAAATGGTGGCTTCGATCGAGAGTTCATAAGAGTATCTTTGATTACCTTGGTATAGGAAATATAAAAAAACTGCCATTCCTTGGCAATACGACTAAACACTGGGGTAAAGCATACACGATAGGTTTAGACGACTATCACCTTCCCCACAAATACTGAGATCACTTTTTCCCCGGCGACAGGCCGACATGGAAAAACACAGTCCCTATCAGGACGAAGCCAAATCACACCACACTCTAGCGACACATCCGCCGAATAGCCTTCGACCTCTCTAGAGACAACAGAACATATAGTTCGACTTAGATATGTAAAGATATACAGATATAAGACAGACTCGTCCTACTCAGACAAACAATACACATAAATTCAGGCCATAGATATTCTGAAGCAAGAACAATCTATTATTACCCAAACAACGAATAAATCGCAGTAAAATGGATTTATCCGCGGAGTTTGATCGAAAGAGCCGACACAACTTTCAAGGGAAGTAACACAATAATGACTTTCCCTTAAGCACTATTTTGCTTTCAAAATATTTGCGAAGATAACAAGAATACCAATGTATAATATTGTAAGATATCAAAGACTGCACGTAACAATCACCAGCACACTCCTATATGGCAGCGAGACCTGGACGACCTATGCTAAGAAAGAAAGAAGGCTCAATACCTCCCATTTACGGTGTCTACGCAGCATCCTCGGCATCTCGTGGAAAGATAAAGTGACAAATGTCGAGGTGTTGTCACGTGCTGGCCTTCAAAGTATGTATACACTGCTTAGACAGCGCAGACTTCGCTGGCTTGGCCATGTTCGTCGCATGGAAGATGGTCGCATCCCAAAAGATATCTTCTACGGACAATTGGCAGATGGCAAGAAAACAGTTGGGCGACCACAGCTGAGGTTCAAAGATGTGTGCAAGAGAGATATGAGGGCACTGGACATGGATCCAGCAACATCGGAGGATGAAGCTGCTGATCGCACTAAGTGGCGATGCTATTTATGGCGCCACCTCAGATTGGGCGAAAAGAGGCTCACACAAGAAGCAGAGGTGAGGAGAAAACGTCGAAAGGAGCACCAGGAAAATAAGCAGCTGAGGGCTGTCACCTCGGGGGCGCATTCCCATAGTCAGTTATGACTCAAGGGGCTATTATATTATAATATATATATATATATATATATATATATATATATATATTATAATATATATATATATATATATATATATATATATATATACATATATATATAATTTAAAAAAAAATTATTTACATCTATAAGAGTAATTTTACTGTTAACTCAATTGGAGGTGTGAATGTCAATTATAATATAATCCTTCACAAAAGGCGGCGGGCAGATAAAAGTTAAGATTCCTAAGACTCACTCAGCATTGTTCTTGCTTTCTGAATATCTTGTTAAGACTCCCTCGAGGTACAAGAATCATTATCTTGTTATCTACATCTCTGCCAATAGTAATCTTTTGCGAAGGTAGATACATTGGAAGACCCAAATTTGATACTTTAGGTTTTGGCGATTGTGGGACCATAACAACAAAGCAAGGTAACCGCGGAACCCGATTGGATCAGTGAGTGAATGATGATTACGTCAGCATCAGCATTATTTATATTATAATTGTATCAATTAACTTAACCATGTTCATTGAGGCACAATAAAATGCACTCGCCACTGAGTCTCATTTTTTTAATTGAACTAAGTTAAAAGATAATGATGATTGTTCATGATATTTCCTGAGTTATGCTGTATATACTGAGGGAGGATAAAACATATGAGAGACAAACACTAGTGGCCGGACAGCGAGGAAGGTGCCCAATCAATATCAGAGAACAAGGACTTAGCAGTGGCGTTAGTTTCTCTTTAGTTCCTCTAAAAGTTTGTGGTACGAGTCTGTAATTCAGAAAACTGATTCTCGACATCAGCAATGACACTAGGAGAGGTTACCCCCTGCACTTTTGCTCGGGACGTGTTTGTTGTCACAGAGAGACGAATTGACGAACAACATCAGCACTACTCAACGATTTAAACTTAGTGCTTATTAACCAGGTCACAGCAAGGAACATGTACCTTCCATCAAGTATTGATGACGATAACAAAATTTTCTACATCAAATCTAAACATAACCTTATTTATATTTAAATGTTACATAATTGATCATTATATTTGTTATATGTTATTTTACAAATTTTTTGCTGATTCAGTTTTTCCTCAGAGAAGTGCACACTAACAGATCAGTATCTCATATATATACTGAAGCACATTAAAAACGCACCACCTGTATAATCCAGGAACAGTGTGTGAAATGTAAATATAAGTGTTTACAAGTTTACATATTTGGAATCTTTATTCATTTTCCTATGAATCCATGCTGGTCATTAATTTGTACATTTATTTGTTATGAAATTCATTGCATTCTGTGCAGGCAAGGGAGAAAACCAAAAATGCAACCAATAAAAAATTTCATTCACACTATCCTCAGTATCTGGTATGTCCACTGTGTGCTTGCAAACAAGCTTGGCAGCGGCTCCGCATGGAACGCAAGTCTCTGAAGGAAATTCCAAGGAATCAAGTCCCATTCACGTGTAAGAGCAGCTTCGAGCTGTTGCAGATTAGCTGGAGAACCTTGCCTGTAGACTCTGCGTCCAAGCTCATCCTACAGATGTTCTATAGAAGACATGTCTGGTGATAGGGCAGGCCAATCAATCGTCACAATGTTCTACTGCTGTAGATATTGCTGCGTAATGCATGCGGTGTGCGCACGTGCGTTATCCTGCTGGATAATTTGTCTGGACAATTTGTGAACGCAGGAGCAACCAATGCATCCAGAACCTCAACTCGATATGTCACAGCATTAACATTTCCACGGAAGACGTGAAGAGGCAAGCGATGGTGAAAACTGAATCCTCCCCAAATGTGAATACTGCCACCTCCAAATCGGTTGTGCTGACGAACACAGCAATCTGCAAAGCGCTCTCCACACCGTTGCCAAATCCGCATACGTCCATCAGCAAAGGATATGTTGAATCTGCTCTCGTCTATGAATAGGACAGCATTCCACTGCAGTCTAGTCCATCTGACATGTTGCTCTGCCCATTGCAGGCGCTGCTGACGATGTCTGTGAGTCAAGTTTGGCCCAACATAAGGTCGTCTTGCAGTAAAGCCTGTATCTCTGAGTCATCGTATGACTGTCATTCGAGAGACTTGCTCACGTCTACCCACTATTGCTCTTGCTGTTTGACTTGCCGGGACAGAACGATTCCTTAGGTGACTCAGCACAATATGACGATCTTGCGCAGGGGTAGTAACTCGTGGTTGGCGACTCCGAAGTCTATCCCGGGCACTGCCAGTGGTTCCGTAACGTTCATTGAGACGTACAGTAGTGCTGTGGTGGCAATTCATCCTTCTGGCAATGGCCCGCGAGCTCATTCCGGTCTCCAACATACCAATGGCTTGTTGGCGGTCGTTTTCAGATAGTCGTGGCATTTCAAACACATGTACTGGATGTTTTGTCTCAACGGGTTTTTTTATACCGAATATACTGCGACAACGCGTACACATTTTCAGGGTCATAGCTGTTGGGAATCGTGTTGCACGTGTAAATTTCATTGTTTTCATGTAGTCTGTACACAAACCCATGGGTTGAATCATGCACTTTCTATTCCAGCAGCCATGTGCTTTCTACCTCATGACAAACACGGGGAAAATCCATTCCCGCACTTTTTTCCCCCAGCTTCTCGGCATCAGTATATATAATAGTGGTGCGTTTTTAATGTGCTTCAGTATATATTCTTTTTTGTTCCTTTGAATTAGCAGACCATGTAAACTCTACTAAGAAAACAAAACACTTGGAAGGCTTCTCTCCAGTATGTATTCTTTTGTGTCCCTTCAGGTTAGAAGATCTTGTAACTCTACTCAACAGACATTACACTTGTAAGGTCTCTCCAGTATGTATTCTTTTACGTTTCTTCAGACTAGAAGAATGTGTAAACCCTACTCCACAAACATCACACTTGTAAGACTTCTGTCCAGTATGTATCCTATTGTGTTCTTTCAGGGTAGAAAACTGAAAACTTTACTCCAAAAACATCATACTTGTAAAGCTTCTCTCCAGTAAGTATTTTTTGTGTTGTTTCAGACCAGAAGACTGAGAAAACTGTTTTCTACAAACATCACACATGTAAGGCTTCTCTACTACTTATTCGTTCCTCTTCTACCGTAAGGTGTAGAGATTTGTAAGAGAGAGTGCCATTCTATTCTATCGGATGTCTTCCTCCTGGCTTGGTTCCATTCTAGTCCTCGGTCCTTCAAATATTGTCTAATGTTGTCCTCCCAGCTATCTTTGGGTTGTCCTGGAGGTCTGGATCCCTGGCTCTTAGTATCCCATGCTTGTCACAGTAGCCAATCTTCTCCCATTCTGCAGACATGGCCAAACCATCTTAGTTGGGACTGTTCTACTTGGGTCTGCTGGGGTTGGGTTTTTAGGCCTTGACATATCATCTGGTTGTGGACCATGCCTCTACTTGTTACTTCAACCACCTTCCTCAGATACCTCATTTCTGAGGTTTGGATCTGGCTTTTGTGAGTTGTAGTCATTGCTCATGACTCGCATCCATACGTCAACACTGGGACATAGGTGGAGCGGTATACAGCCATCTTCGTCTTCTTCCCAACTTCTCTTTTGCTGAGGAATCCTCGATTTATGGCTTGATAAAGTCTCCCAGCTGCTGCTCTTCAGGTAGCCAACTCTTCTTTGATGCCTCTCTTCCGGGCTATGACAGCTCCAAGGTATTTAAAGTGGACAACCTGCTCCAGGACCTGTTATCCTTGCTTAATCTGATGTCATCTTTCTTCTAGTGATATCACCATGGTTTTTGTTTTTGAGGTGCTTATGATCATCCCTCTCTTCTCCAGCTTTTTCTTCCAGACTCGGAGGTTGGATTGAAGATGTGGCTCTGATTTAGCAATCAGGGCAACATCATCAGCAAATGCCAGCTCTGAAATACAGACCTGTCTTATCTTCCAGTACCCCTACTGAATTCTTTCCTGTCCTCTCCTTACATGCCTTGATGACATCATCCATGAAGAGTATGAAAAGATAAGGTGACAGGATATCAGCTTGTCTTACATCAGTGGTGGTCCTGAATTCTTCTGACTTATGGTTTGCCATCCTCACATAATTTTTGCAAGACTTGTACAAGCTCTGTATAGCATGAATCAGAGGTGATGGAATGTTCTTCCTTGTCAAACAGTCCCAGAGTTTTTTTCCAGGGGACCTTGTCAAATGCCTTTTCCAGATCTAAGTAGCACAGATGGATCACACTATTATACTCAAGAACCCTTTCACTCAACTGTCTGAGTGTGAAGATTAGGTCTTGAGTACTTCAATTTGCTCGGAAGCCACACTCGACCTCAGCCAATTGTGGCTCAGCTAGGCATCTAAATCTCTGCTCCAGGATTCTAGAGTTGATTTTACCAGGAACACTGAGAAGGGATATGCC
Organism: Oreohelix idahoensis; assembly: GCA_024509875.1. Classification (NCBI taxonomy): domain Eukaryota; kingdom Metazoa; phylum Mollusca; class Gastropoda; order Stylommatophora; family Oreohelicidae; genus Oreohelix; species Oreohelix idahoensis. The sequence continues at coordinate 9,863 of JAMPIV010008600.1, read as the reverse complement.
TCTATGGTTTCCACATTGTCAGTTGTCACCCTTTTTAAAAATCAGTGTTATTATGGCAATCTCCCAATTCTTTGGTATGGTCTTGCTGCATCAAGCTGCCTGTAGCACCCTTAGGAGTAATAGGTCACCTGCTGCTCCCATGTACTTAACCATTTCTGGTGTTATGCCATCATGTCCTGCAGCTTTGCCCATCTTGATTTTCTCCAGTGCTGCCTTCAGTTCTTCTATCTTTATGCCACCTTCATCAAAATTGGTGTTCTCTTCTGTGCCAGTGGTTATCATTTCTGATGCTTGACCTTGCTCACCATCAAGGAGTTCTGAGAAATATTCTTTCCATCTTTCCATTACCACCTTTGGGACAGGAAGCAATTTGCCTTGCTTGTCCTTTATAAATTTAAGAGGGCGCTGTTTTTCCTTCCTCATATTCTTTAGGATCTTATAGAAGAATTTCTGGTTTTCTTGCACATCGTTTTCTATCTTTTCTCCAAATTCTTCCCAGGACTTCTGTTTTGCTGCTAGCACCTTGTTCTTTGCTTCTGTTCTGAGTATCATATATTCTCTATATGTTTTTCCTGTGTTTTTAGCTCCTAAGTATTATTTCCATGCCATTTTCTTCTCTCTTATTTTCTCTTTAACCTCATCTGTTCACAAAGGTGTCCTCTTTCTCTTGTTCCCAAGTCGAACTTCACCACATGCTTCTGCTGCAGCTGTCTTTATGATGTCCTTGAATTTCAGCCAGTGTTTCCAGGTCCTCAAGTTGTTGTGCATTTCTCACTGTTGTAGCAATAAGCCCCTGATATCTGGTCTTCACTTCTGGCTCTCTCAGCTTGTCGGTCTTAATGCTCGTTTCTCCTGTTCATTTTACTTAGCTTCTTGCATGATGTTAGGCAGTTCCTAGGCCAAGTAGCTCCTTCAGTTGTTCTTTTAAATGTTAACAAGTAGTGGACACTTCCAATCTCTGGCCCCCTCCACACTCTAGCATCCTGGACATACTGAACCAGCTCTTCTTAACTATGGCATAGTCAATGACTGACTTCTCATTCTTTATTGGATCACACCTAGTGTATACATGTATGCGCTTATGGGGGAACTTTGTGTTTGTAATTATCAGATTCTGCTCTGTGCAGAATCTAAGGAGTTGCTTTCCATTGTCAATAAGAGTGTCTTCTCCATATCTTCTGATAACTCCACCTGATGTAAACCCTGCTGCACAAACAACACACATGTAAGGCTTCTCTCCAGTATGTATTCTTTTGTGCTCTTTCAGATAGGAAGAAGACTCTGCAAATCCTACTTGACAAACATCACACTTGTAAAGACTTTCTTCAGTATGTATTGTGTTTCTTCAGACTAGAAGAATGTGTTCTACTAAGCTGGACAGGTTTGGGCAGGCAGGAGTCAGACGAAAGCAGACACCCTGGTCCTCCAGGTTGGGGGTTTTAGCATAAAGCTGACACCCCTGTCTATGTAAAAAAAAAAATTGAAGTTACGGAAACAACAATGAATAAACAAACTTTGCTGCGGGATGGACATTCGGAGTCTGAGGCTCGTATGACTGTCAGTGGTGAAAGCCGAAAGGAAGCCACTGACATGAGAATAGACGTCCTGACTGCAAAACATGATACAAGAATTGGATTTTGGAATGTCAGGACAATGAATGAGACGGGTAAACTAAAACAGGTCACGGCAGAAATGAGAAACTATAGGTTACGCATCCTAGGGATAAGCGAGAGCAGATGGACAGGGGCAGGAAAAGTTAAAACAGCAACAGGAGAAACAGTACTTTACTTTGGAAGAGAGGATAGACAGCACAGTGAAGATGTAGCCGTTATTCTACAGAAAGGAATAGAAAGGACATTACTGGAATGGAAACCCATCAACAACAGACTGATAAGATTAAGATTGAGAGGTAGATTCACCAATACTACAATAATACAATGCTATGCACCAACAAATGACAGCGATGAAGAGGTCAAGGATGAATTCTATCTTCTTCTTCTTGTGATCGCATCTTTGATGATTACACCGTCAGACGAGTTCTCATGATGAATTCGACTGTTGTTTGAAGTTCCTCTTTAACTCCATATAGCTTTGAGTTTAGTGTTGAGTCATTGGGCCAGTATATCTTTCTTAACTGGTCATACAGAGGACAGTCCTGTATAACATGCTCAGCAGTTTGTTCGTTTAATCCACATGTGCACAGTGGTGAAGCAGACAATCGTAGCTTGTGCATGTGTTTATTCAGTTTGTTATGCCCTGTCCTGAGTCGAAAAATAGTTATCTGTCCCTGCCGGTCGAGAGTGTGATAGTCGTCTTTGGGTTGGTTCTGTTCTCTTCTGATAGTCTGGATAGGTCTCTTTTTCTCAAAGTATGTGACTTCATTATCTTCTTGTTCACATTCTCCTCCCTTTTTTGCAAGTTTATCTGTCTTTTCATTTCCGGGTACACCACAATGAGATGGTACCCACTGAAGTATGGTTCTCTTTTTGGCAGCTACCTTGTTTAGTTCATTTCTCAGATGCGGGAGTTTACCACCCTTGAGAGCTTGCAGGACAGACAGTGCATCTGTGAGGATGACTACCTGGTGGCAGTCAGAGTTAATGTTATAAATCATATTTGCAGCTTGCTCTAGAGCTTGAACCTCAGCTGTATAGTTGGAACAGAATTTACCAGTGGGAATGTGCCTAGTCTCATAGTGGTTGTCAGGATGTGAGATAAAGATACCGGCACCTCCATTCCTAACAGCATTAGTTGCTGATCCATCTGTATAGGCATGTATCCATGATTGATCGGGATAGCTTTCTTGGATCATACTCAATGTAGCAGTTCGTTTTTGCAGATCATTATACTCACATCCACTTGTGAGACCACTGACTGATGTATTAATTTGGAGGGCACTGCTGGCCTGCTCCCATGGTACAGGGTATAGGGTGGGCTTCAGTGGTGTTGTCTTCATGGATGAATTCTATCAACAACTGCAGAAAGAAATGGAAGACACACCTAGATATGATCTTATTATAGTAATGGGAGACCTCAATGCGAAAGTTGGTACACACAATATATATAATGAAAGAGTAATGGGAAAATGTGGCAGCAGAACAGCAAACGAAAATGGGGATAAATTAATAAGTTTCTGTAGTATTAACAACCTGGTCATTGGAGGAACACTTTTCCCACATAAAGAAATTCACAAATTAACATGGGAATCACCAAATGGTCGGGACAGAAACCAGATAGACCACATCATGATTAACGGTAGATGGAGACATGCATTACAAGATGTGAAGGTAAGAAGAGGTGCAGATGCAAGAAGTGATCACCATTTAGTAGTGGCAAAACTGAAAGTGAAACTAAGAAGGGCTGGACCAACTGTAACTACACAGAAAAGGTTTGACATCAGCAAATTGAAGGACCCCCTTACCAGAAAAGCGTTTGCAGCTGACATAAAGAAACGATATCAATTTTTCAAAAGTCAGGAAAAGACATTGACTGATGATATAGACCAGAAATTCAACACCATTTCAACAATATATAAGGAAAGCAGCAAATCATGCTTGGGATTCCAGTAAAGGAAGAAGAAAGACTGGATAACACCAGAAACATTAAACACCCTAACACTGAGAAAGGAAATGAAAAGAAAGAAAATAGAAGTGAAGTCCCCCAGGTTAAAGCAACTATATAACGAACAGTACAGTCAGCTGGACAAGGAAGTTAAATGCAAAACCTGAGCCAACAAAAGGAATTTCCTAGACAATCTTGCAAGACAGGCAGAAGAGGCAGCACTGAAAATTGAACAAAGCACAGTATACAAAATAACTAAGTTCATCAGTGGAAAATGAGGTGCAAACAATATTACATTAGTAAGAGATAAGCAAGGAAATCTCATCACGACAGCAGAGGGACAGGAAACAAGATGGGCAGAACACTTCAGAGAAACTCTGAACAAGGAACAACCAGAGACACAATTGAATGTTCCTGAGGCTGAAAATGATCTAGATGTAAATACAGACACTCCACAAAAAGAAGAAATCATCACAGCAATCAAAGGGTTAAAGAACGGAAAAGCTCATGGCCATGATAACTTAAATGCAGAGCTATTTAAAACAGACCCTGAGCTAGCAGCAGAACTGTTAGAACCACTATTTGCACAAGTATGGAAAACGAGGCAACACCATCAGAGTGGAACAAAGGAATAATTGTCAAATTGCCCAAGAAGGGAGATCTTGCAGACTGCAATAATTGGAGAGGAATCACTCTTCTCTCAGTTCCCAGCAAAATACTAGGCAGGATAATTATACAGAGAATTTCAAATGCAGTAGACCACAAACTGAGGAAAGAACAAGCATGATTTATAAAGAACAGAAGATGTGTAGACCATATATTCACTCTCAGGAACATTATAGAGCAGTGCTCAGAATGGCAAAGACAGCTGTACATTAATTTCGTTGATTTTGAAAAGGCTTTTGACAGCATACATAGGGACAGTTTATGGAAAATACTGAGGGCTTATGGATTTCCAAGCTGCATAGTGTCAATCATAAAAAGCCTCTATGCCAACTTTACATGTAGTGTTGGGCAGCGCAACCTAACCTTTGAGGTGAAGACAGGAGTATTACAGGGATGTCCCTTATCAACCACTCTATTTTTAACAGTCATAGACTGGGTGATGCGCCAGACAACAGAAGGCAGTCCAAGAGGAATAAGATGGACTACATTTTCTACATTGGAAGATCTGGAATATGCAGATGACATTGCACTACTAGCACATTCACATCAACACATCCAGGAAAAAACTGATAGATTTAATAAGTTTAGCCAGCAGGTGGGCTTGAACATCAATTTAAAGAAGTCAGAGGTCATGACACTCAATGTGAGCAACCCTGAGTCCATATCACTAAGGAATCAGCAACTGGTACAGACAGACACCTTCACATACCTAGGATGCATAGTAACACCAGACGGCGGGGCAGGCAAAGATATCAACATCAGAATGAATAAGGCAAGAACAGCCTTTTTTAGCCTAAACAACATCTGGAAGTCCGGGAGCCACACTAGCGTAGTGGTTACAACACTGCTCTGGCGACCGGGTGATCCAGGATCAAACCTGGGCGACGGCATTTGAGGATTTTTCATCGACCGGGATTTGGACTGGATTAACTCGAGACCTGGCGAGAAAATTTGAAGGAGTGTCGTCGACCAGGGATTGGCGGCTCCTGAGCCTACCCAGCTCTAATGGGTACCTCCGAAATCGGCGGGTATCTGCCTGAATGGCGAGGGACACCTGTCTCTGTACAAGAAAAAAGGGATACTCACGTAAAATCAATGTCAGGCTAGACATTAATAATAACCTGAGATTTCGCCTCAAGTATTAGCGGGCGTATGAAAAAGAAACACAAAAAAAAAATCTGGAAGTCCTCTCAATACAGCACAAGCACAAAATTAAGATTATATCAGAGCTGTGTGCTTTCTGTGCTTCTCTATGGTGCGGAATGCTGGAGAGTTACAGAGAAGGAAATGTCTAAATTGTCCTCTTTTCACACAACATGCCTAAGAATAATTCACCGAATCTTTTGGCCGAATACCATCACCAACCAAGATCTACTTACTCGTAGCAAGGAAGAGGACATGCACACCATCATAGCTGGCAGACGCTGGAGCTGGGATGGACATGTCCTCAGAAGAGACCCCAATGCCATCACAAGAACAGCTATGCTTTGGACCCCTGAAGGAAAACAAAAGAGAGGCCGACCAAACACAACCTGGCGGAGGACTGTGGAGGCTGAGATGCAAAGAATGAACCAGAGTTGGGGCACTGTACGAAGGATGGCAGCCGACCGAGCAAAGTGGAATCAATTTGTTGTTGCCCTACAAGACGCCACTAGGCGTGATGGCCACTGACTGCTTTGATGGTCGGCGGCTAAAGATCAAAGAAGAAGAAGAATGTGTAAACCCTTCTCCACAAACATGACAATTGTAAGGCATCTCTCCAGTATGTATTCTTTTGTGTTCCTTTAATTTGGAAAACTGTGTAAACTCTACTCCACAAACACCACATTTGTAAAGCTTCTCTCCAGTATGTATTTTTGTGTGTTGTTTTAGACCAGAAGACTGAGTAAACAATACTCTACAAACATCACACTTGTAAGGCTTCTCTCCAGTATGTATTCTTTTGTCTTGTGTCAGGTCAGAAGAATGAGTAAACAATACTCCACAAACATCACACTTGTAAGGCTTCTCTCCAGTATGTATTCTTTTGTGTTGTATCAGACCAGAAGAATGAGTAAACCCTACTCCACAAACATCACATTTGTAAGGCTTCTCTCCAGTATGTATTCTTTTGTGTTGTATCAGACCAGAAGAATGAGTAAACTCTACTCCACAAACATCACACTTGTAATGCTTCTCTCCAGTATGTATTCTTATGTGTTCCTTCATGGCAAACAAATATATAAATCCTCCTCCACAAACATCACACTTGTAAGGCGTCTTTCCAGTATGTATTCTTTTGTGTTGTATCAGACCAGAAGAATGAGTAAACAATACTCCACAAACATCACACTTGAAAGGCTTCTCTCCAGTATGTCTCCTTTTGTGTTTCTTCAAAGTAGAAAAATGTGTAAACTCTACTCCACAAACATCACACTTGTAATGTATCTCTCCAGTATGTATTCTTATGTGTTCCTTCATGGAAAACAAATGTGTAAATCCTCCTCCACAAACATCACACTTGTAAGGCTTCTCTCCAGTATGTATTCTTTTGTGTTTCTTTAGATTACAAGACTGTGTAAACCCTAATCCACAAACATCACACTTGTAAGGCTTTTCTCCAGTATGTATTCTTTTGTGTTGTATCAGACCAGAAGACTGTGTAAACTCTACTCCACAAACATCACACTTGTAAGGCTTCTCTCCAGTATGTATTCTTTTGTGTCGTTTCAGATCAGAAGACTTAATAAACCCTCTTCCACAAACATCACACTTGTAATGCTTCTCTCCAGTATGTATTCTTTTCAGTTCCTTTAGATTAGAAGACTGTGTAAACACTAATCCACAAACATCACACTTGTAAGGCTTCTCTCCAGTATGTATTCTTTTGTGTTGTATCAGACCAGAAGAACGTGTAAACTCTACTCCACAAACATCACACTTGTAAGGCTTCTCTCCAGTATGTATTCTTTTGTGTCGTTTCAGATCAGAAGACTTAATAAACCCTCTTCCACAAACATCACACATGTATGGCTTCTCTCCAGTATGTATTCTTTTGTGTTTCTTTAGATTAGAAGACTGTGTAAACCCTAATCCACAAAAATCACACTTGTAAGGCTTTTCTCCAGTATGTATTCTTTTGTGTTTTATCAGAGTAGAAGAACGAGTAAACAATACTCCACAAACATCACACTTGTAAGGCTTCTCTCCAGTATGTATTCTTTTGTGTTGTTTCAGATCAGAAGACTTAATAAACCCTCCTCCACAAACATCACACATGTATGGCTTCTCTCCAGTATGTATTCTTTTGTGTTGTATCAGAGTAGAAGAATGAGTAAACAATACTCCACAAACATCACACTTGTAAGGCTTCTCTCCAGTATGTATTCTTTTGTGTTGTTTCAGATCAGAAGACTTAATAAACCCTCCTCCACAAACATCACACATGTATGGCTTCTCTCCAGTATGTATTCTTTTGTGTTGTATCAGAGTAGAAGAACGAGTAAACAATACTCCACAAACATCACACTTGTAAGGCTTCTCTCCAGTATGTATTCTTTTGTGTTGTTTCAGATCAGAAGACTTAATAAACCCTCCTCCACAAACATCACACATGTATGGCTTCTGTCCAGTATGTATTCTTTTGTGTTCTTTTAGATTATAAGACTGTGTTAACCCTAATCCACAAACATCACACTTGTAAGGCTTTTCTCCAGTATATATTCTTTTTTGTTTCTTTAGATCAGAAGACTGTGTATACTCCACTTCACAAAGATCATACTTGTAAGGCTTTTCTCCAGTATGTTTTCTTTTGTGTTGTATCAGACCAGAAGACTGTTTAAACAATACTCCACAAACATCACATTTGTAAGGCTTCTCTCCAGTATGTATTCTTTTGTGTTCTTTCAGCTGATTAGATTTTATAAACTTTGCTCCACAAACATCACACTTGTAAGGCTTTTCTCCAGTATGTTTTCTTCTGTGTTGTATCAGACCAGAAGAATGAGTAAACAATACTCCACAAACATCACACTTGTAAGGCTTCTCTCCTGTATGTATTCTTATGTGTTCCTTAATGGCAAAGAAATGTTTAAATCCTCCTCCACAAACATCACACTTGTAAGGCTTCTCTCCAGTATGTATTCTTTTGTGTCGTTTCAGTTCAGAAGACTTAGTAAACCCTCCTCCACAAACATCACACTTGTATGGCTTCTCTCCAGTATGTACTCTTTTGTGTTTCTTTAGATTAGAAGACTGTGTAAACCCTAATCCACAAACATCACAATTGGAAGGATTCTCTCCAGTATGCATTCTTTTGTGTTTTATCAGACCAGAAGACTGTGTAAACTCTACTCCACAAACATCACACTTGTATTGCTTCTCTCCAGTATGTTTTCTTTTTAGTTTTATTGGAGTAGAACACTGCAGTAGCAATATACCACAAACATCATGTTGATAAATGTTCTGTATGTGTTTACTCTGCATGTCGTTCACAAATCCACAACTCATATTAACCCCATCAAGCTCACCACTTTTCTTTCTGATGTCATCTGACCCACTTTCATTTTGAATTGTGACCTTAAAATCATTCATGGTCTCACCAATGATTGCTGATCTGTCATGACTAGTAATGGGATGCACAGCTACATCACTTCCTGTTGTTCCAGACTCATCATAATTGTCATTTGTCAACAATGCAAAACTGGTATAATCATTCTTGCACAATCTTTCCTTGATGTTGATGCCCTGGTCTTGGTATGGCACATCTGAAATTATATGGGATTTAGATAGAAATAAATAACTAAGCAGTCAGTTATTAGATGTCTTAAATTGTGTAGCTCTATAAAAGACATATAGCTGAATCAAAATTTAAAATTGGGGATAGTAAGCCATTATGGCAGCATTACATTTCATTCTGTCTTCAATATCCATTAGTTAAATAAAAAGTTAATTTTCTTTGTTACGTGCACAATTTTTAAAAACAAATTTTTACATTAATATCTTCCACAGATTCACTTTGCCTCTAATAAATGTTGCCAAATTTTGCTGTGGACAAAATATGTGGACATTTTATGGTATATTTTTAGAAAATTCACGTTACATTTAGTTATCAGAATCATGTCAAGATATCTTGCAAAAAAGAAAATTATTTTAAAATAAAAAACTAAAGCAGCTTTAAAAGCAAAGATTTCTTACAAGATTGACATAACAGTGAAATGCAATTTTTTTGTTTTTTTAATGGCAAAAGTCTTTAACTGCTTAATGTGAAAAAATTTAAGGGCAAAGGTTAAATACTCTGCAGCATCAGTGTGATGTGGCTGGTATCAAACAGTACTGGCTACTTCTGTTCCTTTGACTCTACTGGTTGTGTGGAGAGGGGGAACATGCTGCAGGGACAATAGCTTGATCTCCATATAACTGTACCCTATAAGTCACCCTATAAGTATCGGCCCACCTGGCATAGGGCATGGTGCCAGGGGTTACTTCCAACAGTGGGGAGAGTGTTACGTGCAGTCTTTGATATCTTACAATATTATACATTGGTATACTTGTTATGTTCGCAAATATTTTGTAAACAAAATAGTGCTTAAGGAAAAGTCATTATTGAGTTACTTCCCTTGAAAGTTGTGTCGGCTCTTTCGATCGAACTCCGCGGA
>JAMPIV010008599.1:0-121098 GCA_024509875.1 Oreohelix idahoensis | reverse complement strand
AGATGAGGCGGTGTACTTGGGAATACATTAGATAAGAGAATGACATAGAGGCACACATCGAGAGAACAGAGGCTAAAGCGAGAAGAAAACTTTTCCATACTGAGGAAATAGCTGGATCAATGTTGGGGTGCTAACGAAAACAACACTAAAGAATGTGTATTCAGGTGCAATAAGACCTATATTAGAGTAAGATCAGCAGCCAGCATGGGTTACAGCAGCCAAATCAACCTACAAGCCTTAGATAAAGTACAAAATAGCGCTTCGTTGATCACGGGTGCATGAAGGACCACACCAATAAATGAAATGGAAAAAATCACAGGGATTCCACCTTTATTAATAACAGACTAGACACTAAGACACCTGATTCCAATCAGAAAAGTTACAAGAACATGCCTGCCACAAACCAAATGCAAACTAGATTTTGGAGATTTAGCCAGTGGGAGGTTGAAGGAGAAGCAGTTTTGTGGCATCGGTCCAAAAACTTGGATAGAACATAACAAGCGATGAACCGACCAGACATCCACTAAGGAAATAACTCCCACCACTCCCCCTCCCAACCCCATGGGAAAACAACATCAAAATTTTCAGTGAGTAATACCTTCCATAACTACCAACCTGGCCCCAAGGGAGAGCTAAATACTCTCCAAAGGAAAATAGCAGCATGTGACATGATTGAAGAACTATACCCCAGAGAAGCATGGATCCAAGTATATACTGATGGATCTGCAACCAGAGCAGTGAAGAACGGAGGCGCCGGAGTTTATGTGGTTCAATCCCAGACAAAGAAAATTGAAATCCAACTGTTCACCTACTGGAATAATTCTGTTTTCAAACTTATGCTGCTGGAAGTACAGGCCCTAAGCATTGCTGCAGGAATAATAAATAACACAATAAGCCAATGTCAGCAGGATGTATTCCTTACCGATGCAATGTCAGTTCTGCAAGCCCTCAACAGTGATAAACTGCCAGAATTAAACAAAGTCCTATGCGAAGTAAATATCAAAAGAAGGGTAGTGCTACAGTGGATACCATCACACTGTGGCATACCAGGAAATGAGAGAGCAGATATGTTAGCAAAAGAGGGAGCAACACAGGAACAAAAAGAACAAACAATCACATTCCAGGAAAAGAAGACCCTTATCAAGGCCATCAGGAAAATTGATCAACAAAGAGACAACTATCAATATCTTGATCGAGCAAAACAGGTGATCCTGTTCCGTATGAGAACAGGACATAACAGACTGAACAGTCCACTTATACAGGACTGAGATTGGTCCCATCACCCCTAAGTAAGATGTGGACAGGCAGCACAAGACAGCCCGAACACATTCCTGCAACGACTGCCACATGCTTAGGTCAATTGCCGAACTGAACAATTGGCCACACGAGAGACGGCACCATCCACCACAACAGCTGTTTGGGGAGTCCTATTTTATTTGTTGTGGTGGAAGTTTATATTCGATAATTAAACTGCCCATAAACTTAATCAGCGTGTTTGGTCAGCTCGTTCTAGAATATCTATATAATCATTTGTTTATAGTTTTCCCACGTCTGTGTGTCTAAACTGTCGTCACTTGTATGTTGCGTGCACGTGAGTGGATATATATAGATATATATATATATATATATATATATATATATATAGATATATATATATATATATATAATATAATATACATATATATATATATATATATATATATATATATATATATATATATATATAGTAATATATATATATATAATAATATATATTGTTTAGACTGTCTGACTCCTCTAAAGCTGTCGTAGAAGATAGGCAGACAGAGAGAAGATTTCTCGATCTCAGAGACAGCCTCTACACACATTCTACCACCTCACTCGTGGAAATCTATTTTTATTACTATCTCTCACTGTGACTATCACTCATTCTAATCTATTCAGAAGGGACCAACCCATAGTCTTAATTCTCCTATCAAAATCTACGACAAATCTTAAGTGCAATAAGTGCACGTTGGTCCGATTCGACACGACAATAGTGGGCGCTAAGTAGAAAAACGCTGTAACGTGAGTATTGACCAGACCATGGCCAAAAGCTCCACCACAGAATAGTAGGTACCACAAACTGATTTTTCATTTTGTTTTTACAGTGTATTTGTTTATAGATCTTAATGGATCTCTTTAAGCCATGCCATTCGATTCCCTTTTTAAATTTTAAAAATCGGACATCAAACAACCGGGTTACAGCATTTCGAAATTGTGGGTAATTACAAAAATTTTCAAACATCTTCGCAACGAACAAATTGCCTGACTTTGCACAATCATAACTACAGTCAACAAACACTTACCAAGTCAATAATGCTTTTTGTACAAAGTCATACAAGTCCTTATTGCAGAAAAGAATTATGGGAAGTACAACAAATCAATTAAATGAATTATGGTCCATCAAAATTGACAAAAGATGCAGTAACAAGTCTCATTGTTGTGCTCGCAAAGTGCAAATATGCATTTTCATGCACTCATAAATCAAAAACTACACACAGGAAAGCTATAAGATTTATTGAGCTTAAAGAGAGCATTATATACTTGATGCTTAATTTTTTTGAGCCACATGAAATACTGAATACTATAAAACTGCATTATGTGAAAATGGATCGAAGGCTAAATTTGCAGTTCGGAAGAAAAAAATCTCACGAAATTCCAAATGTTGTCATAAAATCATGAATATTGCAGCTATAGAGCTGAAAACTTCCATATTAATGTAATTTGAGTTGTACAATTCAAATTGATGGTTATTTTCTTGATTGAAACAACCTTTACTGCTTAAAATTTGATTTTTATAAACAAAGAAACATTACATATTAGTCCGTGTCCAACTCACTGTCACTTGAGGTCAGCTGCATCAAAATTCCTCAAGTGAATCTCCTCTCAGGGCACTGGCTTGTTGTACTGACATCTGGCACCTGTATTGTAGCTGTCCTTTACTCACATTCTGTTCATGTAGCACAGAGAAACCAAGAGGTCACCTGAGAGAAATTTGTTGGGAGGGACGGGAAGAGGACAAATTACATGATTGTGTTATTTTATTATTAATACAAAAAATGTCGGCCAAATTATTTTTTCTTTCCCTTTGTTAATCATTAAGCATTTATTGCGGCATTAATTTTTACTGCATTTACCATTTAAATCATTATAGTAATTATACAGTAGATCGTAAGTCTCTCTTTTACATGGATTATGTCATTTGTCTTTTATGTTTGTAATTGCAAATAAACTCAAAACCTGTAGAGACTTCCAGGAAAGCTTCAACTACATAATTTCATTAGCCTAATGATTTTTAACATCAGAGAATGAGAGGAAATAATATGATATATACACTTTACACAACAAGACGTACTAGCTCCGATGTTGCATTTTCCTAGTCCATCAGAAGACAGAACTGTGCCAATAGATTTGTCACAGTAGAAATCCGTGGCAGAGCCGGACGTCTGCTTCTTCCCGTCATTGAAAAATGTGCATCATAACGATTGTCCCCTGAAATAATTGAGAAAAAAAAGGATAATTATCTGAGAGAGGCAATTTAAAAAAAAAAAAAGATTAACGTTCACAAGCTAAATTCTAAACATGACCTTTGACATCCATAACGTTATCGAAAGTAGGTCAGCCGCTTTACAAGCTGTTACTAAGTGTTAGACCTTAATTCTGATACCGAATGTTTAGAAAATGGTGATGGTCCAATAAAACAACCAAATAGCTACATAAACAACAATACCCCACCCCCAAAATTGCTTAAAAAACGAAAAACTTTCTGTCTAAATGTGTGAATCGAGCAGCCACATTTGGCTGTTCTTTTACTAATACATCCGCCCTCCGTCACTTGCCGTTGCTATATTGCAAATAAACAAAATAGGTCTGAAATGAGTAGAAATAAAACAAAATTCAAAACTTACTCAGAACACATATTAAGTCGACTTCCATTGGTGAAACTTTCATTTCAGCGCCTGAGTCATTTCGTGCTGTGTTTCGTACAGCCGGCCCGTCGTGTCCGGGTTTGTCAGATGGAACATCCGCCTTTATGTTTACACGCCGAAATGTGTTGGAGGTGCTCTGTTTTAACGTTATTTCGCTCTTTGCTCAAATAACGACGGTGTTTAAAACTTTAATACGATTTTAGCAGAATGGTTGCTCGTTTGTTTGATGTAACACAAGTGTAGGTAGGCCTCCCAGATGTGTATTAAAATCCAAACTTTCTCATTCACTTCAAATTTACGATGTCTTCCTTTCGTGTTACATGTGCGTAAACTTCAGTTTCTGCTCTTCTCATTGGTGAAAACCGTATTAGTGTAGCATTTTTGAAGACATAGCGCGGACGCTTTGAAGGAAGTGGGGGTCATTTCAGGGAAATTCGCTTTCTTGAGCGCCAGTCAGCTAGCGCACGGCAAGAGCAGTTTTAATGGTGTTTTTGTTTTTTGTCTCACTCAATTTCAATGACACGCAGAAAGTTATAATTGACATATTATGAAAGAAGAAAGATCAAGGAACCAGAAGATATAATTTTTATTTAGAAAAGGCAAATTAATTACTAGGCAGAGTGAGGTTGAAAAGGGCCCAAACTGGGCCTCGCTTGCGCGTCACAGAATTTTCCGACCGCCCCGCAAGAGGCAGTTTGTGGTACCTAAGAATAGCGTTTTTGAGCTGCAGTTAACTTCCGGAAGACGTATAGCACAGGTTGGAGTGTTCCTGAATAGTCATGCATCAGAGAAGCACAATCCACATCGACGAGGCGTCACTGCGAATGATGAAAGGAATATTTTTGTTTGTTAACCGCCAGATAGGAACAGAGGAAAATAATAACTGAATACTATCTAAAGTGCCCTAGCAATCCGGTTCTCACTGATCCATGTTAGGCAACCCTTTTTTAAACAGACTTGAAAGAGTGGCAGTGATAGTTGACAAGTTAGAGATGAAACGATTAACGATATGTGACGACTTAATTGTCCGCCTAAAGTAACAGAGTGATGTGTAACTCGTGCTGAGAACAATGCGGTGCATAAAATACAGGGACAAGAAACAAGACGAAATAATCTGCTGAATGTGCAAAATGGCATACAGAAAAATCATGAACATAGAAATTATAGCAACGTCAAAAGGAAAATAAATAAGAGTGTAATGATGACTGACTATCTGAGTCGTCGTGTATGATAAAGGACACTCAGTTGACAACGGCAAATCTCTAAAAGGTTGAACTAATGTCTTAGCCTGGATTATGTTCAATGAAAGAAACATTTGATATGCAATAAAGACACAAAAACAGACATGAATGAATTTGGACACGCGTCGAATTTAAAAAGTAAAGCAATGAGTACGACCAAGAGTCATGGACCAAGAAGATACTGAGCCAACCGGCCCAATAAGAAAGGTAAATATACCCACAAGATGTATAAATGCACAAAGAACGAAGCACGTACATTTGGCTAATAAACCAACAATCATTGCACAAAAGCAGTTGCAAACAGCGTGACTGGATGTAGATTCAGCCGTGGTAATAAAGTTGGCGTGTGTGTCAGATAATACATAAGGATCTTCCTCCTTAATTATACTCAACGAAGAACTATAGTTTAAGCAACGACTAACTGAATATTGGTATTATGAACATCAGTATTATCAGTATCATAGTATCCCACCACATTTGCAGAATGTATCTGGGGATAAGATTGTGCCATAGTCGTAAATGTGTAAGCAGTAAGTTCATGTTGCTGTTCCCAAGCAGTCTGTTCCGGGGTACATACCTTTACCCCGTCTATCTGTCCGACGACAAGGTCGGCGATCAGATTTGGAAGCATGCATACGTTTATATACCCCGTAATAAACGGAGTGGCAGTGCGGATGACTTAAGCCTTACATTTTCACCGGGAAGCATCTCTTCTGTGGTAAAAATTAAATGTTTACCCAAATACAAAACGTCTGTACGATCATCTACTAATAACTTTGATGGTCCCACAGCGAAAAACACCAGCGTCTTCCTCACCAGTAAGTAAACAATTATACAAATGTAATAGTCTATCAATTAGATGGCAGGGAGGATAGTGTGATTTGCTTGCATGGCTAGGCGGGGTTGTCGCACGGAAGGTTCAAATCCTGGGTAAGCCACTCATGTCTGTTGTTTTTCTGTTGTCTAGTGTTCTACTTCTTTGTTTCCTACGAGTGCCTGATAACATACCTTTATATTTGTTTCATATTAATTTACTGTTTACAGGCCTCGGGTTTCCCTTCCTTGTGGCCAAAAATGCGCGTTTCCTTTCAAGTTTAATTTTTTTTTCTTTAAATTTTATTTTTAAAACAGCCTCAATATTTGTCCAAAGCTAGAAACTGGGTTGGGGTAATGTTAAGGTTATACAAAACTCGATACAGGGTTGGCGATAGGTTAGGACTAGCTATTCGACAAAATTTGAAAGAGGATTAGGGTTAGGTTAAGACTAACTGTTCGACAAAACTCGAAGCAGGGTTGGGGTTAGGTTAAGGCTAGCTGTTGGACAGAACTCGAAACATAGTTAGGTTAAGACTAGCGTTCGACAAAACTCAAAACAGAGTTGGCGATAGGTTAAGACTAGCTTTTATAGCTTGCAGTCAAAAAATGTAAGAAGGTTAATTTCATGCAGAATCAGCGACGCAACCCTTTTTTCCAATTTGATGTTAGATTTTTTACTGCAAGCTATAAACTCCTTGAAAAATATTTTTGTGGCTTTTTAGTGCATTTAAAAGCGTGTGTTTAAATTATTTTTTTAATGTGTTTTATTTTCTTCTTTTTATTGCTATTTTGTTTTTGTTTTTTTTTTAAATTTAAGTCAAATGTAATCGATCCGCTAATGACGTCATCAGTTTGCGATAAACGAGTCGAGAGATAAGAGTTGTAAATTACGTTTTTTAAAATGTATTTGTGAGTTGTGTGTATGTCTGTAAGGAATTTCCTAGACGATCTTGCAAAACAGGCAGAAGAGGCAGCACTGAGAAATGAACAAAGCACAGTATTCAAAATAACTAAATTCATCAGCGGAAAACAAGGTGCAAACAATATTACATTAGTAAGAGATAAGCAAGGAAATCTCATCAAGACAGCAGAGGGACAGGAAACAAGATGGGCAGAGCACTTCAGAGAAACTCTGAACAAGGTAATACCAGAGACACAATTGAATGTTCCTGAGGCTGAAAACGATCTAGATGTAAATACAGACATTCCACGAAAAGAAGAAATCATCACAGCAATCAAAGGGTTAAAGAACGGTAAAGCTCCGGGCCATGATAACTTAAATGCAGAGCTATTTAAGACAGACCTGAGCTAGCAGCAGAACTATTAGAACCACTATTTGCACAAGTGTGGAAAACGGGGACAACACCATCAGAGTGGAACAAGGGAATAATTGTCAAATTGCCCAAGAAGGGAGATCTTACAGACTGCAATAATTGGAGAGGAATCACTCTTCTCTCAGTTCCCAGCAAAATACTAGGCAGGATAATTATACAGAGAATTTCAAAGGCAGTAGACTACAAACTGAGGAAAGAACAAGCAGGATTTAGAAAGAACAGAAGATGTGTAGACCATATATTCACTCTCAGGAACATTATAGAGCAGTGCTCAGAATGGCAAAGACAGCTTTACATAAATTTTGTTGATTTTGAAAAGGCTTTTGACAGCATACATAGGGACAGTTTATGGAAAATACTGAGGGCTTATGGAATTCCAAGCTGCATAGTGTCAATCATAAAAAGCCTCTATGCCAGCTTTACGTGTAGTGTTGGGCAGAGCAACCTAACCTTCGAGGTGAAGACAGGAGTACGACAGGGATGCCCCTTATCAACCGCTCTATTTTTAACAGTCATAGACTGGGTGATGCGCCAGACAACAGAGGGCAGTCCAAGAGGAATAATATGGACTACATTTTCAACATTGGAAGATCTGGAATATGCAGATGACATTGCACTGCTGGCACATTCACATCAACACATCCAGGAAAAAACGGATAGACTTAATAAATTTAGCCAGCAGGTGGGCTTGAACATCAATTTAAAGAAGTCTGAGGTCATGACGCTCAATGTGAGCAACCCTGAGCCCATATCAGTAAGGAATCAGCAACTGGTACAGACAGATACCTTCACATACCTAGGAAGCATAGTAACACCAGACAGTGGGGCAGGCAAAGACATCAACATCAGAATGAATGAGGCAAGAACAGCCTTCTTTAGCCTAAATAACATCTGGAAGTCCTCAGAATACAGCACAAGCACAAAATTAAGATTATACCAGAGTTGCTTGCTTTCTGTGCTTCTCTATGGTGCGGAATGCTGGAGAGTCACAGAGAAGGAAATGTCAAAATTGTCCTCTTTTCACACAACATGCCAAAGAAAATTCACCGAATCTTTTGGCCGAATTCCATCACCAACCAAGATCTGCTTACTCGTAGCAAGCAAGAGGACATCATACCATCATAGCTGGCAGACGCTGGAGCTGGGTTGGTCATGTCCTCAGAAGAGACCCCGATGCCATCACAAGAACAGCTATGCTTTGGACCCCTGAAGGAAAGCGAAAGAGAGGCCGACCAAAAACAACTTGGCGGAGGACTGTGGAGGCTGAGATGCAAAGAATGAACCAGAGTTGGGGCACTGTACGAAGGATGGCCACCGACCGTGCAAAGTGGAATCAATTTGTTGTTGCCCTACAAGACGCCACTAGGCGTGATGGCCACTGTTAATTTTAATTTTTTTTATTTTTACGACTGATTATTGTATTGTCATCGGGAATACACAACTATGCCGATTTTCAGAGCTATTGCTCATCTGGATGTGATTGAAAAATCGATTGCAAGATTTGAAGTTACATGAAAGTGACATACAAGGAAATTAAAGAAAGGCGTGTAAAAAAAAGCTGTTGATAGTATTACAAGGTAGTCATTTTTCCAGGAGTCCCCAGTGTAAGAAGAGCAGGGGTAGACTGGAAAACAGTGGGAGAAGTGAACTGGAGACATCAAATAAAACCATGGCTAGTGACAGGATAATTTTTATTTTGTGCTGAAGGTCGATGATGCCTTGGGAGTTTGAGGGGAAAGAAGAGAAAAATATAAATTGTCAAGGAGCAGTTACATCCCTTTATTCCACATGTGAAGAAAGATGTTGATAGTGGAAAAGCTTATAATTGCTATGTCAGGTTCCCAGGCGTTACCAATAGGATGCCGGTCCTGAGCCACTTCAGATCACTAAACCTGAATTGACACTGGTATGTTAACTACCGGGACTAGAGTGCTATATAGTTAGTGGAGTTTAACCTCGTTGTCTTTTACTAGCAAGTTGTTTTGATTTATGATTATACAAGGGCTAATGCGACGGTAGTTTCCCGTAGCTTTCCGTCGGTTTGTGTACGGATGTCTCAGCTAGCCTTTGATTAAAAAGTCAAATCTACGCCTTCCCCTCGCTGGTTGTCATATCATAAAGCTTCATAGGTGATTTGATACAGACAGCTGTCCCTCACAACTATCCCACTGCTTTTGCTTTTGCTTTTGAACCCCATAGGGTGCGAGTGATTAGACTCTTTTACCCTTCATGCAGACAGCCTGGCGCGGTGGTGGCGCAGCCACCGCCGCCCTTCTGCACATGGTCCGTGTTGCCACACGGCGGGGAAACCACCCATCGTGACACCAGGCGATGGGGCCGCAACCCGCCGTGCATCCACACGGTATCAGACGATTGGGGGGTGTAATGTGGGCTTTCTTTCAACCCCAGGGAGCATCCTAGACTCGAAACAGGGTACACCAGGCCCACTTTGGCGTGTGTGTACTGCCCCGAGATTTGATAACTCTCTACCCTGCAAAGTGGGTTATACCTCCGAAGACAGTGGTGAGTGGCAGACAGGCCAGTCACCAGTGGGCTTTGTTGCAACCCCAGGGAACCTCTTGTCGGATGGCGACGGTGCAATGCCATGAGAAAAGTGGTTCTCTACCCTGAAAAGGGGGTTATATCTACGAGACAAGACGTATCGAGGAATCGGCACAGCCAGCGCCGAGCCTCTATCACTGCCGAGCTGCATTACCAAGAAGAAACAAGCTCTTGCCCACCTAAACTAGGAGGACCCGGAACCGGGAACACACAGTTTCGATAGGACACGGCTTTGTTCATTAATGGCGTAGCATCGTCCGAGCCTCTACCACTGTCACATGACGCTATCGGACACAGACACATATCACTGCCTCTACTTTACTGGGAAGACCCGGAAGCCGGGACCACACACAGTCTTGAGAGGACAAAGATCGCTGGAACGGCACAACTATCCCACATCGTCCTCAGTGACAACCACCTGTTTTGGTTCACGGCAGATTATTCAGTATTCACAGTTAACCTCTATATCTCGAGGCCATTCAACCATCCACCATCTCGTTGGCGCCCCTGGTAGGAGGACAAATTCCATCATCAGGAAGGATATGACAATAGTGACAGAAAGTGAAAATAAAGGACTCATCACTAATAGCAACAAGACAGAAATAATGGTCATCTCAAAGACAACAGCTTACCCAGAATGCACTATTAAAGTAAATTGAATAGTTTTAAAACAGGTCAATAGATTCATGTACATCGGCACATTAATAACAACGGATGGAAGATGTATCTCAGAAGTGAAGAGCAGAATAGCTCAGGCAAAAGCAGTATTCTATAAAATGAAGATTATTTTATGCAACAATTCTTTGTCATTGGAAGTAAGAAAGAGAGATTTTCAGTGTTATATAGAACCAATCCTTAC
Organism: Oreohelix idahoensis; assembly: GCA_024509875.1. Taxonomy (NCBI): domain Eukaryota; kingdom Metazoa; phylum Mollusca; class Gastropoda; order Stylommatophora; family Oreohelicidae; genus Oreohelix; species Oreohelix idahoensis. Next base: position 110,336 of record JAMPIV010008599.1, on the reverse strand, counting down.
ATATGGGAGTGAGTCATATAAAATTAGTAAACAAATAACATGGAGAAGAGAACTGGATACAGAGGTGAAAATGATGAGGAAAACATGGAAAGAACTTGAGCGGATGGTACGGGACAGGAAGACTTGGCATGTGTTTGTTGAAGGCCTATGCTCCTTGGGGAGCTAAAGGGTATTGATTGATTGACTAGAGGCCACAGAGGTGTGGTTTTAGAGAAGAATGTTAAAAATACCTTGGCCAGACAGAGTAATGAGGATTTCCTGAAAGAGGTCAATGCGCAAAGAAAATTTATTTCACAAGTTAGAAAGAAGCAATCCACATTTGTGAGCTTGTTATGAGAAGAGGAAAGCAACTTTGATCTTGACGACAAAAATTGTCAAGTGTTCCATATTCTTCAGCGGAGATTTTGTAACTGACCCACAGCTTAGGGGTTTCTTTAGTCATAAGTGTAACGGGTACCACGTGACGAAAATGCTATTAATTATAAGTTTGTTTACGCATCACTTAGAAATTTAAGTCCGTCATTACCGACATTTATTTCCATCTTCCGGTATTTCTTAGGATAACCCTATGACGTCATCAGAAAACACGCCAATTATTATTTGTATAACTTTCCTGCCACACAACTTTGATCCTGTCGTCTGCTATGTGCTCATCCCAGGGCCATGCAGTCTGTGTATCAGTGTATCAATGGAGAACGACAAGGCCTGTGGCGAGAGCGACGTCATCTTGACCATTAGAAAGATAATTAACTCATGAATGATGTTGTTGGTTGATTGATGTGTATGGTACCATGAGTCGACTGAACTAGAAAAAAGTGTCGTTGGTTGATTGATTAGAACAATGCTGCCGGCAGTTTGAATAAGAAAGGTGTTGTTAGTAGTTTGATAGGAATAAGGCTGTGGGTCGACTGAATTAGAATTAGAAGTGTTGTTGGTGGGTTTATTAGATGTGGGGGTAGTTTGAAATGAGAAGGTGCTGTTGGTAGAATGAATTAGATTTAGAAGCATTGTTATTGTGTTGCCTAGAATGGTGCTGTTGGTGGGTTGATTAGAATGACAGCTTTGCTTATTAGATTTGCAGAAGGAATTTTATGTGTGTAAGAGAGATTCATCCGATTTTGAGCTCTCAAGGGGTGTTCCATCGGGATTCTTAGGTGTGGATAACATGCCTATTTTGTTTTTTATGCCAAAGCTAGGATGTATGCTTGATTGCGCTGACACGTATGCGTATATTTGCATAGATACATACTTACAAAAATATGTACTAGTGAGTACAGCAGATATTTACTTGCTGGCTAAATTATATAAATAGACTTTAATCTTGACAGAAGAAAGACCCTTAATGCCACTGGAGGGTACACAGATCCCACCTCTTGCTTCTGTCAGGAGGGCACACATCCCAGTGGCAGAGTATGTTACTACCACCAAGCACTATCCTCTTAACAGCTACTTTCTGTAGTGAAATTGACAGAGATACAACGGTAAAATACTCAAAAGATAACATTTAAGGATAAAAACATAATGCGTAGGCTGCTGATGTACATGATCGCCTAGACCGCGGGTCATCACCCTCCATAAATTTGACTTGCTAGACAGGAGGGAAACGGAGGATCAAAAAGGAAAAAATATGACTGGAAAGATTGCGTAGCAAGGCTAAAGAGACGCAATTGGGGGGGATGGAGGAAAGAAAAAATTCAAGTCCCCCAAATTGACACGAGGTACGGAATTGGACGTTTTGCGATACCAAGCGCTTGATTTGAATTTGAGCGGAAGAACGCAGATGTTAGGAATATTACAAAAATTTAAAAAAGTAATTTTTCTTAATATTAATGCTAGGAATATAAAAATTAGCTGGCCAGATGGCCTATTCTGAGCAGTGAACTAATATGTTCTTAATTTTACAAACGGATAGATAATATTGAAGATAATGACAAAAGACAGTGTAGTTTACAACATCGCTAGACTATATTGAATCTAAAAGTGTCACAATTTGCACACAAAAACACGACCTTGGGAACAGGTGTTCAAAGTTACTTATTATGGAGGAGAGGGTTTTTGAGCGGTAGCTGTGTCTAAATATAACTTTTTACGACAACATTTTAAGGGGAGAGAAAGGTTGCTTCAAAAATCAAGCACATTTTTTTTAGAAACACAAGTAGAGACGGACAGACTAACAGATAACCATCCATACTTGACTGAAGCATGACTGAAATGACTTTAGTGTAGAAATTTGAAATTTAAAGTACAACTAGGCAGTGATTGGCCACAGACAAGCATATCATTAGCGCTCAGAGCGCATTTGGGGTCATTCTTCAATAATTGTTCAGTGTTAGACACAGATTTTAAAGTGTGGTGTTTTCCCATATGAAAGCAAGTGAAGTAAATTTAGGGACGCCATCCTATAGCCAGCAGCTCAGCTGAGTTTTGCTAGCACTTCTGTGTTAATTATTCATAATCTGGTAAGATTGAAATTATTTCTTTATATATTTTGAATATTGTTTCATGTTCGAGTGATTTGATACTGCCATATCAAAATCTAGCATTACAAACAAGTAGGGATTTTGCTCTAGACCCCCCGCCCAAGTCAGGGTCTAGGGACCAACAAGGTACATAAACTACAGCAAGGATTATGCACGATAGATCAAGCGTTGAAACAGATTACCTATCTTCTTTTAGGGCCGACAACTAATAATTATTTTCAGAATCTATAGTCTGGGAGGATCTATCGGATGTAAACCCACCATGGTAACTGTGCTGTTTGGTCAGAGAGATCTGACCTGTCTGTATGATGTGGTTGTTGTGTCAGTGTGGTGTCCAGACGTGGGTATAGAATAGATTTTGACACATAGCCCATACTTTGATTGCAGAGCTGTGAGTTTTCTATCTACAACAAAGCAGAGTCTATTCGGTGGGTGACTTTACTCGAGTGTATCTGTGCAGTTCTTGTGACAGAGACCACCATTATTGCCCGCCAGCACGGAGAGGTGGGACCGCAAGTTTTCAGCACCAGAGCTACAAATACCAGATGAGTGAGCCTCTGGTCTGCTGGATATTCACCAACCCCATTTAGTTGCAGATACCCCATACAAATTCCCACCATTTTCTGGACACTGTGTAGTAAATATAGACAGGTGTGATGAGGCCACCCCAACAGCACAAACAGTAAATATCCTCCCAAAGAGATGACTACTCGAACTTTTTTTAATAAAACTAACTAGTCTAGTACTTAAATAGGTACGCTCTTGCATTTATTATGTAACATTCCATGCATTTTTTTTCATAAATTTTCAATCCTTCTTTTAAAACAAGTTCTGGTCACATAAAACTTGATCCAGAACCAATAAATGTAATATAATTATATCAAAAACTTTATACACGTGAGTTAGTTCAGTGTATTTTAACACTTGTTAATCTTATTAGTCTTCTTAAATGTCTGTGGGTGTATTTATAACTAACACACCACATTACACATCATTACCCTAGACACTTTACGTAGCCACATTCATTAAGAAAAAAAAAAGTAAGTGTGAGGTCGTAGTGGTAGCAAGAAAGGCCTTCTGACAATTCTCAATTACATTTTATCTCAGGAGCCTTCACAGCTGGCCTCATACAATTTACATGTAGTAAGAACACCATCATACAATACCATCAATACCACTACATAAATTGGGGTCTTGTCCAGGGATAATTAGCCCAACAGTAATATTGAGATCTCCTGGTGGGAGAAATAAAAGTAGTCAAATAAATTGTAAAATTTCCTTTAAAATTAAAAGTGTCCCTGCAGATAAAAGTTGGTGAATCTTCACAGCCAGTAATAATTAATTAGTTAACTGGTTAGTTAGAATTAGTTAGACTATAGTCATATAGTAATTAGAAGTACTTAGTGTATTTACTGGTTAGAGATTTAGCTTATATATTATTATATTGTCTGAAAAGTATGGCAGAGCTAGCAAAGTTTAGATCAGCTGCTGTGCTCACTGCGAAGGAGATGGGGATGGATGGTCAAATTTTAATTCAATACGTAACGACGGAATGTGATAAATATATTGAAAGGGAAGATAGAAAGGTAGCTGAAGAGAAGAGGTTACAAATTGAGGCTGATAGAGAAATTAAGAGGCTGCAGATTGAGGCAGAAGATAAAAAGGCCGAAAGGGAGGCAGAAGATAAAAAGGCCGAAAGGGAGGCTGAAGATAGAAGGTTGCAGAGGGAGCACGAATTACGACTAAGGGAGCTGGAATTACAAGGCCCGGCCCCTGAAAATGGTGCCAGCCCTTTTGCCTCAGATGCTACGCCCAGTATGGGAGCCTCAAACTCAGCTATGGGGTTTCATTTAGACCATTTTGTTGAAAAAGACGATGACATAGAGGGGTACCTGGGACGTTTTGAGTTATTAGCTACTACATATGGGTTAGAGAGAGAGAGGTGGAGTTTAAAGCTATCACAGGGATTGAGGGGTGCTTCTTATGAAGTATTTGCCAAAATGAACAGGGAAGACCAAGACAATTATGACATGTTAAAGCAGGCTTTGTTATTAAGGTACGAGAAGAATGGTGAATTTTATCGTAAGAAATTTAGAAATGCCAAACTGTTGTCTAGGGAGACATACCACCAATTCTCTGCCAGACTAGAAACCTATTTGGAGAAATGGACGGCTCTGGGGAAGACCCAAGATCTTAAAGAAATGATCATGATTGAGCAATTGAGAGAGTCCATGGCTCCAGACATGAGAAAATTTCTCATGGAACAAGGTGCAGAGAAGTTGGGGAAATTTTAAATGTTGCTGAGAGGTATCAGGCAGCTCAGGCAGAGGTAAGTGGTGCTAAGAAGAAGCACATAGACAATTTTAAAGCTCCACAGCAATTTAATAAATTTGATAATAGAGAGCAGGGAAATAAGGGTAGGACAAATTTTGAGCGGCCAAGAAATGACTATCGCGACAGAAACTCACAGTTCAATGACCAAAAGTTCAATGAAAGAAAACCGTTGAACCAAGGAAAAAGATGGTGCAAATGGTGCAAGAAGGATAACCATAACACCGAATTTTGTAGAAGGAAACCTTCAAACATTGCTGCAATGAAGTCGGGGACGCAAAGATTAAAGGTTAATCCTAAGGGACAACAGGAACCTTATCACCCCCCAGTTTGTGAGGATGTTATTTGTAATGGGGTCACCATAAGGTGCCTTTATGATACAGGTTTGGATTATGATTCAGTTGTGAAGTCTAGCCTAGTGGACCCAAGCCAGTATACCACAGAAACAGTGGAAATACAAGGGGCGACTAAGGACATACCACTCATGACACTTCCCATCGCAAGGATAACGGTGAAAACTCGCTATGTGGAAGGAGAAATCAGAGCAGCAGTGATAGATGAACCAATCTACCCTCTGATATTGGGGTGTAGATACGTCTTCTTGGGGAATCCCGAGAAACCTGTGATCATGGCGACAGTGCAGACCAGGTCACAGAAGAAGGAGAAAGAAGGTGAACCTATAAATGCTCATCCAGAGGAGATGAGGAAGGCGCAGGCTGAGGATAGGACACTCCAGCCATGTTTTAAAAAATTACCCAAATGCCACACACCTCCGAGCAAGGGGGAATATTTCATGAAGAACAAACTCTTATACAGGAAGGCCGGAACTGGAACAAATGGTCACAACCAGCTGGTTCTTCCCACTGCATATAGAGATAAAGTGATGGAACTCGGGCATGCGATTCCCTTCAGTGGTCACATGGGGATCAGCGCCACAGGACAGCGTATAGCTTGTCATTACTTCTGGCCAGGGATAACGGAGGATATAAAAAGATATGTCAATCCTGCCCAGAATGTCAAAGGGTAGCTCCAAAGCACTGGACTGCTCCTGCAACTCTAGGGGAAATGCCCATAGTGGGAACACCTTTTGAGAGGGTTGCAGTGGATATTGTGGGACCTCTCACTCGGACCAAGAGGAGGAACAGTTACATCCTTACTCTGGTGGACACTTGTTCTATGTGGGGAGAGGCGGTAGCCCTGCCATCAATTGATTCAAAACATGTAGCAGAGGCACTACTTACAATATTTACCCGATTAGGATTCCCGCATCAAATCTTGACGGATAATGGTTCTCAGTTCAAGGGGAAACTAACGGAAGAAGTTTTTAAGCTATTTCAAGCCAGGCACTTTCATTGTAGTCCGTACCATCCACAAGGGAACGGCCAGGTAGAGAGGTTCAATGGGACTCTCATTTCTATCCTGAGAAAGCTGGCACACGAAAAACCGGATCTGTGGGATCAATTCCTGCCCGCCGCATTGTTTGCGTACCGGGAGGTACCACATAGTTCAACCGGGATGGCTCCCGCCACTCTGCTATTTGGGAGGCCAATAAAAGGTCCATTAGAAGCTCTATTAAGGACCTGGACAGATGAGAAGGCGGAAGAGACTGTTACCTCATCATATCAATATGTGAACGAACTGACCACTCGTTTGAAAGCTGGATGGAAACTGGCAAATGATAATTTGAAACAAGCCAGGAAGAAACATGCAGCATATTTTAATAGGAAGGCAAAGGACAGGGAACTGGCAGTCGGAGAGAAGGTGCTGCTTCTACTACCCGGAAGCCAGAATAAATTACAAATTGGTTGGCAAGGTCTATATACGGTTCTAGAGAAGGTGTCTAGAACAAACTATAAAATTGACAAAAAGGGGAAGGAGAAAGTTTATCATGTAAACCTGTTAAAGAAGTATCTGGACAGACCACTCCAGGAAAGCACCCCCTTATTGACCTTGGCTATTGCAACCCAGATGCAAAAGGAACCACTCACCTCACATGAATACCCATTACATCCTTGTGAAACCGCAGCACAGGTAAAAGTCAGTAAGCACCTGACTAAAAACCAGAGGGAGAGAGTTCAACAAGTTCTGGAGGAACATACAGATGTATTAACAGATAAACCAGGCCATACAAATTTGCTACAGTATGACATGAAACTGGTAGACTCAAACCCAATCTGTATGAGAGCCTATTCTATTCCGTTCGCGAAGGAGAAGGCATTAAAGGAAGAAATAGATTATTTATTGAAGGAGGGGATTATTTCGCACAGTGAATCATCTTTTAGTTCTAGTGTCGTTTTGTTGAGGAAACCGTCTGGGGAACACAGACTGTGCATAGATTACAGGAAACTGAATGCTGTCACAGAAGGACAAGTGGATCCATTACCAGACACAAAACAGTTATTTGCCAGACTGAACAAGGCAAAATACTTTTCAAAGGTGGATCTTAGTAAAGGCTATTACCAGATCCCAGTGAAGCCTGAAGTGAGACCTTATTTGGCTTTTAGCACTTCGGATGGACATTATGAATTCAATATGCTACCATTCGGACTGAAAAAATGCTCCGAGTGTGTTTTCAAGGATGATGCGAAAATTGTTGGACCCCCTGAATAACCCATGTATCACAAATTTCATGGATGATATTCTCGTCGCCACCGAGACCTTTGAAGAACACATTGAAGCTCTGGAGATGTTGTTTGATAGACTTCGGGAGGCGAACTTAACTGCTAGGCCAACAAAATGTTGTATTGGATGCAAAGAGTTGGAATTCTTGGGGCACACCGTATATCAGGGTAATATGACCCCTGATCCTAAGAACTTGGAAAAACTGCAGAGAGCACCTAGGCCGCAAACAAAAAAGGACGTGCGATCATTTGTGTCGTTATGCGGATTTTATCAGAAATACATCAAGAATTTTAACGCTATTTGTGCTCCTCTGACTGATCTGACTCGCAAGGGACTTCCAGATAAAATTATTTGGACTGCACAATGTGAACTAGCGTTCCAAGAGTTAAAGGAAAAACTCACTAGCAAGCCTATTCTCAAACTGCCTGATTTGACACAGGACTTTGTCTTAAGAACCGATGCAAGTAATGTAGGACTTGGAGGGGCTTTGTTGCAAAGATCATCTTCACCTGATGGGGAACTGAAACCAGTCGCTTATGCAAGCCGCAAATTGAATAAGGCGGAACAAGGATACTCCACAAGCGAAAAAGAATGTTTAGCATTAATCTGGGCAATAAAGAAGTTTCAAATCTATCTGTATGGTAGGACCTTTGTGGTGGAGACGGATCATCAGCCTCTCGTGTTCTTGTCTCAGGCTAAGCATGAAAACGCAAGATTGCTGAGGTGGTCTTTATTGCTTCAACCGTATCAGTTCAGTATCCAATATATCCCAGGCAAATTGAATGTCGGTGCAGATTTCCTCAGTCGGCACCCCTGTGATCAAAATTAGAGTAGTGGCAGACGTGAGGAGTAATTTTACCTATGTGTATCGCTGGTTTTGGAACTTGCCATAGGCATGTTTTCAAGTGGGGAGATGTGTAGTGAAATTGACAGAGATACAACGGTAAAATACTCAAAAGATAACATTTAAGGATAAAAACATAATGCGTAGGCTGCTGATGTACATGATCGCCTAGACCGCGGGTCATCACCCTCCATAAATTTGACTTGCTAGACAGGAGGGAAACGGAGGATCAAAAAGGAAAAAAATATGACTGGAAAGATTGCGTAGCAAGGCTAAAGAGACGCAATGGGGGGGGGATGGAGGAAAGAAAAAATTCAAGTCCCCCAAATTGACACGAGGTACGGAATTGGACGTTTTGCGATACCAAGCGCTTGATTTGAATTTGAGCGGAAGAACGCAGATGTTAGGAATATTACAAAAATTTAAAAAGTAATTTTTCTTAATATTAATGCTAGGAATATAAAAATTAGCTGGCCAGATGGCCTATTCTGAGCAGTGAACTAATATGTTCTTAATTTTACAAACGGATAGATAATATTGAAGATAATGACAAAAGACAGTGTAGTTTACAACATCGCTAGACTATATTGAATCTAAAAAGTGTCGGTGTTTGCACACAAAAACACGACCTTGGGAACAGGTGTTCAAAGTTACTTATTATGGAGGAGAGGGTTTTTGAGCGGTAGCTGTGTCTAAATATAACTTTTTACGACAAAATTTTAAGGGGAGAGAAAGGTTGCTTCAAAAATCAAGCACATTTTTTTTAGAAACACAAGTAGAGACGGACAGACTAACAGATAACCATCCATACTTGACTGAAGCATGACTGAAATGACTAGTGTAGAAATTTGAAATTTAAAGTACAACTAGGCAGTGATTGGCCACAGACAAGCATATCATTAGCGCTCAGAGCGCATTTGGGGTCATTCTTCAATAATTGTTCAGTGTTAGACACAGATTTTAAAGTGTGGTGTTTTCCCATATGAAAGCAAGTGAAGTAAATTTAGGGACGCCATCCTATAGCCAGCAGCTCAGCTGAGTTTTGCTAGCACTTCTGTGTTAATTATTCATAATCTGGTAAGATTGAAATTATTTCTTTATATATTTTGAATATTGTTTCATGTTCGAGTGATTTGATACTGCCATATCAAAATCTAGCATTACAAACAAGTAGGGATTTTGCTCTAGACCCCCCGCCCAAGTCAGGGTCTAGGGACCAACAAGGTACATAAACTACAGCAAGGATTATGCACGATAGAGCAAGCGTTGAAACAGATTACCTATCTTCTTTTAGGGCCGACAACTAATAATTATTTTTCAGAATCTATAGTCTGGGAGGATCTATCGGATGTAAACCCACCATGGTAACTGTGCTGTTTGGTCAGAGAGATCTGACCTGTCTGTATGATGTGGTTGTTGTGTCAGTGTGGTGTCCAGACGTGGGTAGAGAATAGATTTTGACACATGGCCCATACTTTGATTGCAGAGCTGTGAGTTTCTGTCGACAACAAAGCAGAGTCTATTCGGTGGGTGACTTTACTCGAGTGTATCTGTGCAGTTCTTGTGACAGAGACCACCATTATTGCCCGCCAGCACGGAGAGGTGGGACCGCAAGTTTTCAGCACCAGAGCTACAAATACCAGATGAGTGAGCCTCTGGTCTGCTGGATATTCACCAACCCCATTTAGTTGCAGATACCCCATAAAAATTCCCACCATTTTCTGGACACTGTGTAGTCAATATAGACAGGTGTGATGAGACCACCCCAACAGCACAAACAGTAAATATCCTCCCAAAGAGATGACTACTCGAACTTTTTTTAATAAAACTAACTAGTCTAGTACTTAAATAGGTACGCTCTTGCATTTATTATGTAACATTCCATGCATTTTTTTTCATAAATTTTCAATCCTTCTTTTAAAACAAGTTCTGGTCACATAAAACTTGATCCAGAACCAATAAATGTAATATAATTATATCAAAAACTTTATACACGTGAGTTAGTTCAGTGTATTTTAACACTTGTTAATCTTATTAGTCTTCTTAAATGTCTGTGGGTGTATTTATAACTAACACACCACATTACACATCATTACCCTAGACACTTTACGTAGCCACATTCATTAAGAAAAAAAAAAAGTAAGTGTGAGGTCGTAGTGGTAGCAAGAAAGGCCTTCTGACAATTCTCAATTACATTTTATCTCAGGAGCCTTCACAGCTGGCCTCATACAATTTACATGTAGTAAGAACACCATCATACAATACCATCAATACCACTACACTTTCATCTGTGACATGACCACAGGAGTCACCAAAGAATAAAGTGGAAGCAGAGAAACAAGGTAAATGAAAGCTGCTTTTGTGATTACTAGTGATAATTATGATTGACAGTGATACTTATGATTGACAGTGATAATTATGATTGACAGTGATAATTATGATTGACAGTGATAATTATGATTTATAGTGATAATTATGATTGACGGTGATAATTACGATTGACATTGATAATTATGATTGACAGTGACAATTATGATTGACAGTGATAATTATGATTGACAGTGATAATTATGTTTGACAGTGATAATTATGATTGACAGTGATAATTATGATTGACAGTTATAATTATGATTGACAGTGATAATTATGATTGACAGTGATAATTATGATTGACAGTGATAATTATGATTGACAGTGATAATTATGATTGACAGTGATAATTATGATTGACAGTGATAATTATGATTGACAGTGATAATTATGATTGACAGTGATAATTATGATTGACGGTGATAATTACGATTGACATTGATAATTATGATTGACAGTGATAATTATGATTGATAGTGATAATTATGATTGACAGTGATAATTATGATTTATAGTGATAATTATGATTGATAGTGATAAATATGATTGACAGTGATAATTATGATTGACGGTGATAATTATGATTGCAGGTGATAATTATGATTGACAGTGATAATTATGATTGACAGTGATAATTATGATTGACAGTGATAATTATGATTGATTGACAGGGATAATTATGATTGACAGTGATAATTATGATTGATAGTGAAAATTATGATTGGCAGTGATAATTATGATTGACAGTTATAATTATGATTGGCAGTGATAACTATGATTGACCGTGATAATTATGATTGACAGTGATATTTATGATTGACAGTGATAATTATGATTGATAGTGAAAATTATGATTGACAGTGATAATTACGATTGACAGTGAAAATGATGATTGACAGTGATGACATTGATCGGCAGTGATAATTATGATTGACAGTGATAATTACGATTGACAGTGAAAATTACGATTGACAGTGATAATAATGACTGACAATGATAATTATGATTGACAGTGATAATTAGGATTAACAATGAAAATTATGATTGACAGTGATAATTATTGTTGACGGTGATAATTATAATTGACAGTGATAATTATGATTGACAGTGAAAATTATGACTGACAGTGATAATTATGATTGACAGTGATAATTACGATTGAAAGTGAAAATTATGATTAACAGTGATAATTGTGATTAACAGTGAAAATTATTACTGCCAGTTATAATTTTTATTGTCAATCATAATTATCACTGTCAATCATAATTATCACTGTCAATCCTAGTGTTCACTGTCAATCATAATTATCACTGTCAATCATAATTATGATGGTAAATCATAACTTTCCCTGTCAATCATAATTATCATTGTCAATCATGTTTTTATGATTGACATTGAAAATTATGATTGACAGTGATAATTATGATTGACAGTGAAAATTACGATTGGCAGGAATAATTATGATTGGCAGTGATTTTTATGATTCGCAGTGATAATTATAATTGGCGGTAATAATTATGATTGGAAGGAATAATTATCATCATCATCATCAGTTGCCATCTTCACAACGAAGGTTGGCTGTAATGGATCTTTTTGCTTTCTTTCTTTCTGCCATTTTATTCAAGATGTCATCTGTCATCCAAATTTGATTTTTCTTAGACTCCTTTTTAGGTAAATTTGCATTTGCTGATTGTATGCTTGTTTTTAAGCATTCCCATTTTGAGGTTGCTTTTTCTTCTGGGTTTTCTCTTCTATACTGCTCCATGCTTTCTGTCAATAACTGTTGATATTTATTTTTGACATCGATAAAATATTTCTGTTTTATATCTGGTTGTTTCAGCGCTGATATTTCTATCTGGGGTTCCTCCTGTCTTCTGTTTCCTGCTCTTTTCAGCTTTATATTTACTTTGATGACAACTGGATTGTGATCTGAATTTATGTCGGCGCCAGGATGTGTCTTTGCACTTGTGACACTGTTCTTAAATCTATGTTTTATCATGATATAGTCGATTTGATTACGTGTTACATCTCCTGGGCTTTTCCATGTGTATAATTTCCTTGGGTGGTGTTCAAAAAAGGTGTTACATATGACCAGCTGGTTTTCTTCACAGAACTGGATAAGTCTGTCTCCTCTATCATTTCTTGTCCCTAATCCATACTGTCCTACTATTTTCTTGTATTTTCCTTTTCCTACTTTTGCATTCATATCACCCATTACTATCAACACATCTGTAGATTTGACTGGTTTAAGTGGGTGTTGTAGCTCTTCACAGTAATCTTCTATTTCTTCCTCGCTGTGATCTTTAGTTGATGAATAAGTTTGTAAGATTGATATGTCGAATGGCTTTGCTCTCATCTTTAGTAACATCATTCTGTCATTGTGTGTCCAGTATCCACATACGTATTTTTCTAACTCCTTCTTTATCAACATTCCTACCCCACCTAAAAACTAGTAGGAGAAGCCTAAAAATAGGAACATGGAATGTTAGAACTCTAAACGGAGAAGGAAAGCTGGACAATCTTATATTAGAGGCAACCGACATGAAACTCGATATACTGGGAGTTGCAGAGGCAAGACTTTTGGATACAGGCTACATAACAAGAGACCAGTACACGCTTATACACTCGGGAATAATTATAATTGGTGGTAATAATTATGATGCATATTGACTAGTGATTGACAATGACAATTGTGATTGACAGTGACAGTAATGATTAACAATGACATCAGTGATTGATAGTGATAACTTTGATGGACAGTGACAGTGTGATTGACAGTGATAAATGTAGACAGTGAAGCAGTGATTGGCATTGATAGATATGGTGGACAGTGACAGTAGTGATTGACAGTGACACTTTTGATTAAAGTGGCAGTAGTGATTCAGAGTAGCAGTAGTGATGGACAGTAATGCTGTATAGTGATAAACAATGACACTGTTGTAATAGAGAGCGACAGTTGCAATGGACAATGACAATCGTAATGGACGTGATAGTTGTATTGGACAGTGACAGTTGCAATGGACAATGACAATCGTAATGGACGTGATAGTTGTATTGGACAGTGACTGTTGTTATATACAGTTTGATTAATTGTGATGGACAGTGACAGTTGTGAGGGACATTGACAGCAGTGGTTGACAGTGACAGTAGAGTGACAGTGATTTCCAAGTCTATATTTCTCTTCTCCGTGTATCTAGTTCTCTTCTCCATGTCTCCTTCTCCATATCCTCAGTCTCTTCTCCATGTCTCAAGTACTCTTCTCCAGTTCTTTTCCTTCTTTATGTCTTCAGTTCCCTTCTCCAATTCTCCAGTTCCCTTCTCCAATTCTCCAGTTCTCTTCTCCATGTCTCCTGTTCTCTTCTCCATGTCAAAAAGCTGAACAGATTTCCATTATTTTATTACTTTCAGGACAAGTTCTGCCCCACGGCACTGCTCCATCCAATCCAAAGTCATCCAATCCAAAGTCATTCAACCCAAAGACAGCTCAAGATGGTAATGATGTACCTGAAGCCCCAGTCAGTAAGGTAATGGATACCAGCAAGATAATTAACATAAACATGGTTACCAAGAACAAAGATAACAGGAGAGATAACTGTGATAATGCTGATAATGATCGTGATTATGTGGCTAAGAATACTCTGTAATGATGATGAAAATTATGGTTAAGGTCGGGTTGATAATTATGGCAGTAATTATGTTTGTGTGTTTATTATGATGATAGTAATGATCATAGTCAATTGTTTCGATGATAAAGAACCCACAATTATGGCATTGATGACCATGAAGGTGAAGACAGTGATGATTTTAATGATAGTGATGCTGATAATCATGAAGATAATAATGGTGGTAATAATAAAACAGTAAAGATTGAAGGAAAAATATTAAAACATAAAAGTTTTGGATCGTTATGTCAAGACATACCTCGTTCAAACTAGACTCAAGGTCTATCAGTTATATTAAGGTGCATGTCCAAATATGGAAGACATTTTGACTTGGTTATCAGAACTATGTATCAGAAGGAAAAAAGAGAACTTGGTGTAGGTTATTTTCCTGCTGCTGCTAGTAAATATGTTGAGACTGTCACCATTTTATCAGTCCATAACTTGGTGTAGGTTATTTTAATGCTGCTGCTAGAAAATATATTGAGACTGTCACCTTTTCATCAGTCGACCAATTTTTGTAAGTTAGTCTTACTGCTCCTAGTAAATACGTTGAGACTGTCACCATTTTATAATGAGATAACTAGGTTGAACTTGAAGAAACACCACTAAAAGATGTAGAATCGTACACATATCTTGGCAACGATTTCGACAAAGTTGGAGGTACAGACTATGATATCAAAATAAAAATACAAAAAGTAAGAGGAGCTTTCATTGCATTGGGAAACATATGGAGATCAAGAGAAATCAAGTCCAACACAAAAATAAGAATCTTCAACTCAGATGTCAAGTCTGTCCTATTGTATCGCTCGGAGACATGGAGAACAACAAAAACAACAACCAAAAAGCTACAAACTTTCATAAACGGGTGCTTGCAAAGAATATGATTGAAATGGTATGACAAAGTCACAAATGTGGAACTGATAAGAGCCAGACAAGTGCCGGTGGAACAAGACCTGAGAAGAACACGCTGGTGATGGAAAGGACACACATTGAGGAAACCTGTTGATAGTATTACAAGGCAGTCCTTGTTCTGGAACCTCCAGGGAAAGAGAGGCAGGGGCAGACCAAAAAACACATGGAGAAGAGAGCTAGATACAGAAGTGAAAAAGATGAGGAAAACATGGAAAGACCTTGAGCGCATGGCATATGGAGAACTTGGCATGTGTTTGTTGAAGGCCTATGCTCCTTGGGGAGCTAAAGGGTATTGAAGTCACCATTTTATCAGTCCGCCACTTGTTGTAGGTTATTTTTATAAAGATATCAGTTTCTGGCAATGTCTGTTAACTGAAAATGTAGTTACACAGATGACTTACTTACAGTCCTTAACTGGCAGCTTTTACAAATTGTGTTAACTGCAAATTTAGCCAGACAGATGACTTACTTAGCGTCCTTATTATCAGCTCTCACAAATGCACTCATTTGTGCATGTGCTGTCAGGTAGAATTATGACAGAAATAACTAGGTCGTATACAAACAGGCCTGTGTTGAAGATATAAAACTCGCTAGCAGTTTGTCTCTGTGTGTCACCCACAAAAAACCATATACAGAACAGTTACGTCTGCTGCTAGCAAATATGTTGAGACTGTGACTATTTTGTCCGTCCACCCCTTGGTGTAGGTTAATTTTTATAAAGATATCAGTCTCTGGAAAAGTCTGTTAACTGAAAATGTAGTCACACAGATGACTTACTTACAGTCCTTAACTGGCAGCTTTTACAAATTCTGTTAACTGCAAATTTAGTCAGACAGATGACTTACTTAGCGTCCGTATTAACGGCTCTCCAAAGTCACTCATCTGTACACGTGATAGCAGGTAGAATTATGACAGAAATAACTGTCATATACAACAGAAATACCTAGTTCATATACGAACAGTTTTGTGCTGAGGCCAAGATATAAAACAGCTGGCAGTTAGTCTGTGTGTGTTACACACACAAACAAACATGCACAGAAAATTGATGTCTGCTACTTGTTTTTTTTATTCAGGAGTTTCCAAGTTTGGAGCCTTGCAGTGTTTGTAAGGCAGAGGATTAAGCCATAGCCGGCACTTAGCGTTTCTACAAGATTAATCTAGAACATCCAAGCGTTCTAGGTAAGTTCTCAGACTTCACATTATCAAACTTTCTGGATGCTCTCTCTAAAATTGTGTAAGCTTGGTGGTCTAAACAGCTATTACCCAAAGCATCTATGACCGCTTCGGTCAAAGTCTTGCCCGCCGTCTACTCCTATACCATTAGCTTACTGCTTTTGATTTACATTTTTGCTGTCCAATTGTCGCGCCATTTTGTACGTGTTGAAAGATATACTATTTTATTAAATTCTGCTGACTATACTACGAGGGGCGTTCAGAAAGTAATGCACCACATCGTTTTTCTCAGCTAATAATGAAGATAGAAGCATGAAATTTTGCACACTTTAAATATGGCATGTGCCAATTGTGTGCACCAAATTGCACCGCAACCGGCCAAATAATACGGCTGCCCTAAACCGTTGAAATGGAGCGTGTTAGCAACTTGCGTTATAAGCAGCGAATTGTGATAGAATTTCTCGTTGCAGAGAAGAAAACTGTTGTGAACATTCACAAGCGTCTATGTGATGTGTATGGAAGTTTTGCAGTCAACAGGAGTACAGTCAGTCGCTGGATTCAGAGAATCAAAGAATTAGGAAGTGGAGATACGGAGCTGCTTGATCGGCCGCGCTGTGGACGTTCTGCCACAGCCACCAACGCAGAAATGTTGAAATGCGCTGAGGGCATTATTCTTACTGATAGGCGAATCACTACTCAACAACTGGCCTTACAGCTGTCAGTCAGCATTGGTAGTGCAATTGCAGTTATAAAAACTCTCAGATTTTGTAAGGTTTGTGCAAGATGGGTTCCTCGAAGTCTCACAAATGACCACCGATTGCAAAGGAAAGCAATTTCTTCTGAATTGTTGGAGCGTTTCAATGCTGATGTAGAGAACTTTTTGGCTAAGATCGTTACAGGTGACGAAACCTGGGCACATCATTTTGAACCTGAGACAAAAAGACAGTCAATGGAGTGGCATCATCCGCAATCACCACGAAGACAGAAATTCAAGACAATTCCTTCAGCTGGAAAGGTCATGATCACTGTCTTTTGGGACATTGAAGGTGTGATTCTTGTGGACGCTATGACAAGAGGAGAGATCAATTCGCAAGCTTACATTAAGACATTAAAAAAACTTAATCAACGTTTTCGCAGAGTTCGGCCGCACAAGAATCCAGCAGACCTGCTTCTCCTTCACGACAATGCGCGACCTCACACAAGTCTGGCAACACGGGAAGCAATCACCAAATTGGGTTGGACTGTACTACCCCATCCACCCTATAGTCCCGATTTGGCACCCTCTGATTTTCATCTATTTGGTCCACTTAAAGATGCACTCCGTGGGACAAGGTTTGAAGATGATGAAGAAGTGATTCATGCAGCGAAGAAATGACTACATGATCAAAACAAAATCTGGTACGGGCTAGGAATACATGCACTTGTTTAGCGCTGGTATAAAGCCGTACAAGTTGATGGGGATATTGTTGAATAATACCATAGTTTACATGACATATCCATGTATATTGTGTATAAATTTCATGCTTTTTGAATAAACAGCTCCTGAGAAAAACGATGTGGTGCACTACTTTCTGAACGCCCCTCGTAGTTTATGATTTAAGTTCATTGGAAGGGTTCTCAGTCATTGTAGTTAGTAATCACTAGCGTATTGAAGGAGTTTCTCTATTACCTTGCTAGTATTTTGAGAACCATTCTTAACGTCATGGGACTTCCCTATCCATTACTAAAATCTCTGCTGACGTGCATTGGTGCAGCCAGTAATTTCAAACAAATCATTAAATACTTTTGACATAGTACGCAATTCAATAATCAAACTGCACCGTCCTAACCTCGTCCCTTCTTACAGTCACTAAGTACAGTCACGTCATTAACAATTGTAATTAAATTAAACAATTAACAAAAATACATAATTTTCATTGTCTAAAACTCGAAATGTCGCCTATATTCCTGCGACATATGCATCTTCCCCTTCCACGAAAAATATACCCCAAAGGGAGATGTTTTACGAGTGCGAGCAGTGTCACCTAAACATTTTATCAATAGCAACATCAATCAATAATACCAAAACCACCACTAAAAATAAAACATTCATAAAATTAACCTAGATATTAAAAACCAAAAGCTACATAAAAATAAAATTTCCAAAAACAAAAACAAAAATCATAAATAACCACACACACAAAAAATCCAAAACAATGCATCAGTTTTTCAATCAAAATTTACACAACAAAAACAAACAGAATTATAACTGGAAGTCATAACACACAATTTTCAATGAATCCAACCAAAACAAATTAAAACAAAAACCCGAAAAATAACCATACAATCAAACAGAATCCAAAACAAAATTACAAACAAATCATTAATTACTTCTGACATAGTACGCAATTCAATAATCAAACTGCACCGTCCTAACCTCGACCCTTCTTACAGTCACTAAAGTACAGTTACGTCATTAACAATTGTAATTAAATTAAACAATTAACAAAAATACAAAATTATCATTGTCTAACACTCATAATGTCGCCTATGCTCCATCCCTGCGGCATTGCTCCACGAGCGTTTCTCTTGTTGTTTCCATCAGTTCCATATTGATGATCATGTCAAACTATTTCAATCCTTCTAAACTGAGCAAGCACACATTTTGACTCTCATATAACCACGTGGCTAGCAATTATTTTTAGACATACCGTTTAGCTTCACGTGGTGCTCACGTGCTCAACAAAACTAGGTCAAGCCTTCGTGTCTTGTGCCATCAGTTCGTCTCATCTTTATACATTACTCGTCTGTCTCCAGTTCTCTTCTCCGTCTGTTGTTTTTGTCTTCTTCTATTTCTCTTACTCCGGTGATTCCAGAAGAGGGACACTTGTATTTGTCTGGTTCTTGTCATAAGTTCTCTGTTATTGATCTTGTCATAAGTTCTCTGGTAGTGATCTTGTCATAAGTTCTCTGTTAGTGATCTTGTCATAAGTTCTCTGTTAGTGATCTTGTCATAAGTTCTCTGTTATTGATCTTGTCATAAGTTCTCTGTTATTGATCTTGTCATAAGTTCTCTGTTAGTGATCTTGTCATAAGTTCTCTGTTAGTGATCTTGTCATAAGTTCTCTGTTAGTGATCTTGTCATAAGTTCTCTGTTAGTGATCTTGTCATAAGTTCTCTGTTAGTGATCTTGTCATAAGTTCTCTGTTAGTGATCTTGTCATAAGTTCTCTGTTAGTGATCTTGTCATAAGTTCTCTGTTAGTGATCTTGTCATAAGTTCTCTGTTAGTGATCTTGTCATAAGTTCTCTGTTAGTGATCTTGTCATAAGTTCTCTGTTAGTGATCTTGTCATAAGTTCTCTGTTAGTGATCTTCTCATAAGTTCTGTGTTAGTGATCGTATCATAAGTTCTCTGTTAGTGATCTTGTCATAAGTTCTCGGTTAGTGATCTTGTCATAAGTTCTCTGTTAGTGATCTTGTCATAAGTTCTCTGTTAGTGATCTTGTCATAAGTTCTGTGTTAGTGATCATGTCATAAGTTCTTTGTTAGTGATCTTGTCATAAGTTCTCTGTTAGTGATCTTGTCATAAGTTCTCTGTTAGTGATCTTGTCATTAGTTCTCTGCTGGTGATTTTGTCATAAGTTCTCTGTAAGGGATCTTGCCATAAGTTCTCTGTTAGTGATCTTGTCATACGTTATGTGTTAGTCATCTTGTCATAAATTCTCTGTTAGTAATCTTGTCATAAGTTCTATGTTAGTGATCTTGTCATAAGTTCTCTGTTAGTGATCTTGTCATAAGTTCTCTTTTAGTGATCGTGTCATACGTTCTCGGTTAGTTATCTTGTCATAAGTTCTATGTTAGTGATCTTGTCATAAGTTCTCTGTTAGTGATCTTGTCATAAGTTCTCTGTTAGTGATCTTGTCATAAGTTCTCTGTTAGTGATCTTGTGTTAGTCTGTATCTTTTTGGTTGTTATTTCTGTTGTTCTTGATGTTACAGAGCCATACAATAGGACTGACGTGACATTTAATTTGAAGATTCTTATTTTTGTTATGTCTGCTCCTCCAACTTTGGATGTATTGCTGTTATGAAGTTTGTGTGAGTTCCAGATTGAAATGGGCACATTGATTGGTGTAAATATAGCACAGATGCGACAATGACATTATATTTTGCTTGTTTATTTGTTTGTTTGTTTAATGCTGGATGTGATTTGGTAGATGTCTTGGTAACGGAGGGGAAAGCAAAGAAGTTTAAAATTTGAGAAATGTCGGACTAGCCCTCTCACCTATATTCAAAGTGTGGTATCCCCAGGATTAAAGTTATTGTCCCCCATTCCCAGTGAAAACTCACGACCTAGCTAACAAAAATTCACTAACATTGTAAACTGTATGAGATAGGAACGTGATCTTTTCTTTGTATTAAAGTTGACATTTATGTAAAATATTATTTAATTTGAATTTTCTACCACTCTGTTGATGGGACTGTAGGAAACAGATTATCTGACAGAGATAAAATTTACATATAGGCTGTACGCTTTCTAAATTAAAATTACTGTGAAACCTGAAAACAGACATGATTTTTATCAAGGTCGATCTTTAGAGAGCTCAGTGTTTCTAACGTAGATATCCACAGCTCTTGGGTTACCTTCTGCTACAATAGTGCCTTACCAGCAAACAACAGTCATTATTACATTCACCATTCTTCACCCCTTTCCCTTATTTTAGATGTTATATTATCACTTTCTCTCTTTGGTTTTTCCTTGACGTTTTGAACTGGTGTGAAGACTTAAATAAAACATATTGATCATCATTGTATATAGATTTGTCCCTTGTAATAGATAAACATTGTATATATTTTGTCTTGTATTTGTATATAGATTTGGATTATTGTGTTGAGTTATACTAACCAGTTTCCAATCAAGTCTCTGACAGAGCCAGTAAGTTCATATTACTTTCTTCTTATGTGTGAAGTCTTACTTAAAATATTACTTTGTATGAATATATAGCACTGGTAAGATGGGACATTGACAACTAGTATTTCTTTAAATACTCTAGATTTAATTTTAGGTCAACTTATTATCTGTAATGACCGCAGATGTTACTTAATATTACATCAAAGAGCTAGTTTTAGACATATCTCTAGATGCGTCAGAGATGTCATTTAGAGACTGGAATGAATCTAATAAACCTGAACAATTTAAAAAAGTACGTAATATATAAGGAAGATAATTGCTATTCAAGGGAAACAACAAAGATGTGAGCAATAAATATATCTAAGTGTTTTGTATGTTTCAAGGCGAAATAAAGCAAAATTTTATTTTAATATAAACTAAACCACACTAAATATAATCAGATTTTTATAACAATGATTCTTTATTGAGTAATTTTATGTGTCGATGTCTTTGTGCTTTATTAGAGCAATAAAATTACACACTAGATTGCTGACATGGGCTTTTGGTATTTGTTAAAACGTATTTCACGTTATGTAATGACAGTACTTCATGTTTGTAGTTAGGTTTCAGCAACAAGTAACTACTCCCAGGTACATAGTGCCGTCTACACAAATAAAAAACAAGAGGATACCTCCCCTTCCTGGGCGACTTTTACAACAGAAGAAGGTTACTACGAGCCAAGTTTCGATGTAACTGCCTTTAATGATGGATGTTGGAAACCCACTTACACATACCCTGACCTACTGAAACTTACATAATGAACTCCCTCTTAAGAACACTGTTTGTTACATGGACGATGCGAACAGACGGAAAAGGGACTTGGAAATATTTTAAAGTTTTGATTTATCTTTATACATCCACAATTCCCTTTGAGTCACACTCACTTTGTGTAGATATATTTATGAGTAGTCGCGTAAATACATATATTTACATGGGTGTATACCTAGGGGTCTGCATAGAATTCACGAGGGTAATATTTTGTTTTCCTGCTATTATCCTTTCAAACCTTTGTGTTGTACGATGTTGGAAGATAATTAGGTTTAAATAAACACAACACAATTACTTCTTCCTTCCGCCCACTACAATGACAAATAGTTTAAACGTTATGACGCTCAATGTGAGAAGTCTCACAAATAAGACTGATAAAACTGTAGCCTTAATGCAAACATATAAACCAGATTTTATGTTTCTACAAGAAACCTTTGTTAGTGACGAATCACGTGCGAACCACATCACAACACTACTAGGTTTACGAAACGCACATTTTAGCCTAGGAACATCACACACGGGAGTAGCTATCCTGCAGACTTCAGATCAATGGCAAATAACACATAAAAATAAGGATAGTGAAGGCAGGTTTGCAATAATACAAATAAGGAATTCAAACGATCACACAGTCACACACCTTAATTAACATTTATGCTCCAGCAGTGAGAGCACAACAATTAAACTTCTACCAAACACTGTCTGACACGGTAACTCAACGATATAAAGGAAACCGAGTCATAGTAGGAGGAGACTTTAACTTAGTATTACATGATTTAGACAGAATACGAGGGACACTATTCTCAGAAAACAGCCGAGTGAGGACTGAACATAGGCAAATAGACATACTGCAAGACGCCTTAGAGGTACTCGTCTTATCAGACGCATACAGGAAAAAAATTCCCAAAAGGTACAGAGACAACATACACCGACAGAACACGCCCCTTCGGAAGTTCTACGAGATTGGACATATTTTATATACATAGTAGTTACACCATCATTAAAGTAAGAAACATAAATCATACTACTATTTTCTCTGACCATAAAGCAGTAAATCTATCGGTCAACGGAAAAGAATATTTAAACTTTATGAAAAGATCTCCACACTCGAAGTTCAACAACTCTCTATTACAAAACGAATATTATATTACTGTCGTAAATTTTTAAAGATAGGTATAGAGATTTATTTGGTCCCGTCTGAGTAGAGCAGAAGGTGGGGTATATGAGAAAGAAAGGTGTTAGAATAGGTTCCACGAGTGAAATAGATTAAGGTGAAGATCCGTCTTTGGAATGGGTGGTTTCTCTAGTCCAGCCTATCTATACGACTATCATTAGAAGAAGGCGATCTGTCACACTTCCCTATAATGGTAATTATAAGTTATCTACACACACACACACACACACACGCGCGCGCACTCACACACACAAACACACACACACACACACACACAGTTATGTGACAACAAGACACACAAACGTGAAAAACTATGGATAATAGGGTATGGGGCTGACCAGCACGATAAATTAAGTTTTGTTTAGTTTATTATCATTTAAACTTCTCACAACATCAAACATATAGAAATCAATATAAAGCAAGTTTTACAGATATATGAAAATTTTCTACTTAAGCTATCCCGTAAACTAATCAGGTTAGCGAACCAAAAAAAAAAAAAAAAAGGAAGTGGGTACAATGATTGTAACAAAGGAAAATGTTTTTTCGAAGGATGGCCACCGACCGAACAAAGTGGAAGTAGTGTGTTGCTGCCATACAAGACACCACCAGGCGTGATGACCACAGACTGCGTTGATAGTCGGGGGCTAAGGATCAAAGAAAGAAAACTGAAACTTTGATCAATTAATTTGCCGTATGGCCAGATGAACACTAGCAGAATTCTACTGACATTTCTTTCCTATTTTAGCCCCTCCCCCCTTTCCTTTCTACTAAACTTATACACAGAAGCCTTTGAGAACTAAGAACTCTCAGCAAGCTTAAACATATCATACATCACTCTAATACCTAAAATAAACTCTGAGAAAACACTGAATAAAAACTACCGACCAATATCGCTCTTGAACGTTGACTATAACATTTTAACAAAGCTCTAACTAAACTTAACTTAATCATGTCGACTCTTATACACGAAGACCAGCAGTCTAGCGTCCAGAACAGACACATCAATTAGCGCACTCATTTCATAGAGGACATAATTAACTACACTCAACAGAAGAGTTGTCAGTCGTCAATCATCTCCCTTGACCAAGAAAAAAGGGTTTCGGTAAAGTACCACTGTCATACTTTCACACAATGTTATTACATTGTAACATATGAGAATACTAATATAGTAAATGAATTACAATTCTCTGCATGAAGCCTGAGATAAAGGTCTTGGTAATTCGTACATTTACTAACTCCTGCAGGTTAACACGATCTGTCAGACTAGAGAGTCCTCTCTCCCCTTTACTTTATGTTCTTGCAGTAGAACCATAATTAGAGAACCTTAGAAACAAGACAACTTGATTAAGGTCACTGTCATACAAGGGAAAGATGAACAGACGTTGCTTGACTATGAATACAAAACCAGCTTTTTCCCACCAAACGATAAATGTATAGAAAACATCCTGACCACATTCCTACCTGCAGATAAATGCTTCTATGGCAAGTGTCACAAATAGCACCTGAGAACCAAGCCCAGCTTACGGCCTTTACGTGTGGCTCAATTTGAGCCCGGCGGAACTATTTCCACTGACGGGAGAAGGGGCGAAGGCGAGTCACTGGCGCCTTAAACCTAGCAGCGTTCGGGCAAAAAGGGCTCGTGATCCTTGGTTTGTAGCGTATCTGAGACAAGACAAAACTCTTAATTCAAACCACCGCTACGGGAATATCCGTTTACGAGAAAGGCTTCGGGAGTAAGCCCTGATGATAAATCCGAAGTCTGAGTCCTTAAGGCATTCTAATGTTGATTCGACATTATTCTGGCAACTCCTGCGTCGTGGCTGTCACCAAAGTATACCGGCTACTGCCATTCCTTTGGATCTACTCGCTGCGTGAAGAGGGGGAAAATGTTGCATGGGCAAAACTTAATCTCCATGTAACTGTGATCTTGCGCAATGGAAAGGACGTTCCCATAGTCAGTTAGGACTGAAGGGGCTATTATTATTATTACCACATTCACAGACTTAAGTAAAAGTAGCAGACCTAAAAATAAATGTGCTAAAAATTAACAATAATGGGCATAGGCAAATGGAAGAACAAAGCAGACTTTTCCATTTGGGCTAACACCAACAAACAACATCAAACTGTATGACGTAACTTTTACGTCACATCCAAACCACACACACAGACACAGGGCAGGGACCCAAAATAATTATGTGACAGAGATAAAGGGTAAAAATGATGATAAATAAAGAGAATAAGACAAAAACACGGCAACAAAGTGGACAGTATTGATGAAACTAAAGATAAGATGAGAGATACGGAAAGACGAAAACGTAGAAGCCGTGTAACACGAGGTAAAAGTAACACTAACTAAGCACGTCAAATTATAGAATAAGAAAGAAAGAAAAACCAACCCAAGGAAACTAACAAACGAATAAAATGACTCACGAAGAAAATAAAATAACAAACAACAATAAAATAATCTAAACAGAATGGCCTGATTTGATAACCAAAGCTACAAGACAAGAAAGTTCTCCATTTACCAGAAAACGACAGTCAGTATTGTATCCGTCACGTCTTATCCAACTCCGAGTTTTGAGTGTTGTATTTTCAGTTATCTTCCCCCTTTGACAAGGACATTCAATTGTGTTTGTTAATTTTTAAAAATCATTTTAGTTATATTAGATTTGAACAATCAGCTACCGTATCTACGTGAAAATAACTTCACAGAACTGATAGGTAGATTACTTGGTCATTGTGACAGTTTAGTGACCTAAGGGAAGAAACTGAGTTAGAAGTTTCAGTAGTTAAGTCAGCCAGGTATTGTAAACACATAAAGGTTCAAGGTTAAAGGAACAGTAAAAGTGATGTGCAGTGAGTTGTGCACAGTAGGTCCCTTTTAGAGGAATCGAAGCTCAGACGATATGTACGAGAGAAGCTCGCTTCATAGGGGCAGTTCAGAAGCGTCAGTCAGATTAAATATAAAGTTATCATAAACGTTGTACACGGGTGTCTCTGACGAAAACAGTGTACACGGGGGTCTCTTATGGCAACATTTTACACGGAGGTCGCTGATGACAACATGGTATACGGGCGTCTCTGATGACAACATTGTACACGGTGGTCTCTGATAAAAACATTGTACACGGGGTCTCTGATGTCAACATTGTACACGGGGGTCTCTGATAACAGCATTGTACACGGGGGTCTCTGGTGACAACATTGTACACGGGGGTCTCTGATGTCAACATTGTACACGGTGGTCTCTGATAAAAACATTGTACACGGGGTCTCTGATGTCAACATTGTACACGGGAGTCTCTGATAACAGCATTGTACACGGGGGTCTCTGGTGACAACATTGTACACGGGGGTCTCTGATGACAATAAGGTAGAATAGATCTACTGCATCTTCAGGGATACATGGGACAGGAAACTTCATCATATAAAACACATTCCCACATGAACCACCAGTGTAAGACATGGGGCAGGTAACCTCATCATATAAAACACATTCCCACATAAACCACCAGTGTAAGACATGGGACAGGTAACCTCATCATATAAAACACATTCTCACATAAACCACCAGTGTAAGACATGGGACAGGTAACCTCATCATATAAAACATATTCTCACATAAACCACCAGTGTAAGACATGAGACAGGTAACCTCATCATATAAAACATATTCTCACATAAACCACCAGTGTAAGACATGAGACAGGTAACATCATCATATAAAACATATTCTCACATAAACCACCAGTGTAAGACATGAGCCAGGTAACCTCATCATATAAAACATATTCCCACATAAACCACTAGTGTAAGACATGGGACAGGAAACCTCATCATATAAAACACATTCCCACATAAACCACCAGTGTAAGACATGGGGAAGGTAACCTCATCATATAAAACACATTCCCACATAAACCACCAGTGTAAGACATGGGACAGGTAACCTCATCATATAAAACACATTCCCACATAAACCACCAGTGTAAGACATGGGACAGGTAACCTCATCATATAAAACACATTCTCACATAAACCACCAGTGTAAGACATGGGACAGGTAACCTCATCATATAAAACATATTCTCACATAAACCACCAGTGTAAGACATGAGACAGGTAACATCATCATATAAAACATATTCTCACATAAACCACCAGTGTAAGACATGGCACAGGTAACCTCATCATATAAAACACATTCCCACATAAACCACCAGTGTAAGACATGGGACAGGGAACCTTACCATATAAAACATATTCTCACATAAACCACCAGTGTAAGACATGGGACAGGTAACCTCATCATATAAAACGTAACCTCATCATATAAAACAAATCACACATAAACCACCAGTGTAAGACATGGGACAGGTAACCTCATCATATAAAACATATTCTCACATAAACCACCAGTGTAAGACATGGGACAGGTAACCTCATCATACAAAACATATTCTCACATAAACCACCAGTGTAAGACATGGGACAGGTAACCTCATCATATGAAACAAATTCACACATAAACCACCAGTGTAAGACATGAGACAGGTAACCTCATCATATAAAACATATTCACACATAAACCACCAGTGTAAGACATGGGACAGGTAACCTCATCATATAAAACATATTCACACATAAACCACCAGTGTAAGACATGGGACAGGTAACCTCATCATATAAAACGTATTCTCACATAAACCACCAGTGTAAGACATGGGACAGGTAACCTCATCATATAAAACATATTCTCACATAAACCACCAGTGTAAGTCAAGGGACAGGTAACTTCATCATATAAAACAAATTCACACATAAACCACCAGTGTAAGACATGAGACAGGTAACCTCATCATATAAAACATATTCACACATAAACCACCAGTGTAAGACATGGGACAGGTAACCTCATCATATAAAACATATTCTCACATAAACCACCAGTGTAAGACATGGGACAGGTAACCTCATCATATAAAACAAAATTACACATAAACCACCAGTGTAAGACATGGGACAGGTAACCTTATCATATAAAACATATTCTCACATAAACCACCAGTGTAAGACATGTGACAGGTAACCTTATCATATAAAACATATTCTCACATAAACCACCAGTGTAAGATATGGGACAGGAAACCTCATCATATAAAACACATTCCCACATAAACCACCAGTGTAAGACATGAGACAGGTAACCTCATCATATAAAACACATTCCCACATAAACCACCAGTGTAAGACATGAGACAGGAAACCTCATCATATAAAACACATTCCCACATAAACCACCAGTGTAAGACATGGGACAGGTAACCTCATCATATAAAACACATTCCCACATAAACCACCAGTGTAAGACATGAGACAGGAAACTTCATCATATAAAACACATTCCCACATGAACCACCAGTGTAAGACATGGGGCAGGTAACCTCATCATATAAAACACATTCCCACATAAACCACCAGTGTAAGACGTGGGACAGGTAACCTCATCATATAAAACACATTCTCACATAAACCACCAGTGTAAGACATGGGACAGGTAACCTCATCATATAAAACATATTCTCACATAAACCACCAGTGTAAGACATGAGACAGGTAACCTCATCATATAAAACATATTCTCACATAAACCACCAGTGTAAGACATGAGACAGGTAACATCATCATATAAAACATATTCTCACATAAACCACCAGTGTAAGACATGAGCCAGGTAACCTCATCATATAAAACATATTCCCACATAAACCACTAGTGTAAGACATGGGACAGGAAACCTCATCATATAAAACACATTCCCACATAAACCACCAGTGTAAGACATGGGGAAGGTAACCTCATCATATAAAACACATTCCCACATAAACCACCAGTGTAAGACATGGGACAGGTAACCTCATCATATAAAACACATTCCCACATAAACCACCAGTGTAAGACATGGGACAGGTAACCTCATCATATAAAACACATTCTCACATAAACCACCAGTGTAAGTCATGGGACAGGTAACCTCATCATATAAAACATATTCTCACATAAACCACCAGTGTAAGACATGAGACAGGTAACATCATCATATAAAACATATTCTCACATAAACCACCAGTGTAAGACATGGCACAGGTAACCTCATCATATAAAACACATTCCCACATTAACTACAAGTGTAAGACATGGGACAGGGAACCTTATCATATAAAACATATTCTCACATAAACCACCAGTGTAAAACATGGGACAGGTAACCTCATCATATAAAACATATTCTCACATAAACCACCAGTGTAAGACATGAGACAGGTAACCTCATCATATAAAACATATTCTCACATAAACCACCAGTGTAAGACATGAGACAGGTAACATCATCATATAAAACATATTCTCACATAAACCACCAGTGTAAGACCTGGGACAGGTAACCTCATCATATAAAACACATTCCCACATAAACCACCAGTGTAAGACATGGGACAGGTAACCTTATCATAGAAAACATATTCTCACATAAACCACCAGTGTAAGACATGGGACAGGTAACCTCATCATATAAAACATATTCCCATATAAACCACCAGTGTAAGACATGGGACAGGTAACCTCATCATATAAAACAAATTCCCACATAAACCACCAGTGTAAGACATGGGACAGGTAACCTCATCATATAAAACATATTCTCACATAAACCACCTGTGTAAGACATGAAACAGGTAACATCATCATATAAAACATATTCTCACATAAACCACCAGTGTAAGACATGGGACAGTTAACCTCATCATATAAAACAAATCACACATAAACCACCAGTGTAAGACATGGGACAGGTAACCTCATCATATAAAACATATTCTCACATAAACCACCAGTGTAAGACATGGGACAGGTAACCTCATCATATAAAACATATTCTCACATAAACCACCAGTGTAAGACATGGGACAGGTAACCTCATCATATGAAACAAATTCACACATAAACCACCAGTGTAAGACATGAGACAGGTAACGTCATCATATAAAACATATTCACACATAAACCACCAGTGTAAGACATGGGACAGGTAACCTCATCATATAAAACATATTCACACATAAACCACCAGTGTAAGACATGGGACATTTAACCTCATCATATAAAACGTATTCTCACATAAACCACCAGTGTAAGACATGGGACAGGTAACCTCATCATATAAAACATATTCTCACATAAACCACCAGCGTAAGTCATGGGACAGGTAACCTCATCATATAAAACAAATTCACACATAAACCACCAGTGTAAGACATGAGACAGGTAACCTCATCATATAAAACATATTCACACATAAACCACCAGTGTAAGACATGGGACAGGTAACCTCATCATATAAAACATATTCTCACATAAACCACCAGTGTAAGACATGGGACAGGTAACCTCATCATATAAAACAAAATTACACATAAACCACCAGTGTAAGACATGGGACAGGTAACCTTATCATATAAAACATATTCTCACATAAACCACCAGTGTAAGACATGGGACAGGTAACCTTATCATATAAAACATATTCTCACATAAACCACCAGTGTAAGATATGGGACAGGAAACCTCATCATATAAAACACATTCCCACATAAACCACCAGTGTAAGACATGAGACAGGAAACCTCATCATATAAAACACATTCCCACATAAACCACCAGTGTAAGACATGGGACAGGTAACCTCATCATATAAAACACATTCCCACATAAACCACCAGTGTAAGACATGAGACAGGAAACCTCATCATATAAAACACGTTCCCACATAAAACACCAGTGTAAGACATGGGACAGGTAACCTCATCATATAAAACATATTCTCACATAAACCACCTGTGTAAGACATGGGACAGGTAACCTCATCATATAAAACAAATTCACACATAAACCACCAGTGTAAGACATGGGACAGGTAACCTCATCATATAAAACAAATTCACACATAAACCACCAGTGTAAGGCATGGGACAGGTAACCTTATCATATAAAACATATTCTCACATAAACCACCAGTGTAAGACATGGGACAGGTAACCTTATCATATTAAACATATTCTCACATAAACCACCATTGTAAGATATGGGACGGGAAACCTCATCATATAAAACACATTCCCACATAAACCACCAGTGTAAGACATGAGACAGGTAACCTCATCATATAAAACATATTCTCACATAAACCACCTGTGTAAGACATGAAACAGGTAACATCATCATATAAAACATATTCTCACATAAACCACCAGTGTAAGACATGGGACAGTTAACCTCATCATATAAAACAAATCACACATAAACCACCAGTGTAAGACATGGGACAGGTAACCTCATCATATAAAACATATTCTCACATAAACCACCAGTGTAAGACATGGGACAGGTAACCTCATCATATAAAACATATTCTCACATAAATCACCAGTGTAAGACATGGGACAGGTAACCTCATCATATGAAACAAATTCACACATAAACCACCAGTGTAAGACATGAGACAGGTAACCTCATCATATAAAACATATTCACACATAAACCACCAGTGTAAGACATGGGACAGGTAACCTCATCATATAAAACATATTCACACATAAACCACCAGTGTAAGACATGGGACAGGTAACCTCATCATATAAAACGTATTCTCACATAAACCACCAGTGTAAGACATGGGACAGGTAACCTCATCATATAAAACATATTCTCACATAAACCACCAGTGTAAGACATGGGACAGGTAACCTCATCATATAAAACAAATTCACACATAAACCACCAGTGTAAGACATGAGACAGGTAACCTCATCATATAAAACATATTCACACATAAACTACCAGTGTAAGACATGGGACAGGTAACCTCATCATATAAAACATATTCTCACATAAACCACCTGTGTAAGACATGGGACAGGTAACCTCATCATATAAAACAAATTCACACATAAACCACCAGTGTAAGACATGGGACAGGTAACCTCATCATATAAAACATATTCTCACATAAACCACCAGTGTAAGACATGGGACAGGTAACCTTATCATATAAAACATATTCTCACATAAACCACCAGTGTAAGATATGGGACAGGAAACCTCATCATATAAAACACATTCCCACATAAACCACCAGTGTAAGACATGAGACAGGAAACCTCATCATATAAAACACATTCCCACATAAACCACCAGTGTAAGACATGGGACAGGTAACCTCATCATATAAAACACATTCTCACATAAACCACCAGTGTAAGACATGAGACAGGAAACCTCATCATATAAAACACATTCCCACATAAAACACCAGTGTAAGACATGGGACAGGTAACCTCATCATATAAAACATATTCTCACATAAACCACCTGTGTAAGACATGGGACAGGTAACCTCATCATATAAAACAAATTCACACATAAACCACCAGTGTAAGACATGGGACAGGTAACCTCATCATATAAAACATATTCACACATAAACCACCAGTGTAAGGCATGGGACAGGTAACCTTATCATATAAAACATATTCTCACATAAACCACCAGTGTAAGACATGGGACAGGTAACCTTATCATATTAAACATATTCTCACATAAACCACCATTGTAAGATATGGGACAGGAAACCTCATCATATAAAACACATTCCCACATAAACCACCAGTGTAAGACATGAGAAGGTAACCTCATCATATAAAACATATTCTCACATAAACCACCAGCGTAAGACATGAGACAGGTAACCTCATCATACAAAACAAATTCACACATAAACCACCAGTGTAAGACATGGGACAGGTAACATCATCATATAAAACATATTCTCACATAAACCACCAGTGTAAGACATGGGACAGGTAACCTCATCATATAAAACATATTCTCACATAAACCACCAGTGTAAGACATGGGACAGGTAACCTCATCATATAAAACACATTCTCACATAAACCACAAGTGTAAGACATGGGACAGGAAACCTCATCATATAAAACACATTCCCATATAAACCGCCAGTGTCAGACATGGGACAGGTAACCTCATCATATAAAACACATTCCCATATAAACCGCCAGTGTCAGACATGGGACAAATAAGCTCATCATATAAAACACATTCCCACATAAACCGGCAGTGTCAGACATGGGACAGGTAACCTCGTCATATAAAACACATTCCCATATAAACCGCCAGTGTAAGACATGAGACAGGTAACCTCATCATATAAAACACATTCTCACATAAACCGTCAATGTAAGACATGAGACAGGTAACCTCATCATATAAAACACATTCTCACATAAACCACCAGTGTAAGACATGAGACAGGTAACCTCATCATATAAAACACATTCTCACATAAACCACCAGTGTAAGACGTGGGACAGGTAACCTCATCATATAAAATACATTCTCACATAAACCACCAGTGTAAGACATGGGACAGGTAACCTCATCATATAAAACAAATTTAACATAAACCACCAGTGTAAGATATGAGACAGGTAACATTATCATATAAAACACATTATCACATAAACCACCAGTGTAAGACATGAGACAGGTAACCTCATCATATATAACACATTCTCACAAAAACCACCAGTGGAAGACATGAGATAGGTAACCTCATCATATAAAACAAATTCTCACATAAACCACCAGTGTAAGACATGAGACAGGTAACCTCATCATATAAAACACATTCTCACATAAACCACCAGTGTAAGACATGAGACAGGTAACCTCATCATATAAAACACATTCTCACATAAACCACCAGTGTAAGACGTGGGACAGGTAACCTCATCATATAAAATACATTCTCACATAAACCACCAGTGTAAGACATGGGACAGGTAACCTCATCATATAAAACAAATTTAACATAAACCACCAGTGTAAGATATGAGACAGGTAACCTTATCATATAAAACACATTCTCACATAAACCACCAGTGTAAGACATGAGACAGGTAACCTCATCATATAAAACAAATTCTCACATAAACCACCAGTGTAAGACATGAGACAGGTAACCTCATCATATAAAACACATTCTCACATAAACCACCAGTGTAAGACATGGGACAAGTAACCTCATCATATAAAACACATTCTCTCATAAACCACCATTGTAAGACATGGGACAGGTAACCTCATCATATAAAACAAATTCTCACATAAACCACCAGTGTAAGACATGGGACAGGTAACCTCATCATATAAAACACATCCTCCCATAAACGACCAGTAAGACATGGGGCAGGAACCTCATTATATAAAACACATTCTCACAATAACCACCAGTGTAAGATATGGGACACGTAACCTCATCATATAAAACACATTTACACATAAACCACCAGTGTAAGACATGGGACAAGTAACCTCATCATATAAAACACATTCTCTCATAAACCACCATTGTAAGACATGGGACAGGTAACCTCATCATATAAAACAAATTCTCACATAAACCACCAGTGTAAGACATGAGACAGGTAATCTCTTTGTATAAAACAAATTCCCACATAAAAAACCATTGTAAGACATGGGACAGGTAACCTCATCATATAAAACACATTCCCACATAAACCACCAGTGTAAGACATGGGACATGTAACCTCATCATATAAAACACATTCTCACATAAACCACCAGTGTAAGACATGGGACAGGTGACCTCATCATATAAAACACATCCTTCCATAAACGACCAGTAAGACATGGGACAGGTAACCTCATTATATAAAACACATTCTCACAATAACCACCAGTGTAAGACATGGGACACGTAACCTCATCATATAAAACACATTCTCACACAAACCACCAGTGTAAGACATGAGAAGGTAACCTCATCATATAAAACACATTTACACATAAACCACCAGTGTAAGACATGAGACAGGTAACCTCATCATATAAAACACATTCTCACATAAACCACCAGTGTAAGACATGGGACAAGTAACCTCATCATATAAAACACATTCTCTCATAAACCACCATTGTAAGACATGGGACAGGTAACCTCATCATATAAAACAAATTCTCACATAAACCACCAGTGTAAGACATGAGACAGGTAATCTCTTCGTATAAAACAAATTCCCACATAAAAAACCATTGTAAGACATGGGACATGTAACCTCATCATATAAAACACATTCCCACATAAACCACCAGTGTAAGACATGGGACAGGTAACCTCATCATATAAAACACATTCTCACATAAACCACCAGTGTAAGACATGGGACAGGTGACCTCATCATATAAAACACATCCTTCCATAAACGACCAGTAAGACATGGGACAGGTAACCTCATCATATAAAACAAATTCCCACATAAACCACCATTGTAAGACATGGGACAGGTAACCTCATCATATAAAACACATTCCCACATAAACCACCAGTGTAAGACATGAGACAGGTAACCTCATCATATAAAACACATCCTCCTATAAACCCCCAGTGTAAGACATGAGACAGGTAACCTCATCATATAAAACACAACCTCCCATAAACAATCAGTAAGACATTGGACATGTAACCTCATCATATAAAACACATCCTTCCATAAACGACCAGTAAGACATGGGACAGGTAACCTCATCATATAAAACAAATTCCCACATAAACCACCATTGTAAGACATGGGACAGGTAACCTCATCATATAAAACACATTTCCACATAAACCACCAGTGTAAGACATTATACAGGTAACCTCATCATATAAAACACATCCTCCCATAAACCACCAATGTAAGACATGGGACAGGTAACCTCATCATATAAAACACATCCTCCCATAAACCACCAGTGTAAGACATGGGACAGGTAACCTCATCATATAAAACAAATTCTCACATAAACCACCAGTGTAAGACCATGTAGCTGGACCTCGGTAAATAAGTAATTTTATTTCTATCTTTACTTACATGAAATCAATTTTCTGTTAGCGCGTTTTTGATGATCTCCGATTTGTCAAAATGGAATTAACAGCGCTATACGAGGGATTGCTTTACAAGGTAGTCCTGGTTTTAGGATCTTCTTGTTTAAGACAAGTAGAGGTAGAATAAAAAAACACAGGAAGAAGAGGAGACATAAATAAAAGTGTTGACGTAGTCATGGAATGTCATTAAGTTAATAGTACCTGACTGGAGGAAAGTCCTTAAGCTGATAGTACACGACTGGAGGAACGTCCTTTAGCTGATAGTACACGACTGGAGGAAAGTCCTTAAGTTGATAATACACGACTGGAGGAAAGTCCTTAAGTTGATAGTACACGACT
This sequence comes from Oreohelix idahoensis, assembly GCA_024509875.1. Classification (NCBI taxonomy): domain Eukaryota; kingdom Metazoa; phylum Mollusca; class Gastropoda; order Stylommatophora; family Oreohelicidae; genus Oreohelix; species Oreohelix idahoensis. The sequence continues at coordinate 73,705 of JAMPIV010008599.1, read as the reverse complement.
GGAGGAATGCCCTTAAGGTGATAGTACATGACTGGAGGAAAGTACATACGTTGATAGTACACGACTGGGGGATATTACTTAAGTTGATAATACACGACTGGAGGAATGCCCTTAAGGTGATAGTACATGACTGGAGGAAAGTACATACGTTGATAGTACACAACTGGGGGATATTACTTAAGTTGATAATACACGACTGGAGGAATGCCCTTAAGGTGATAGTACATGACTGGAGGAAAGTACATACGTTGATAGTACACGACTGGGGGATATTACTTAAGTTGATAATACACGACTGAGGACAGTCCTTAAGTTTATTGTACACGACTGAAGGAAAGTCATTAAGCTGATAGTACACGACTGGAGGAAAGACCTTAACTTGATAATGCACGACTGGAGGAAAGTCCTTAAGTTGGTAGCACACGACTGGAGGAAAGTCCTTAAGTTGATAGTACACGACTGGAGGAAAGACCTTAAGTTGATAATACACGACTGGAGGAAAGTCCTTAAGTTGATAGTACACGACTGGAGGAACGACCTTAAGTTGATAATACACGACTGGAGGAAAGTCCTTAAGTTGATAGTACTGGACTGGAGGAAGGTTCTTAAGTTGATAGTACATGACTAGAGGAAAGTCCTTAAGTTAATAGTACACGACTTGTGGGAAGTCCTTAAGTTGAAAGTATATGACTGGAGGAAACTCCTTAAGTTGATAGTACACGACTGGAGGAAAGTCCTTAAGTTACTAGTACACGACTGGAGTAACTTGGAATGTGTTTGTTGAAGGTTTATGCTCCGTTGGGAGTTAAATGGTAATGGTGGTGATAGATTAACAGAAAAAAAAATGCAGAAAAACACTTATAGAAAAAAGTGTTTTAAATAAACAAGATGAGCGACACAGAAAATGAACAGGAAGAATAAAAAAAAATACAAAAACCCCACAAAAGTGCACAAAAGAAAATGAAACAACAAAAATAATGGAGTAATAGGCTGACCTTATTCAACGTCCAGAATATCAAAAAAGTTCTCCCCTTGTTAGTAAACAACACTCAGTATCACATTCTCCACCTCCAGCACACATTCTCTTGTTTTGGAAGTTATAATTTGACTTTTGTATCAGTACCTGTCTTTGTAACCGCACTTGGTGTTATATAATAGTAATGCGGTACAATACAGTTGTGTGTAGAGGTAGTAGTAGTACAGTTCTTCCTTTATCTTTCAAGTTCAAGTTAATATTATTACTGGTCAACTCCGCCAGAGGTGGTAATTCTTAGATGATACTACTATCCTTTTTAATATCGCAGGTTCGTTCAGTTCCTTCTTTGATGTTATAGTGACTTCTCATATAGTGGTAGTGTAAACAATAATGATACGTTCAGCAAACATTTAAGGATGAAATCAAATTCATGCTGATCCTTTAAAACTTTTAACTACACAATACTGTTAACAAGCATGGCCAGTAATTCAAATAATGGAGCACGCACATAATCATAAATTGGATCCTTATACATCACGGGTACTTCATACGTCAGCTCTATGTCTTGTAAACGTTCATATTCCTCTTTATCATATTATCTCCTGTAGACATTCTTAGTCTTCACAAATCTGCTACTATATACTTGTGGTACCTATGCTCCTCAATAGCATTCAGTATCTTTTAAATATTTATAGATTTTTCTTTCCAACTGGCTAATCATGCCTCTGCAAAACATTCCTGGAAACAAGAATCTATCTTATACATAATGTATACTCATAGTCAGATACTTACAAGTGAGAGCATAATTGCGGTTCTCATGTGGAAATAAACACTCACTGTTTCTTAGAAGTAATATCTATCTCTTGATAGATCAACCAATACTCAAAGTCCTCGTAGATCAACCTTTACTTAGAGTTGTTCCTCAATAATATTCAGTTTCCTTTATATATTCATAGCCTTCCGTTTCCTTTATACATAGTCATAGAGTTCTCATAGCGAACTGGCAAATCATGCCTCTACAAAACATTTCTGGAAACAAGAATTTGTCTATTGCATAATGTATTCAAAATCAGATACTTACAAGAGAGCATAATCGCTGATCTCCTTTAGAAATAAACACTAACTCTAAACCACAGAATCCATATCTATCTTCCGATAGATTAACACTTGCTTGAGGTAGCTTGACATATGTATATACTCATAAGAGCCAGTCTGTAAAACTACAGACATACAATCTGTCCACACAGCTGCTCGAAACTTCTCAGCACATACTCTCACTAACTAATCACAACTCACTAACTAGTGACCTCTGGTCATCTCAGCGTGGTGTGTTTCGTTGCCACTCTCTGATTCGTTAACCCAAATCTTTTGGATTAAATTTATTGGTCAATCTTCGCTGTTCTCGAACATTCTATTTACGTCTCAAGATGATCACTCACGTTTAGTAAACGGGAGCTGTTACTTTGAACTGCTGTCAGTAGCAATTTATTATTGTGTTCAGCCATTATTTTTTCTTTGTGAGTTGTCCTAACTGTTCATCTCGTTCTAGCAATAGCAAAAATAATGCTAGTGTAGGTCTCTCGGTGACATATACAATCCGGGCCACACAATTGTATCCCGTAGGGAGACATTTTCGTTCTGTCAACAACTATATAATCCGTAACTATAATGTACTATCCAGCACCTGCTCCTGTACATATACATTTATAAATTTTGAGTCATAATATGAAAAGTCGCAAAGATAAAACCATAAATGTAATGTCATTCCATTACCAATTGCTAATGCATCAATTAACTTATCAAGTATCGCGACGTGGGATAAGTGTGTCATCAATCATTACTAAAGTGTATAATACATAACCTTATAAGGTACAACATCTCATCAATAATAATTTAATACATGCAATATATATTATCTTTATACAGGTCGACATGTTAGCTGTCTCTGGAAACAGAGATTTGTCAGCACTCATAATGTCTGTAATATCTGCCGTCACTGTCATTACTGAATTGAAACAGTTAGATAAGCGGAGTTACACTTAACAACATATCGAAACGTGCATAGTTAACTGTTCTGGGGCGATAGTGAAAGACATGTGTCGCTAATCAGGTCAGAGTTTGAATGTGCCCGACTGATCTTAGCCTTGGATGCACCGTTCAAGTCGTTAATTCCGTCTAAAACTATAGACGGCATATGCGTATAGATGTTTATAAAATATAAAACGTCCTTCTGGCTAAAGTTAATGTCAACGTGACTACGTGGCTGTATTATCATTATCATCTCTTAAGTAGACTCATATAATATCTTTGGTAATTCATCTACTAATTCTAGACTATCGTTACTGCTCAAAGCTGCAATACTACGAAGCATGTCATGTTCCTGGTGTCGCTATGTAGTCAGCGCAATGGTAACTGTGGTACATCATTTATGAGTGGTGAAGGGGGAAAGGGTGTGAGATGTGTCGTAGGGATGTTCACCATTAGTGCGTCTTGTACACTCTTTGCTACCTGTATAAGGTTAAGAGGAATTTCTTGCATTTCCATAACTTGGCTATGACTATTCCATGTTTTTTTTTCTTGTCTTCTTTCTCTTTTTCCTCTTTTGCAATCTAAATGCGCATATAACTGAAATTTATACATTACACAACCAAATATAGCAATAATGCTATCAAAACTAACAGTAATTATCCGTCCCGATCCTCTGGTGTGCTGAATCCGATATCTTGGGAAGTACACTTACAAGCTCTGTGAGTTTATCTAGAATACGTCTACATAGTCAGGACTCTGTGTTTCTCTAGATTACAGTCTTATTGTTTTTTTTCCACAGAGTTCCATACTCTCGTCCCTCAAGGAGTTACATGAGTATTGTGAGTGTTCAGGTGTCCAATAATTCAACTAACTTAAACACTGGAAAAAAAATAAAAAAGTGACTTAGTGGTAGGTACTATGTTGATAGAGCACCTATAAGCACTGTGTTGGGGAAGTGCTGCGATTAGTAGTTTGCTGGGGGAGTACTTTACGATGATTACGCTGCCTGCATAAATTTTGAGACTTCTTTTGCAAGCTCTAACAATGTAATTTCTCTACTGGAGAGACAACTGTCGTAATGTGACGAAGTTGGTATCGATTGTGATGTTGTGTTAACAGTCGCTCTGCAGGGAAAAGAGGACGATGGAATATTAGGATGATGTTGTAAAACTGGAATCGGCTTGTGAACTGGGCGATGATTTCTTCTGATCTTTGCTCGTACATGCTCTTGTGGTAGACGTAATAACTTTGCTCGTGGCGATGAATCTCCTGATGAGGGGCGGTACGTATCTCAGTGTTGGTAGTATCGCTTTCTTCTTGTTCTGTTATCTCAAGGTCTGACTCATAAGGTGCTAAAGGCGTATCAACAATGTTCTTTTCGCTGTGTGTCTCATCGGAAAGTTGCGATGTTTCAATGTTTGTATGATCTTCTGTAGGGCTCCGATTGTGGTGGGTTATGTTGTTTCTTGTTGCTTGCAAGCGCCTCTCATTTTCGCTGTCCCAGCTGGAGTGTGAAGACTGGTGTGTGGGTTTTGCTGACTTCAAACTAGTGGTTGTAATCCTCCACTGCCATAATATGTTTGACTCGTTATGGAAGGGGGTGGGGTTCGTTCTCATTCACTGATACTGGTGTGCTGCTATCTCGACCGTGTAATCGATTATCTCTTTCTGGGCTAAAGTAAATGTCAATGCGTGGTAATGGATATGAAATCATCTAGGTAATCCTGTTCAATGCGCGGTAATCGCAGCAAAATCTACTTGTACCATCCTTTTTCGATACAATTACTATTGGCGATGACCATGCTGATTTGGATCTTTCTATAATTCCTGCACTCAACATGTCGTTTATACACTTCTCAACTATTTCACGGTTTTTCAAAGGGGTGTGGTAGGGTTTCAAACTAATGGTTTCCTCTGTTGTGGTCTGAATGTCCATATGTACCGTACTGGTTCTGCCTAATTATATATCCGTCAGTGCGAATACATCTTGATGTTTAGTGATGAACGCACTAAGTTTAGTTTTATGTTGATCTTCTACTTTCAGTGTCGCCAATAATTGCGATAACTGGTCTGGTGTGTGATCCTGTATCTGGGACTGTTGGTTTGTCCACGGTGTTTTAACATATGTATTTTCTACTTCCGTTCTGTTAATCTTACGTCTACTCTCTCGTTCACTACGGCAGTATTCGAAGGGCTTTGGATATCTTGGTTCATATCTTCGATACAATGGTTTGTTTGAGTATTTCGTAATGGGTTTCCGCCATGAAGTATGCTCTACATCTGTTCTGTGATTATAGTGTCTACCATACTGAGAAAATTATCTATTATACCAAGGGCCTGTTTTCTTTGCTGGGGTTGGCAATAAATGGTGGGTAACAAGACTGACATGATGCGATTTTTTTTTACTGTTGCCTATTCCTCTATATATCCTATCGTATGCTTTTCTCTTTATTATTTGATCCACTTCCTTTGCATAACGGAGGTATTTAGTTCTTTCCGTATCTAAATATGTGTCTTTAGGTTCATCTCTGCAATCTCGATAATATCTCTCGGATTCTTGGACTTCAGCGTTGCTATGACTAATGTATTCATCACCTGGGTATTCTCCTGGTAACGGTGTGTCATCAAGATAGTCTCGACGTGTGGGGCGGCGTGTGGGTGAGTGTGGGATCTGACTTGGTGTGGGGAATGAAGGGTGTCGATACTTTGTATTATCAGGTTCATCTCTACAAGCTCTATCATATCTCTCAGATTCTTGGGCTTCAGCGTTATTATGTCTAATGTATTCATCACCTGGGTGTCCTCCTGGTAACGGTGTATCATCTTGGTTAGTGTGTCTTCTTTCTCTGTGTTTGGGAGTAACATAATTCTCAGGTACATCATCAGTGCTATTCATATTCGACAAGTGGTGTGATCGTCGACATGTATGTTTCCTGTTGCTTTCCTGACTGCAGATTTTTCTTCTGTCTGTTGTTCTATTCGATTTGACAAACGTTCTTGTTTATGAAATCCAGCGCCTAATCTTGTGAGTAAATTGGTTATCATATGAACTTTGACGTTGAAATCGTTTGTAAGAGTCAGAGTGGTCATATGGGGTATGATTTTGGAATGTGCGTGGGGCGGGGGAATGAGGGTGTTGACTCTGACCGACGTCAAGCATTCTATTGTTTATCGCACAGGTCAAGGACGATCTTCGTACTTTAGCAATTATCGCACCTCTGTGTATCGTCGTAGCATGTCCCGATGTGTTTACAATCATGACTGGAAAGTGACGGGAGGGTGAAACTTCGGCAATACCTTCAGTAACAAACATGAGGGGTTCGTCATTAATGTCCTCATTATCCAAGGTTTCAATCTGGATTGTTTGTCATGGTCCGATATAATTGGAACTTTTAATTCGACCTTTAGCTATCACGAGCGTGTTAGGTAGTACTGTAACTGGTGTTGTTAAGCGTACTAGAGAGGCGATATGTATGTCATCCTGTAACTGTATATATTCAACATTGACATTGATCTTATGCAGGTCAAAATATATTCTGGCGTTGTAGCGGGTAAGGAAGTCTCTACCAAGGATGAAATTTCTGGACATCCCACGTGTAATTATGAAGGGATGTGTAAGCTGTTGCTGTCCTATCTGGAATGTGTTGTATGCTGTACCACAGGACTTCAATGATACTCCTGTTACCGAGGCCATATCCGTCTTTGATGGTCGGAACTTCACAAGATGTTTAATTTGTTTGTATAATTGTTCCCGAATCAGGCTAACTGAAGCGCCAGTGTCCACAAGTGCGCGATAATTCTTCTTGTCAATGTTGATGAGACAGGAACTGGGGTCCTGGGTAATATTTATGGAATGTACTTCTTGCTCATGTGTCTTTGATGAGGAGGTATTGGGTGGGGAACAACGTTGTTAATTTTCTTTCTATGTATGGACCTATGATGAAAGGAAGTTGTTGTTTCCATCACTTTTATAGTCACCACTAACGGTCCTGCTTAATGGTTGACTGTTCCGTTTCCCTGGTTGTACATTCGTGGTTGTCCTCTTGTAAAACCGGAAGATGTATGTGCTCCGCAAAAATTCTGGTTATAATAATTACCATTGCTATAACTATGATGTCGTGGGTTGTTATAGCTTTGCTGGTGCAGGCGACGATGTTGTCGTCGGCACTCCCGGGCTAGGTGTCCTCGAATTCCACAATTAAAACAAGTAGGGGTACGTTCTGCTGTCTATGAGGGTGTCGAGCATAATTTGCGCTTAACTGCTCCTGATTACTCGTATGGCTTGGGCGATGCCAACGCTGGCGAGAATGACCAATTTCAATCGGTTCATGATCTGGCTGTGATTCAACTGTAGGTTCCTGTTCGATACATTGGTTAAATCTTGTTCGAACATTCTCCTCTATAATTGCTATTTGGATCGCTTCATTTATCGTTTTCGGATCTTTGTGAATCAAGTGTAGTTTGATGTTATTCCCTGACAATTCATCAATAAATATACCTACAAGATGTTTTTCCAGATCTTGTAATGCTGTCAAACCATCAAGAAAAGCTTCCTCTGCTAGATTTAGTAACTTTTCTCCATAAGACTGAATGGGTTCTTTATGTTCTTGTCTAATCCGACGAAGGAGTGACCATGCGTGTTCCGTGTTGGCTATATCACAGAAACGTTGTACCAACTCTTTCTTAAGTAAATCATAAGTTTCATTGGGGTATGCATTGTCACGTCTTCTTAAGAAATCAGTGACCAAGGAGTCTGATGACATATATAAAATTCACTTGCGATCTGAATCTGTGCATGTGTTTACCACAGTGGCAAACTTATCTACATCTATTAACCATTATCAAAACGCTTTAAAATCCCATGTAAAAGGCGTGACCACCGACCTAATCTGGTTATACTTTGCATAATGATCAACGTTATGCAATAAGTCAGTGATGCTTTTGAGAGCAGCCATTGTAGGTTCCTGTTCCGGTGATAGTTGATGGGGAACAAATGTGACTTGTTGTTGCATCTGTTGTTGTTGCTGTTGCTGTTGATACATTTGATCAGCATGTGATGTAGTCATGTTGTCACTAAGAACGACTGGTCGCGGCGTCAATCATTCAGATTATGTAACCGCACTTGGTGTTATATAATAGTAGTGCGTTACAATACAGTTGTGTGTAAAGGTAGTTGTAATACAGTTCTTCCGTTATCTTCCAAGTTCAAGTTAATATTATTACTGGTCAACTCCGCCAGAGGTGGTAATTCTTAGATGATACTACTATCCTTTTTAATATCGCAGGTTCGTTCAGTTCCTTCTTTGATGTTATAGTGACTTCTCATATAGTGGTAGAGTAAACAATAATGATACGTTCAGCAACATTTAAGGACGAAATCAAATTCATGCTGATCCTTTAAAATTTTTAATTACACAATACTGTTAACAAGCATGGCCAGTAATTCAAATAATGGAGCACGCAGATAATCATAAATTGGATCCTTGAACATCACGGGTACTTCATACGTGAGCTCTATGTCTTGTAAACGTTCATATTCCTCTATATCATATTATCTCCTGTAGACATTCTTAGTCTTCCCAAATCTGCTACTATTTACTTGTGGTACCTATGCTCCTCAATAGCATTCCGTATCTTTTAAATATTTATAGATTTTTCTTTCCAACTGGCTAATCATGCCTCTGCAAAACATTCCTGGAAACAAGAATCTATCTTATACATAATGTATACTCATAGTCAGATACTTACAAGTGAGAGCATAATTGCAGTTCTCATGTGGAAATAAACACTCACTGTTTCTTAGAAGTAATATCTATCTCTTGATAGATCAACCTATAATCAAAGTCCTCGTAGATCAACCTTTACTTAGAGTTGCTCCTCAATAATATTCAGTTTTCTTTATATATTCAAAGCCTTCCGTTTCCTTTATACATAGTCATAGAGTTCTCATAGCGAACTGGCAAATCATGCCTCTACAAAACATTCCTGGAAACAAGAATCTGTCTATTGCATAATCTATTACAAATCAGATACTTACAAGAGAGCATAATCGCTTATCTCCTTTAGAAATAAACACTAATTCTAAACCACAGAATCCATATCTATCTTCCGATAGATTACCACTTGCTTTAGGTAGCTGGACATATGTTTATACTCATAAAAGCCAGTCTGTAAAACCACAGACATACAACCTGTCCGCACAGCTGCTCGAAACTTCTCAACACATACTCTGACATACTAATCACCAACTCAATAACTAATGACCAGTGGTCATCTTAGCGTGGTGCGTTTCCTTCCCACTCTCTGATTCGTTAACCCAAATCTTTTGGATTAAATTTAGTGGTCAATCTTCGCTGTTCTCGAACATTCTATTTACGTCTCAAGATGATCACTCACTTTTAGTAAACGTGAGATGTTACCTTGAACTGTTGTTAGTAGCCATTTATTATTTTTTTTCATTTATTATGTTTTCTTTGTGAGTTGTCCTAACTGTTTATCCCGTTCTAACAATTGCACAAATAATGCTAGTGTAGGTCTCTCGGTGACATCTTCACATGGCTTTACACTTTTGTTTGTTTTGAGCTGTTGTGAACACTTCAATATATTGTCATTATAAATAGTATACATATGTTTTGAATTACTGTGTTCAGTTGTACTAACTAGACCACCGTATCATTGAATTTGTTTAAATTCCAGTTTCAGTACGAAATGTTGTTCTCGTGCGAAATTCAAAAGAATATTTAATATTTTAAAATCGGTTGTGGTAAATAACGAGCTGCAGTCTACCCAACTATTAATAGAGACAACCTTGGAGCATAGGATAGGTCTAGCGAGAAGGTGACTCACTTCACAGTTGTCTTCTACAGCTACCATCTAGAGTTGTGTAGTTAACGATCTGACTTGGCTTGTACCATCCTTACTTCTAGTTCACCAGTTGTCTTCTACAGCTACCATCTAGAGTTGTGCTGTTAACGATCTGACTTGGCTTGTACCATCCTTACTTCTAGTTCACCAGTTGTCTTCTACAGCTACCATCTAGAGTTGTGCAGTTAACGATCTGACTTGGCTTGTACCATCCTTACTTCTAGTTCACCAGTTGTCTTCTACAGCTACCATCTAGAGTTGTGCTGTTAACGATCTGACTTGGCTTGTACCATCCTTACTTCTAGTTCACCAGTTGTCTTCTACAGCTACCATCTAGAGTTGTGTAGTTAACGATCTGACTTGGCTTGTATCATCCTTACTTCTAGTTCACCAGTTGTCTTCTACAGCTACCATCTAGAGTTGTGCTGTTAACGATCTGACTTGGCTTGTACCATCCTTACTTCTAGTTCACCAGTTGTCTTCTACAGCTACCATCTAGAGTTGTGTAGTTAACGATCTGACTTGGCTTGTACCATCCTTACTTCTAGTTCACCAGTTGTCTTCTACATCTACCATCTAGAGTTGTGTAGTTAACGATCTGACTTGGCTTGTACCATCCTTACTTCTAGTTCACCAGTTGTCTTCTACAGCTACCATCAAGAGTTGTGCAGTTAACGATCTGACTTGGCTTGTACCATCCTTACTTCTAGTTCACCAGTTGTCTTCTACAGCTACCATCAAGAGTTGTGCAGTTAACGATCTGACTTGGCTTGTACCATCCTTACTTCTAGTTTACCAGTTGTCTTCTACAGCTACCATCAAGAGTTGTGTAGTTAACGATCTGACTTGGCTTGTACCATCCTTACTTCTAGTTCACCAGTTGTCTTCTACAGCTACCATCTAGAGTTGTGTAGTTAACGATCTGACTTGGCTTGTACCATCCTTACTTCTAGTTCACCAGTTGTCTTCTACAGCTACCATCTAGAGTTGTGTAGTTAACGATCTGACTTGGCTTGTACCATCCTTACTTCTAGTTCACCAGTTGTCTTCTACAGCTACCATCTAGAGTTGTGTAGTTAACGATCTGACTTGGCTTGTACCATCCTTACTTCTAGTTCACCAGTTCTCTTCTACAGCTACCATCTAGAGTTGTGTAGTTAACGACCTGACTTGGCTTGTATCATCCTTACTTCTAGTTCACCAGTTGTCTTCTACAGCTACCATCTAGAGTTGTGTAGTTAATGACCTGACTTGGCTTGTATCATCCTTACTTCTAGTTCACCAGTTGTCTTCTACAGCTACCATCTAGAGTTGTGCAGTTAACGATCTGACTTGGCTTGTACCATCCTTACTTCTAGTTCACCAGTTGTCTTCTACAGCTACCATCAAGAGTTGTGTAGTTAACGATCTGACTTGGCTTGTACCATCCTTACTTCTAGTTCACCAGTTGTCTTCTACAGCTACCATCAAGAGTTGTGTAGTTAACGATCTGACTTGGCTTGTACCATCCTTACTTCTAGTTCACCAGTTGTCTTCTAGAGCTACCATCAAGAGTTGTGCTGTTAACGATCTGACTTGGCTTGTACCATCCTTACTTCTAGTTCACCAGTTGTCTTCTACAGCTACCATCAAGAGTTGTGTAGTTAACGATCTAACTTGGCTTGTACCATCCATACTTCTAGTTCACCAGTTGTCTTCTACAGCTACCATCTAGAGTTCTGCAGTTAACGATCTGACTTGGCTTGTACCATCCTTACTTCTAGTTCACCAGTTGTCTTCTACAGCTACCATCAAGAGTTGTGTAGTTAACGATCTAACTTGGCTTGTGTAGTTAACGATCTAACTTGGCTTGTACCATCCATACTTCTAGTTCACCAGTTGTCTTCTACAGCTACCATCTAGAGTTCTGCAGTTAACGATCTGACTTGGCTTGTACCATCCTTACTTCTAGTTCACCAGTTGTCTTCTAGAGCTACCATCAAGAGTTGTGCTGTTAACGATCTAACTTGGCTTGTACCATCCATACTTCTAGTTCACCAGTTGTCTTCTACAGCTACCATCTAGAGTTGTGTAGTTAACGACCTGACTTGGCTTGTATCATCCTTACTTCTAGTTCACCAGTTGTCTTCTACAGCTACCATCTAGAGTTCTGTAGTTAACGATCTGACTTGGCTTGTACCATCCTTACTTCTAGTTCACCAGTTGTCTTCTACAGGTACCATCAAGAGTTCTGTAGTTAACGATCTAACTTGGCTTGTACCATCCTTACTTCTAGTTCACCAGTTGTCTTCTACAGGTACCATCAAGAGTTGTGTAGTTAACGATCTGACTTGGCTTGTACCATCCTTACTTCTAGTTCACCAGTTGTCTTCTACAGCTACCATCTAGAGTTGTGTAGTTAACGACCTGACTTGGCTTGTATCATCCTTACTTCTAGTTCACCAGTTGTCTTCTACAGCTACCATCTAGAGTTCTGTAGTTAACGACCTGACTTGGCTTGTATCATCCTTACTTCTAGTTCACCAGTTGTCTTCTACAGCTACCATCTAGAGTTCGATCTGACTGGCTAGTTAACGTTCACACCAGTTGTCTTCTACAGCTACCATCTAGAGTTCTGTAGTTAACGATCTGACTTGGCTTGTATCATCCTTACTTCTAGTTCACCAGTTGTCTTCTACAGCTACCATCTAGAGTTCTGTAGTTAACGATCTGACTTGGCTTGTACCATCCTTACTTCTAGTTCACCAGTTGTCTTCTACAGCTACCATCTAGAGTTGTGTAGTTAACGATCTGACTTGGCTTGTATCATCCTTACTTCTAGTTCACCAGTTGTCTTCTACAGCTACCATCTAGAGTTCTGTAGTTAACGATCTGACTTGGCTTGTACCATCCTTACTTCTAGTTCACCAGTTGTCTTCTACAGCTACCATCTAGAGTTGTGTAGTTAACGATCTGACTTGGCTTGTATCATCCTTACTTCTAGTTCACCAGTTGTCTTCTACAGCTACCATCTAGAGTTGTGTAGTTAACGATCTGACTTGGCTTGTACCATCCTTACTTCTAGTTCACCAGTTGTCTTCTACAGCTACCATCTAGAGTTGTGCTGTTAACGATCTGACTTGGCTTGTACCATCCTTACTTCTAGTTCCCCAGTTCTCTTCTCCATTTCTGGGAACTATTCCATTATCTAACTTCCATCTCGCCACAATGGGTAACACGAGGGAGAAGCATATCTATATAAACAAGTCAAATTATAGAATAAGAAATATATATCAACTCAAAGAAATTAACAGACAGTAAAAAACCAGAAATGAAATAACAAAGTAACGAAATCGTTGCATTATGTAATAACCAAACGGGCAAGTCAAGTAGGATCTTTGGTTACCAGCAAACGTCAGTCAGTATCACATCCACCACAGTGACCCCATTCCCTCATTTTATGTTCTCCTTTTTTCCCCTAAGTCTTCTTTGTCACGTGGTTTTTCTCTATTCTTAAATATCTTGATACCATAAATAGTGTACATAGATTTGGCTTATTGACTTTAGTTGTACTAACCCGTTTCCAAGCAAGTCTCTAACAGGACCAACAGGTAAGTGGATATTATCTTCTCATGTGCAGATTTTTACTTACCTAGAGTACTACAATGGCTGAATATAGTACTAGGCAACTCCTAGGCCGAGTAACTATTTCAGTTGTTCTTTTAATTGTTAACAAGTAGTGGTCACTTCCAATCTCTGGCCCCTTCCACACTTTAGCATCCCGGACATAGTTCAATGAGCTCTTCCTAACTATGGCATTATCGATTACTGACTTCTCATTCTTTGTTGGTTCACATCTAGTGTATGCATGAATGCGCCTATGGGGAAACTTTGTGTTTGTAATGATCAGAGCTTAGTGCAGAATCTAAGGAGTCGCTTTCCATTTTCATTAAGAGCATCTTCTCCGCATCTTCCGATAACTCCACCCCATCTAGCATTGTCAATTCCAACTCTGGCGTTGAAATCTCCAAGCAGGTTTATTTCATCCAGGCAGTCGTCCACTGTGATTTGAAGCAGCTCGAAGAATTCCTCCTTGACCTCTACTCGCTCATCTTCATTTGGCCAATACACAATGACCAGGTTGACTATGGTTTCTCCTTCTTTTAGTTTTTGGACCATAATGCGGTCAGAGACACAGCTCCATCTTTGATAATAACCCGTTGGTTTTTGGCCACAATACAACCCACACCCCCTTTAGCTCTTTCAGATGTGGGGACACCACTGTAGAGCATCGTGTCGCCATCGAGATCCATGTCTCCTTGCCCTTTTTTCTTTGTTTCTAATTTGGCTTTCATCATCTCTTCCACTAACTCCCCTTCCTTCCCATTTATTATTCCTGTGTTCCATGTTCCGTAAGTCCTAGTCCGTAGTCCGTTCCAGTGGGTCGCCTTTAGACACAAGGGCAAAGACAAGAAGTGTAGCTTAAGGGCGCATCATACTTTTTATCCATAGGTGTCTAATGAAGTATGAAGCAGAAGTTAATTTCATATTGAATCAGCGCCCCAGGCTTTTTGTCAATTAAATGTTACATTTTTACTGCAAGCTATAAACTCCTTGAAAAATTATTTTTTTAAAAGCCTGTGTTTAAAATATTTATTTAAAGTTTGTTTTTCGTTGTTTCTGTTAAATCCAGGATTTCTAATTTGGCTTTCCTCATCTCTTCCACCACCTCCTCGTCCTTCTCATTTATACTTCCAGTGTTCCATGTTCCGTAAGTCGTAGTACGTAGTAGGTTCCAGTTCGTCGCCTTTAGAATCAGTCCGGTTTTCTCTCTTATGTTTCACGTAATCTGGTTTTTAAGACAAACAGGCGCTTGGCCTGATGTGCTTTTGCATTATGGAGGTCGTGCCTCCTTACCGCCTCCATACAAACCGCCCTCCTCCTTTTTCAGCCGGGTTTGGGACCGGCCTAGGCGGAGTTCTCGAAATAAAACAGTAATTAAGACTAATTACCCTAATGGCATTTACTGCCACTTATTTTGACCTTTGTAACATAAATATCCGAAAGATACAAGTGATAATTCATTCATTTAAAGTAGACACAAATAAAAACGATAAAGTAGAGAAAGATAGATCTTGAGAGGTAGACACAGGACGGGAGAACCTAGCACACATTAATGTTCTCCATTTACAAAAAAATGACAGTATTCATATCCACCACGTGACATTGCAGTCACTCGTTTTAGATGGCATATTTTCAGTCCCCCCCTTCCCCTTCCGCTGCGCAGTTTTTTTACTTAACGTTTCTCTATTCTTTGTTGTGAACTGTTGTAAAGACTTTAATATATTATCATCGTAAACATTGTACATATATTTGGATTATTGTCATAGTGCTGTCAAATTAAACGTTGCAAAACACATGATATCTTAAATCTCTTGCGAGTGTCATTATTAGGATGAGCACTTCGTCATTGTGTTATTCTCAGAAAACCAGCCAACATAACATCATCATATCATCATTATCATCATCATCAAATCATCATCACATCATCATCACATCATCATCACATCATCATCACATCATCATCACCATCGCTACTCGTTAGTTCCCCATGAAGAACAAGAACTCAATAAAACATGTCATGACTTTCTACCCTGGGCTATTAATTCAATATCTTTATCCCTTCATGTGTCTTTATTTCCCTTTCCCATGTCTGTTTTTGTCTCTCTCTATCTCCCTTACTTCGGTTGTTTAGAATAAATGACTGTCTTGTAACGGCATGACATTTCCCACTTACGTCCTTCTAGTACCTGTCATCAGTACCACATTATTAATCTTGTTTCGTCATTTTAATTCTTCTATTCTGCGTAACAGCCCTTTTGTTAAATTCTTTATCTTTCTGGTTGTCTTATTTGCTGCTGTCCATGTTTTAGAGACATACAATAGAACGGGCTTGATATTTCAGTTTTTGTTATTGGACTCGATTTCTTGTGACTTCTATATATAGTGAAATTCCTTTTCCTTTTGTATTGTCATTTTATGTCAGTGACAGTTGCTGCACAATTTGTTTATATTGCTGACAAGATATTTATGTGCTTCCACATCTTGACAAATTCCCAGATAAACTACCAGTATAAGACATGGGACAGGTAACCTCATCATATACAACAAATACCCACATAAACTACCAGTGTAAAGCATGGGGCAGGTAACCTCATCATAAACAACAAATACCCACATAAACCACCAGTATAAGACACGGGACAGGTAACCTCATCATATACAACAACTACCCACATAAACTACCAGTGTAAGACATGGGACAGGCCATCTCATCATAAACAACAAATACCCACATAAACTACCAGTGTAAGACATGGGACAGGTAACCTCATCATATACAACAAATACCCACATAAACTACCAGTATAAGACATGGGACAGGTAACCTCATCATATACAACAAATACCCACATAAACTACCAGTATAAGACATGGGACAGGTAACGTCATCATATACAACAAATACCCACATAAACTACCAGTATAAGACCATGTAACTGGACCTAGGTAAATAAGTAATTTTATTTCAATTTTCTCTTATATGTAATCAAAATTCTTTTAGCGCTTTTCGATTAGCCCTGATTTGTGAAGAACGAATTAACAGCGCTATACGGGGGATTGCTATACAAGGTAGTCCTGGTTCTAGAATCTCGTAGGGTAAGACGAGTAGAGGCAGACAAAAAAACACACGAAGAAGAGGAGACAGGCATAAAAGTGTTGAGGAAGTCATGGAAAGTCCTTAAGTTGATAGTACACGACTGGAGGACAGTCCTTAAGTTGATAGTACACGACTGAAGGAAAGTCCTTAAGTTGATAGTACACGACTAGAAGAAAGTCCTTAAGTTGATAGTACACGACTGGAGGACAAATCTTAAGTTGATAGTACACGACTGGAGGAACGACTTTAAGTTGATAGTTCACGACTGGAGGACAGACCTCAAGTTGATAGTACACGACTGGCGGAAAGACCTTAAGATGATAGTATACGACTGGAGGAAAAACCTTAAGTTGATAGTACACGATTGGAGGAAATTCCTTAAGTTGATAGTACACGACTGGAGGAAAGTCCTTAAGTTGATAGTACACGACTGGAGGACAGACCTTAAGTTGATAGTACACGACTGGAGGACAGACCTAAGTTGATAGTACATGACTGGACGAAAGTTCTTAATTTGATAGTGCACGACTGGAGGACTGACCTTAAGTTGGTAGTACACGACTAGAGGACAGACCATAAGTTGATAGTATACGACTGGAGGACAGACTTTAAGTTGATAGTACACGACTGGAGGACAGACCTTAAGTTGATAGTACACGACTGGAGGACAGACCTTAAGTTGATAGTACATGACTGGAGGAAAGACCTTAAGTTCATAGTACATGACTGGAGGACTTGGAATGTGTTTGTTGAAGGTTTATGCTCCTTTGGGAGCTAAAGGGAAATGATAGTGATAGATTAAAAGAAAAAAAAACCTTGCAAACCCGTAGTGGAAAAAATGGATCAATTAAAAATTTGAATAAAAAAAAACAAACAAACAAACAAACAAGATAAGCGACACAGAATGTTGCACAGGAAGAACAACAAATGACAAAAGTGCACGAAAGAAAGTGAAATAACAAAATAAAAATGAAATAGACTGACCTTGACCTGATTCAATGCCCAGAATGTCAAGAAATTTCTCCTCTTGTTAGTAGACAACAGTCAGTATAACGCACACATTCCCTTGTTTTGGAACACTTTTGTCTAATTAGTTCACTAGCATGTTTCTGACAGAACCACAAGTTCACATTCCTGACTTAATATACTACATTGACTGAATAGCACTGGTAACGAAGGTGAGATATTGGTAACTCTGTATTTTCTGAAAATTATAGTGTTATTTTCATCCCAAAAGATTAATCATAATGACAACTGATGGTTCGTAATTTTAAGATCATTCCCTCATGGGTCACAGACGTCCCAAGCACGGCTGACAAAGGAGGAGAGCTGCCTGCATGGGGGCCGTAAGGAGGCAACCCCTCCATCATGCAAAGGCACAACAGGCCAATCACCTGTTTGTCTTAAAAACCAAATTACGCTAAACATAAGAGAGAAAACCGGACTGATTCTAAAGGCGACGAACTGTAACGGACTACTGACTACGACTTATGGAACATGGAACACAGGAAGTATAAATGGGAAGGAAGAGGAGCTGGTGGAAGAGATAAGGAAAGCCAAATGAGAAATCCTGGCTTTAACAGAAACAAAGAAAAAAGGACAAAGAGTTATGGATCTCGATGGCGACACGCTGCTCTACAGTGGTGTCACACATCCGAAAGAGCTAAAAACCAAAGGAATAGTATCAAGGGATTGAACTGTGTCACGGAACGCATTATAGTCCTGAAACTAAAAAAAGGAGAAACCATAGTCAACCTTGTCATTGTGTATGGGCCGAATGGAGATGAGCGAGCAGAGGTCAAGGAAGAATTCTTTGAGCTACTTCAAAGGATATTGGACGACTGCCTAGATGAAATTATCATGCTCGGAGATTTCAATGCCAGAGCTGGAAATGACCATGCTAGATGGGGTGGAGTTATCGGAAGATATGTGAAGATACTCTTAATGACAATGGAAAGCGATTCCTTAGATTCTGCACTAAGCAGAATCTGATCATTACAAACACAAAGTTCCTCCATAAGCGCATACAGGTATACACTAGGTGTGAACCAACAAAGAATGAGAAGTCAGTTATCGACAATGCCATAGTTAGGAAGAGCGTATTCAAGTAAGTCTGGGATGCTAGAGTGTGGAGGGGGCCAGAGATTGGAAGTGACCACTACTTGTTAACAATTAAAAGAATAACTGAAAGAGTTACTCGGCCTAGAAACTGCCTAACATCACACAAGAAGCTAAGTAAACGAAGAGGGGAAACGAGCATTAAGACCTACGAGCTGAGAGAGCCAGAAGGGAAGACCAGATACCAGGGGCTTATTGCTACAGCAGTGCGTAACACAGAACAACAGCCTGATGACCCGGAAACACACTGGCTGACATTCAAGGACATCATACAGACAGCTGCAGCAGAAGAATGTGTTGAAGTTCGCCTTGGGAACAAAATAAACAGTACACCTTGGTGGACAGATAAGGTTAAAGAGAAAATAAAAGAGTAGAAAAAGGCATGGACACAATACTTAGGAGCTAAAAACGCAGCAGGAAAAATAGAGAAATATAGAGAATATATGATACTCAAAATAGAAGCAAAGAACAAGGTGCTAGCAGCAAAACAGAAGTCCTGGGAAGAATTTTGAGAAAAGCTAGTAAACGATGCGCAAGAAAACAGAAATTATTCTATGACCCTAATGAATATTTGGAAGGAAAAACAATGCTCCCTTAAATTTATAAAGGACTAGCAAGGCAAATTGCTTATTGCCCCATAAGAAGTAACGGAAAGATGGAAAGAATATTTTTCAGAGCTCCTGGATGGTGAGTAAGGTCAAGCATCAGAAATGATAACCACTGGCACAGAAGAGGAAACCAATGGTGATGAAGATGACATAAAGAAGGAATAACTGAAGGCAGCACTGAAGAAAATCAAGATGGGCAAAGCAGCAGGACATGATGGGATAATACCAGAAATGGTTAACTACATGGGAGCAGCAAGCGACCTATTACTCCTAAGGTTCCTACAGGCAGCTTGGTGCAAGACCATACCAAAGGATTGGGAGATTGCCATCATAACACCGATTTTCAAAAAGGATGACAACCGACAATGTGGAAACCGTAGAGGTATATCCCTTCTCAGTGTCACTGGTAAAATTTACTCTAGAATCCTAGAGCAGAGATTCAGACGCCTAGCTGAGCCACAAATGAATGAGGTCCAGTGTGGCTTCCGAGCAAATCGAAGTACTCAAGACCTAATCTTCACACTCAGACAATTGAGTGAATAGGCTCTTGAGTATAAGAGTGAGATCCATCTTTGCTTCTTAGATCTGGAAATGGCATTTGACAAGGTCCCCTGGAACACTCTATGGGATTGTTTGGCAAGGAAGAATATTCCAGCACCTCTGATTCATGCTATACAGAGCTTCTACAAGTCTTGCAGAAATTATGAGAGGACAGCAAACCAGAAGAATTCAGGACCACCACTGGTGTAAGACAAGGTATTATCCTGTCGCCTTATCTTTCTATACTCCTCATGGACGATGTCATCAAGGCATGTAATGAGAGGACAGAAAAGTTTTCAGTGGGGTACTGGAAGATGAGACAGGTCTGTATTTCACAGCTGGATTTTGCTGATGATGTTGCCATAATTTCTAAATCAGAGGCACATCTTTAATCCAACCTGCAAGTCTGGAAGGAAGAGCTGGAGAAGAGAGAGATGATCATAAGCAGCTCGAAAACAAAAACAATGGTGCAATCACGAGAGGAAAGAAGACATCAGATTAAGCTGGGAGAACAGGTCCTGGAGAAGGTCGACCACTTTAAATACCTTGGAGCTGTCATAGACCGGAAGGGATGCATCAAAGAAGAGTTGGCTGCCCGAGGAGCAGCAGCTGGGAGACTTTTTTCAAGCCATAAATAAAGGATTCCTCAGCAAGAGAGAAGTTTGTAAGAAGACGAAGATGGCTGCATAACGCTCCACCTGTGTCCCAGTCTTAACGTGTGGATGCGAGTCATGGGCAATGACTACAACCCACAAAAGCCATATCGAAACCTCAGAAATGACGTATCTGAGGAAGGTGGTTGAAGTAATAAGAAGATACATGGTCCACAACAAGACTATACGGCAAGTTCGAAAAACCCAACCCCCGCAGACACAAGTAGAACAGTCCCAACTAAGAAGGTTTTGCTATGTCTGCAGACTGGCAGAAGATCGGCTACCACTGCAAGCATAGAAAACAAAGAGCCAGGGATCCAGATCCCCAGGACGACCCAAAGTCCGCTGGGAGGACAACATTAGACAATCTTTGAAGGATGGAGGACTAGAATGGAACCAAGCCAGGAGGAAGACAGTCGATAGAATAGTATGGCGCTCTCTCTTACAAACCTTTACACCTCACGGTACAAGAGGAAGGATTAAGTAAGTATAATACATTTTTAAAACAATTCGACATTAAATAATACAATTATACATATTTTAAAATTGTCACATAACTAGGCTTATTTAAAAAAAATTCTTCCAAACATATCTTCCTCTGAATACATGACAGTTATTGTAAGTAGCTGCACTATCTTAGCTAGATTAATGACATTTAACTTCAGTGGACACCTTTCTAATGTTACTGTACTACCAGTAACACATGAACAAAATAATTTATGATGATGACATAATAAACACTCAACACATCTTTATATACTGTGTTTTTAGTTTATTTTGCTTCTCGAAATAAAACAGTAATTAAAACGTATGACCCTAATGGTAATTATTGCCCCTTGTTTTGACCTTTGTAACAAGAATATCCGAAAGTCACAAGTGAGGATTTATTCATTTAGACACAAATAACAATGATAAAGTAGAGAAAGAAAGATCTTGAGAGGTAGACACAGGACGGGAGAATCTGGTACACATTAAGGTTCTCCATTTACCAGACAACGACAATCAGTGTCATATCCAC
Source organism: Oreohelix idahoensis (assembly GCA_024509875.1). Classification (NCBI taxonomy): domain Eukaryota; kingdom Metazoa; phylum Mollusca; class Gastropoda; order Stylommatophora; family Oreohelicidae; genus Oreohelix; species Oreohelix idahoensis. The sequence continues at coordinate 52,200 of JAMPIV010008599.1, read as the reverse complement.
CACGTGACATTCCAGTCACTCGTCTTAGATGGTATATTATCAGTATCCCCCATCGCCTTCTCCGCTGAGCAGTTTTTAACTGAACGTTTCTCTGTTCTTTGTTGTGAACTGTTGTAAACACTTTCATTTATTATCATCGTAAACATTGTACATTTATTTGGATTATGTCTTCAGTTGTGTCCCATTTCCAAGCAAGTCTATGCCAGAACCGGTAAGTTCAAATCTCCTTATATGTGAATTCTGACTTCCTTAAAATACTGCATTAGCCGAATATAGCATTGGTAACGACGATGAGAAAATGATAACTATGTATGTTTTAAAATGATAACTATGTATGTTTTAAAATGATAACTATGTATGTTTTAAAATGATAACTATGTATGTTTTAAAATGATACATTTATTATGAATAATGGTAGCATGGATTTCTCCAACCCACCAACAGCTACCCCCCCCCCCGCCCCCTTACAGGAAGCCTACACATTCAGATGTCAGTTGTAACAGTGGTCTCTGTAGCTATAAGTGTTACATTATAAATCTGCCAGTCATGTGACCAACCTCATATTAGTAGCCTTGTACGACACGCTTGAGGAAACAGTAGGCCTATTCATTGTTTGTCTCATAAGCTGCTACTACTACTACTACTACTACTACTACTACTACTACTACTACTACTACTACTACTACTACACACACAAACACACACACAGAGTGATAGGTATATTACTTTGTGTAAATGTTGGTGCTACACACACATTCACACACACACAGAATGATATGTATATTACTTGGTGTAGATGTTGGTGCTACACACACACACACACACGCACACACAGAGATAGGTATATTACTTGGTGTAAATGTTAGTACTACACAGAGAGAGAGAGAGAGAGAGAGAGAGAGACAGAGATTGGTATATTACTTGGTGTAAATGTTAATACTAAACACACACACACACACACACACAGAGATAGGTATATTACTTGGTGTAAATGTTAGTACTACACAGAGAGAGAGAGAGAGAGAGAGAGAGAGAGAGAGAGAGAGAGACAGAGATTGGTATATTACTTGGTGTAAATGTTAATACTACACACACACACACACACACACACACAGAGATAGGTATATTACTTGGTGTAAATGTTAGTACTACACAGAGAGAGAGAGAGAGAGAGAGAGAGAGAGAGAGAGAGAGAGAGTGATAGGTATATTACTTGGTGTAAATGTTGGTACTCAACATACACACACACTCACACACATAGAGATGATAGGTATATTACTTGGTGTAAATGGTGTCACGTTTTGACAACGACATTTAATTTTATTTGTGTTTATTTGTTTGAGATATTGACAGATGGCTCAGACGTCAGAAGAGATCGACAGGTATGAGAAAAAAACTAGTTGAATGAAGAACTGCGTACTATATAGCCTAGTTATATAAGGGAGGTAAATGTTTTGCAAGGGAAACAAAACAAAATTTTGAACAATAATTATATTTAAGTGTTATAATTGTTTTATTTCATGCTAATCAAAATGTTTTACAAATATATACTCAAACATGCAATGCGCTCTCAGATTCTTTTCTTTTTTTTAACAATTTAGAAAACAAAGTTTTGCTTGAGATTCAGTAAAAAAATAAAATTCTAAACTGGACTGCTAACTCGGGGTAGTAATTATTTATAGAAACGTGTATCACGTGATGAAATGGTACACATCAGTTATATAGTGCAGCTGTCAGTGACGCCTCATAGGCACAAAGCCTTCCCCCCCCCCCCCCCCCCCCCCCCCCCCCCCCCCCCCCCAAAAAAAAAAAAAAGACTTAAATTGTCATCGTAAACATTGTACACAATAGATTTAGGTTATTGAGTTCAGTTATACTAACCAGTTTCCAAGCAAGTCTCTGACAGAGCCAGTAAGTTCAAATTATTTTCTTCTTATGTGTCAAGTCTTACTTAAAATGTTACAATGATTAAAGATAACACTGGTAAGATTGATATTGACAACTGCCTACTTTTTAAAACTACAGATCTCTTTTTAATTCAACTTTAATTATAATGGCAGCAGACGTTCCTTAATATCGCAACACAAACGTAATTTTAGACATATTCATAAATACTGAATGAAAAAAAATTGCCTAGAAAAATCACAAACAGCCAATAAAAGCTGGGGTTGATTGCCAAGTCCTGTAAAGGATAAGCAACTAACTTTTTCATAAATAGAAATTTCAGTAGAAATGGGCAGGTAAGGTATGAGAAACAATTGTTGAATCCAGAACCGTATACTGTGTAGCATAATTATATAAGGGAGACAATAAAACTGCAAGGGAAAGAAGAAAAATGTTAACAGTAGTAATATTTAAATGGTTTTTGTTTTCTTTAATGCTAATAAAGTAATAATAATTTTTTACAACATATAATAAAATATGTTAGCGCAGTTAGACAGTTATAACTTTGTTACGTAGTTGTGCCTGCCATCACCGGTGTCAATACCTTGTCGAGGTATGGCGGCTTGCGTACCCTGATTACCCCCAGAGCTATGCCAGCGGGAGTTTTACTCCTGGAAGGTTCTACCAAGCTGGACAGGTTTGTGCGGGCAGGGGTCAGACTAAAGCAGACACCCTGGTCCTCCAGGTTGGGGGTTTTAGCATAGGGCTGACACCCCTGTCTATGTAAAAAATATTGAAGTTACAGAAACAACAACGAATAAACAAACTTTGCTGCGGGACGGACATCCGGAGTCTGAGGCTCGTATGACTGTCTGTGGTGAAAGCCGAAAAGAAGCCACTGACATGAGAACGGATGTCCTGACCGCAAAACATGATACATGAATAGGATTTTGGAATGTCAGGACAATGAATGAGACGGGTAAACTAAACCAGGTCACGGCAGAAATGAGAAACTATAGGTTACACATTCTAGGGATAAGCGAGAGCAGATGGACAGGGGCTGGAAAAGTTAAAACAGCAAAAGGAGAAACAGTAATTTACTCTGGAAGAGAGGATGGTTAACACAATGAAGGCGTAGCCATTATTCTAAAGAAAGGAATAGACAGGACATTACTGGAATGGAAACCCATCAACAACAGGCTGATAAGATTAAGATTGAGAGGTAGATTCACCAATACTACAATAATACAATGCTAAGCACCAACGAATGACAGCGATGAAGAGGTCAAGGATGAATTCTATCAACAACTGCAGAAATAAATGGAAGACACACCTAGATATGATCTTATTATAGTAATGTGAGACCTCAATGCAAAAGCTGGTACACACAATACATATAATGAAAGAGTAATGGGGAAATGCGGCAGCGGAACAGCAAACAAAAATGGTGATAAATTAACAAGTTTCTGTAGTATTAATAACCTGGTCATTGGAGGAACACTTTTCCCACATAAAGAAATTCACAAATTAACATGGGAATCACCAAATGGTCGGGACAGAAACCAGATAGACCACTTCATGATTAACGGTAGATGGAGACATGCATTACAAGATGTGAAGGTAAGAAGAGGTGCAGATGTGGGAAGTGATCACCATTTAGTAGTAGCAAAACTGAAAGTAAAACTAAGAAGGGCTGGACCAACTGTAACTACACAGAAAAGGGTTGACATCAGCAAATTGAAGGACCCCCTTACCAGAAAAGCTTTTGCGGCTGACATAAAGAAACGATATCAATTTGCCAAAAGTCAGGAAAAGACATTGACTGATGATTTAGACCAGAAATTCAACACTATTTCAACAATATATAAGGAAAGCAGCACATCATGCTTGGGATTCCAGGAAAGGAAGAAGCAAGACTGGATAACACCAGAAACATTAAACACCATAACACTGAGAAAGGAAATGAAAAGAAAGAAAACAGAAGCGAAGTCCCACAGGTTAAAGCAACTATATAGCGAACAGTACAGTCAGCTGGACAAGGAAGTTAAACGCCAAACCCGAGCCAACAAAAGGAATTTCCTAGACGATCTTGCAAGACAGGCAGAAGAGGCAGCACTGAGAAATGAACAAAGCACAGTATACAAAATAACTAAATTCATCAGCGGAAAACGAGGTGCAAACAATATTACATTCGTAAGAGATAAGCAAGGAAATCTCATCACGACAGCAGAGGGACAGGAAACAAGATGGGCAGAGCACTTCAGAGAAACTCTGAACAAGAAACCACGAGAGACACAATTGAATGTGCCTGAGGCTGAAAACGATCTAGATGTAAATACAGACATTCCACGAAAAGAAGAAATCATCACAGCAATCAAAGAGTTTGTCGTGAAATATTCTAATCCACATATATAAATTAAAAGGTAAATGCAAAGCCTAACAAATAACTTTAATAAAAGGAAGAAGAATGGTAAAGAACAGTGCTGTCACAATGACAGTACTCGAAATCCCCTTTGTTTTATGCTTCGTCTGCAAATTGTAACGTTTCCACGTTAAATATAAGCCACTGCATAAATACAAGCGTTTCCACAACACATTAAAACGGGTATTGCATTTCTAAGAAAAACATTGAGAGGCACACTGCGTAATGACCTAAATTAATCCTAACATTAATTATACTACGTTACCAAAACGAACGAACAGATGGACTCAAATAGAAAGAAGGGAGGGCTGAAAATCAGGAACGCATGGAACACTAAACACGTGTCTCGCTATTAATGCCACCCCAACACGCGTCGCGCGATACACAATTACTACTATCACGCGTGTAAGGCCACATGCACTAACTTTTTTTCAGACGGACAGTGATAAAAACACTAACCTTCCCAGAGTTAGGTTTTAAAATCTTGAAAAACGCTTATTAGAAAAGATAACATTAGATGGGTTTACGTTTGAAAACATTACAGTACCCAGACAGCACATCTTCGAAACAGGAGGTAGAAGAAATTGCATATTTTGAACGCAGTCACTTAGCTCTTTTAAATTTGTATATTTTGGTTCCTTAGGGCTTGCTGACAAAGAATATGTAAAACGTTACGCAAATAGTCTAGGAATTAATAAATTATAACCAAAATAAAATAGTGGGGATGCCTGACAGCATGAAATCATTTCGGCTCATAAAATTTTTTTATAACGTGTTTGAAAAAACCTTACGTTACGGAAATAGCCTACCATGTTAACTCCAAATTGATTGGAGCGCAACAAATATAAGACTAAACACGATTGGTCGGGCTATAAATACTATCTTGTGTTGTTATGGGAAACGAATAGACGGGGTACTTTTTTGAAAAGATGTGGAGACGTGGTTTCATTGGGTAGAGCTGCGAATATACTTGATTCAGAGCGTCTGTTCATTGCCACATCTTGTAATAAACCTACTAAGAAGCAGTACGTTGAGCACCAGTGTATATTTTATATAAAATAAAGCCTGGAACACCGGCAGATCGGAGTTGTGCTATATCCATTGCCAGTCAACGAAACTGTTTATTATTCTATGAATTGTGGGACTGTGGTCTTAAAGTTATTGAGCAGCACCTGGTCAGAGCTTTGCTGAATCCAGAGTCGGACAGCATACTCCTTGGTCCATTTAGCTATCAGTGAGGTGTCTCCAGAGCCCAGGGGAGAAATCGAGCAGAGGAGTCTTTTCCTGCCGCCATCACGCAAGATAAGCTGATGTGGCCAGCTGAGCTCAACATTATGTACCCCCATCTTAAAATGACAGTGTAAAATACAATTAAGAGGGGAATTTAATTGTTTTAATATCAGGAACTGAGAACATCTCCAATACTAGTTCCAATAAAGACAAACTATTGAAGTCATGATGACAAATACCAACAGAGCTTGAACAAAACAAAACCAGTATTACCTCATATTACTACTACACAACTGACACACATAGGATACTTTTAATAATATATGTCACTACAATATTCATATTGATAAATTCTGTACATATAACTTGTAATTAAAATTGATTGTGATTCCTGGTTCCCTTTGTATTTGAATCAGGACACGTATACCTTCGTGACAGCACTGAATACATATTGTTATTTGAAAAGTTATCAGTGACTCCTTTAAGATATCCTCGTAGAGTGTTTTATGTATGTGAGTGTCACAGTGTTGTCAAGTGTAGTGGAATAAATTAAATTGTTTATCTGTCTGTTGTTGTTTTGACTTACACTTCATCATACACATACCCTAGACATATAACGTAGTCATCACACTATTCCAGAATAATTCTGACTGAGGTATACATATGTGGCAGCAAGTAAGGTTATATATAATACACTACTCTTATTAGATATATATATACCTTCACAGCTGATCTCAGTCAGTACACTAAGTCCCCTATAAATATTTATAACATCTCACTTCACCACATATATTGGGGTCTCGCTCTTGGGATTTTGAATCTTTACCTATTAAAAATAGTGGCGGTAATTCACTTCAGGGAATATAAGAATTAAAAGGTATCCTTGGGTGGAATTAAATAAGGTTGAGCTCTCGGTGCCTGTGTTGTCCATTAGATATATATTTAGAGATTGAATTGTTGGTTAGACATTGTATAAATTTACCTGATAGACAATGGCGGACCTGGCCAAATTTCGATCTGCTGCTGTTCAGACTGCAAAAGAGTTAGGATTAGATGGGCAAGTTATGGTTGCCTATGTCACTACGGAATGTGACAAATTTATTGAACGCGAAGAAAGAAGGTTTGAAGCCGAAAGAAAGTTAGAGGCTGAAAAAGAAATTAAGAGGTTGCAGATTGAGGCTGAGGCTAAGAAATTGGAAGCAGAAAGAGAAGACAAAAGATTAGCTGCAGAAAGAGAAGAGAAGAAATTAGCTGCAGAAAGAGAAGAGAAGAAATTAGCTGCAGAAAGAGAAGAGAAGAAATTAGCTGCAGAAAGAGAAGACAAGAAATTAGCTGCAGAAAGAGAAGACAAGAAATTAGCTGCAGAAAGGGAAGCAGAAGATAAAAGATTACAAAGGGAACATGAGTTACGACTTAGGGAGTTTGAGTTTCAGGGCCATGCTCCTGAAAATGGTGCCAGTCCCTTTGCCTCTGATGCCACTGCTAGCCAAGGAGCCTCAACCTCAGCTATGAATTTTCATTTAGATCATTTTGTTGCGAAAGACGATGATATAGAGAGCTACCCAAATAGGTATGAACTATTAGCTACCACGTATGGGTTAGAGAGAGAAAGGTGGAGCTTAAAGTTATCTCAAGGACTTCGTGGGGCAGCTTATGAAGTTTTTGCAAAAATGAGCAGAGGTGATCAGGAAAATTATGACATGCTAAAGCAGGCTCTTTTGTTAAGATATGAAAAGAATGCAGAATTTTATAGGAAAAAATTTAGGAAGGCTAAACTACTGTCAGGTGAAACCTATCACCAGTTCTCTGCACGAATAGAGACATACTTGGAGAAATGGACTTCTCTGGGGAAAACCCAAGATCTTAAGGAAATGGTCCTTATAGAGCAATTAAGAGAGTCCATGGCTCCAGACCTGAGAAAGTTTCTCATGGAACAAGGTGCAGAGAGGCTGGGTGATTTTCTAAATGTTGCTGAAAGGTATCAAGCAGCTCAAGCAGAGGTAACAGGTAATAAAAAGAAACAAGTGGATAACTTTAGGGCACCACAGAACTTTAATAAATTTGATCCTAGAGATCAAAACAAAGGTAAGCACCAATTTGATAGGCCACGGTATGAAAATAAAAATAAATTCCCACAATTCGATGAAAAGAAATATGATGAAAGAAAATCTTTCAACCAAGGAAAAAGGTGGTGTAAAAATTGTCAGATGGACAATCATGACACTGACCGTTGTAGAAGGAAACCTGTGTATATGGCCACCCTTCAGGTCAGGTCGACCTCAAGACAGGAGGAGGATATTATGTTGGATACCACTCCAGAAGAGATGAGGAAGGCACAGGCTGGGGATAAAACACTCAAGCCTTGTTTCAGAAAATTGTCAACTTGTCATACAACTCCAGGCAAGGGGGATTTTTACATGAAAAACAAGTTGATGTATAGGAAGACTGGAGCTAGATCCAAAGGTCAGGGACAGCTGGTACTTCCTAAAAGATATAGGGCAGACTTAATAAGGAGCCTACATGTGAAACCAGATGGGGACCATGAGAAGATAGGTACCGTCATTCAAAAGGTGGCTCACCATTATTATTGGCCCAAAGCAAGATGGGACATTGAGAATTTTGTAGAAAGGTGTAGCATAGCACATGAGGGAACACCCACAAGTGGGAACATGGATCAGGACCTGGACACGCCACGGGGCAAAATTAGGCCTGATAATAAAGAGAAAAATAGATTTGATAAAGTGGACCAAATGGAATGGGAAGCCCCTTTTCACGGACAAGCTTCACTTAACTGTTTTACAATGGCCACTATGCGGAGAGTGCAAAAAGATGTCTTACCCCAGGATAAGCCGAAAATCCCTCAATCGGACTTAAACAAACTGGAGGAAGAGGATGTAGAGAGGAAATCTCTCATCAAGAATTTTAAGTGGGGAGAAAGCCCCGAAAGAAAAATTGGTAGCGGTCGTTTTGTGCATGATAATTCTGGGAAGAAAAATCATCACTATAGAGCTTCGAGTGGAAGAGACCATACCGGTGCATGGACAAATAGGTCCACAAAATTAAAGGTCCATATGTAGCTTTGTTAAGAACGTGGACTGATGAAAAGGCAGAGGAAAACATTACATCTTCATACCAATATGTGAATGAGCTGACCACTCGTTTAAAAACTGGCTGGAAACTTGCCAATGAAAATTTGAAACAAGCCAGGAAGAAACATGCTGCCTATTATAACAGGAAAGCTAAAGACAGAGATTTGGCTGTGGGAGAGAAGGTACTGCTTCTTCTCCCCGGGAGTCAGAATAAGTTACAAATTGGATGGCAGGGTCCATATACAGTTCTAGAGAAGGTGTCTAGAACAAATTATAAGATAGATAAGAAGGGGAAAGAAAAAATCTATCATGTGAATCTCCTGAAGAAATATTTGGAAAGAGAACATCAGGAAGAGACACACTTGTTGACCTTGTCCATCGCCATGGAGATGAAAAAGGAACCACTTTCATCATTTGAATATCCATTACACCCCTGTGAGACAGCAGCACAGGTGAAAATCAGTACACATTTAACGAAAACTCAGAAAGAGAGAGTGCAACAGGTTCTAAATAATCATGCAGAGGTGTTATCAGACCGACCAGGGCATACAAACCTATTGGAATATGATATGAAACTGATAGACCCCACACCTGTCTGTATGAAACCATATTCGATTCCGTTTGCTAAGGAGAAAGCTTTGAAGGAAGAGATAGACTATCTGTTGAAGGAAGGAATTATTTCGCACAGTGAATCTTCGTATAGTTCCGGTGTTGTACTCTTAAGGAAGCCCTCTGGAGAACATAGACTCTGTATAGATTACAGGAGACTGAATGCTATTACAGAAGGACAGGTGGATCCATTGCCGGATACAAATCAGCTGTTTGCCAGACTAAATAAAGCTAAATATTTCTCCAAAGTAGATCTGAGTAAAGGATACTATCAGATTCCAGTAAAGCCTGAGGTTAGACCATACCTAGCTTTTAGTACCTCAGAAGGACACTATGAGTTTAATAGATTGCCATTTGGATTGAAGAATGCGCCTAGTGTCTTCTCTAGAATGATGAGAAAATTGTTGGATGTAAACATTTCGGAGGAACGTAATGAATCCCTGAGTTGCCTCTTTGATTGAGGATATTCCGAATGTTTCATACAGGATAATAAGAAGATTATGGGATCCACTACGAAAACTCTGCTATCACCAGGTATATGTTATCTCCTCATAACGTACATTTTGAGGGAAATATAATGTTCTCTGGACATGTCATTGCGCAGACTCAGAGAAGAGAAATGGTGAATACGGGTTGCGAAGCAGCATTAAGACAAGCACTCACACTTGCGGCTGTTCAGTAACATAACCGAAATATATTATTGGTTGTAGAAGTCTGAGGCAGATTTCATGAGTAGTGCCTACTCTGAATGGACCCAACTACATAAAACCATGATAGCACCACAGCAGAGTAAAGTCAAGTTGACTTACATTTATCTATGTGTATATAGAATAAAGGACTGACATGGGATGTCTGTTTTAAGAGGGGAGGTGTCGTGAAATATTCTAATCCACATATATAAATTAAAAGGTAAATGCAAAGCCTAACAAATAACTTTAATAAAAGGAAGAAGAATGGTAAAGAACAGTGCTGTCACAATGACAGTACTCGAAATCCCCTTTGTTTTATGCTTCGTCTGCAAATTGTAACGTTTCCACGTTAAATATAAGCCACTGCATAAATACAAGCGTTTCCACAACACATTAAAACGGGTATTGCATTTCTAAGAAAAACATTGAGAGGCACACTGCGTAATGACCTAAATTAATCCTAACATTAATTATACTACGTTACCAAAACGAACGAACAGATGGACTCAAATAGAAAGAAGGGAGGGCTGAAAATCAGGAACGCATGCAACACTAAACACGTGTCTCGCTATTAATGCCACCCCAACACGCGTCGCGCGATACACAATTACTACTATCACGCGTGTAAGGCCACATGCACTAACTTTTTTTCAGACGGACAGTGATAAAAACACTAACCTTCCCAGAGTTAGGTTTTAAAATCTTGAAAAACGCTTATTAAAAAAGATAACATTAGATGGGTTTACGTTTGAAAACATTACAGTACCCAGACAGCACATCTTCGAAACAGGAGGTAGAAGAAATTGCATATTTTGAACGCAGCCACTTAGCTCTTTTAAATTTGTATATTTGGGTTCCTTAGGGCTTGCTGGCAAAGAATATGTAAAACGTTACGCAAATAGTCTAGGAATTAATAAATTATAACCAAAATAAAATAGTGGGGGTGCCTGACAGCATGAAATCATTTCGGCTCATAAAATTTTTTATAACGTGTTTGAAAAAACCTTACGTTACGGAAATAGCCTACCATGTTAACTCCAAATTGATTGGAGCGCAACAAATATAAGACTAAACACGATTGGTCGGGCTATAAATACTATCTTGTGTTGTTATGGGAAACGAATAGACGGGGTACTTTTTTGAAAAGATGTGGAGACGTGGTTTCATTGGGTAGAGCTGCGAATATACTTGATTCAGAGCGTCTGTTCATTGCCACATCTTGTAATAAACCTACTAAGAAGCAGTACGTTGAGCACCAGTGTATATTTTATATAAAATAAAGCCTGGAACACCGGCAGATCGGAGTTGTGCTATATCCATTGCCAGTCAACGAAACTGTTTATTATTCTATGAATTGTGGGACTGTGGTCTTAAAGTTATTGAGCAGCACCTGGTCAGAGCTTTGCTGAATCCAGAGTCGGACAGCATACTCCTTGGTCCATTTAGCTATCAGTGAGGTGTCTCCAGAGCCCAGGGGAGAAATCGAGCAGAGGAGTCTTTTCCTGCCGCCATCACGCAAGATAAGCTGATGTGGCCAGCTGAGCTCAACATTATGTACCCCCATCTTAAAATGACAGTGTAAAATACAATTAAGAGGGGAATTTAATTGTTTTAATATCAGGAACTGAGAACATCTCCAATACTAGTTCCAATAAAGACAAACTATTGAAGTCATGATGACAAATACCAACAGAGCTTGAACAAAACAAAACCAGTATTACCTCATATTACTACTACACAACTGACACACATAGGATACTTTTAATAATATATGTCACTACAATATTCATATTGATAAATTCTGTACATATAACTTGTAATTAAAATTGATTGTGATTCCTGGTTCCCTTTGTATTTGAATCAGGACACGTATACCTTCATGACAGCACTGAATACATATTGTTATTTGAAAAGTTATCAGTGACTCCTTTAAGATATCCTCGTAGAGTGTTTTATGTATGTGAGTGTCACAGTGTTGTCAAGTGTAGTGGAATAAATTAAATTGTTTATCTGTCTGTTGTTGTTTTGACTTACACTTCATCATACACATACCCTAGACATATAACGTAGTCATCACACTATTCCAGAATAATTCTGACTGAGGTATACATATGTGGCAGCAAGTAAGGTTATATATAATACACTACTCTTATTAGATATATATATACCTTCACAGCTGATCTCAGTCAGTACACTAAGTCCCCTATAAATATTTATAACATCTCACTTCACCACAGAGTTAAAGAAGGGAAAAGCTCCTGGCCATGATAACTTAAATGCAGAACTATTTAAGACAGACCCTGAGCTAGAAGCAGAACTATTAGAACCACTATTTGCACAAGTCTGGAAAACGGGGACAACACCATCAGAGTGGAACAAAGGAATAATTGTCAAATTGCCCAAGAAGGGAGATCTTGCAGACTGCAATAACTGGAGAGGAATTACTCTTCTCTCAGTTCCCAGCAAAATACTAGGCAGGATAATTATACAGAGAATTTCAAAAGCAGTAGACCACAAACTGAGGAAAGAACAAGCAGGATTTAGAAAGAACAGAAGATGTGTAGATCATATATTCACTCTCAGGAACATTATAGAGCAGTGCTCAGAATGGCAAAGACAGCTGAACATTCATCATCTCATCTCAGCCCGTAACCCGTCATGGGTCGTAGGGGTGCCATGGTGGAAGCATCAGCAGACAGGGTCCTCCACTGCTCTCTATCCTCAGCAATGCGTACAAGTGTGGAAAAAACCGTGTCCTGCCCATTCTTTGATGTTATCAGCCCAGGATTTTCTTTGCCTTCCTCTTCTCCGTTTACCTTCGACTGTCCCCTGAAGGATCGTTTTCGAAAGGGAGTCATGACGAGTTACATGCCCAAACCAGGCAAGCTTTCGATGTTTCACTATTGACAAAAGTGGTTCTTGGTGGCCTGCATAGGTGTTTATCTTCTCTCTAACATAGACATTTGTTTTGTGCTCTTTATAGCAAATGCGCAAAATTCTTCTATAACATTTATGCTCGAAAGCCTGAATCCTTCGCTCCGTATCTGCAGTGAGTGTCCAGCTCTCACACCCATACAAGAGAATAGATAATACAAGTGATTTGTATAATTTGATCTTCACAGGAAAACTGATGTTACTTTTCCAGATCACATTCAACTTTGTCATGGCAGCTGAGGCCATCTCAAGTCTTGTCTTGATTTCTTTACTTGATCTTCCATCACTACATATAGTGGACCCGAGATATTTAAAGGTGTTAACTTCTTCTAACGTTTGCCCATTTAACGTAATGTTGGTCGGAACATGTTTCTTATGGCTATTCACCAATATCTTGCTTTTTTCTATATTAATTTCCATCCCATACGTTCTTGTTACTTTCTCCAGTCTAGAGGTAAGGTCTTGAAGTTCTGATTCTGATCCAGCTATCAGATCAATATCATCAGCAAAACGTAGGTTGCACAGAGGTCGGCCTCCAATCGATATGGTTGATTTATAATCGTAGAGAGCCTCCTGCATAATATGTTCTAGATAAATATTAAAGAGCACTGGGGACAGGATACATCCCTGCCGAACTCCTACAGTTGTTTTGAAAAATTCTCCAATGTCGTTGCTTGCAAAAACAGCACTGCTTGCGTCCTTGTATAGTGCTTCAATGATATCTATGATGTTGGTATCAAAATTGAATTTTCTCATTACTTGCCATAAGCCTTCATGCCAGACTCGATCGAAGGCTTTAAGCTGAACATTAATTTCGTTGATTTTGAAAAGGCTTTTGACAGCATACATAGGGGCAGTTTATGGAAAATACTGAGGGCTTATGGAATTCCAAGCTGCATAGTGTCAATCATAAAAAGCCTCTATGCCAACTTTACGTGTAGTGTTGGGCAGAGCAACATAACCTTTGAGGTGAAGACAGGAGTACGACAGGGATGCCCCTTATCAACCACTCTATTTTTAACAGTCATAGATTGGGTGATGCGCCAGACAACAGAGGGCAGTCCAAGAGGAATAAGATGGACTACATTTTCTACATTGGAAGATCTTAAATATGCAGATGACATTGCACTACTAGAACCTTCACATCAACACATCCAGGAAAAAACGGATAGACTTAATAAGTTTAGCCAGCAGGTGGGCTTGAACATCAATTTAAAGAAGTCAGAGGTCATGACGCTCAATGTGAGCAACCCTGAGCCCATATCAGTAAGGAATCAGCAACTGATACAGACAGACACCTTCACATACCTAGGATGCATAGTAACACCAGACGGCGGGGCAGGCAAAGACATCAACACCAGAATGAATAAGGCAAGAACAGCCTTTTGTTTAGCCTAAACAACATCTGGAAGTCCTCTCAATACAGCACAAGCACAAAATTAAGATTATATCAGAGCTGTGTGCTTTCTGTGCTTCTCTATGGTGCGGAATGATGGAGAGTTACAGAGAAGGAAATGTCGAAATTGTCCTCTTTTCACACAACATGCCTAAGAAACATTCACCGAATCTTTTGGCCGAATACCATCACCAACCAAGATCTGCTTACTCCGAGCAAGCAAGAGGACATGCACACTATCATAGCTGGCAGACGCTGGAGCTGGGTTGGCCATGTCCTCAGAAGAGACCCCGATGCAATCACAAGAACAGCTATGCTTTGGACCCCTGAAAGAAAACGAAAGAGAGGCCGACCAAAAATAACCTGGCGGAGGACTGTGGAGGCTGAGATGCAAAGAATGAACCAGAGTTGGGGCACTGTCTGAAGGATGGCCGCCGATCGAGCAAAGTGGAATCAATTTGTTGTTGCCCTACAAGACGCCACTAGGCGTGATGGCCACTGACTGCTTTCACGGTCGGCGGCTAAGGATCAAAGAAGAAGAAGAAGACGTAGTTCTACATTTTTTATTTGTGTGTTTTCCTTGTGCTTTACAAAATAAATAAAGTTATACAGCAGATTATTTACCTAAGTATTAGTAATTTGTAAAAATGTGTCTCTCTTCATGTGGTTATAAAGTCCCATTCAATGGTAACTAGGCGGTAACTCCCAACAGGCACATAGTGCCACCAACATTAAACTTTGTGAAATTCCTTTACCGTGAATCTCTTGCGAGTGTCATTATTAAAATGAACATTTCTCTCCCCCTGTTACTCTCGTATTCCCAGTAAACCCGCCAACATGTCATCATCATTAATACCTTCCAGCTCACCCTGGCGTACCATGGCATCAATAAAAACATACCATGCCTTCCTAGCCTGTCCTGTGTCATCAATTCAAGTTCTTGTCTAGTCTTCTTTATCTCTTCATGTCTGTCGCCATATCTTTTTTTACAGGCTTTTCTTTAACTTGCAACGTATGTCACTCTCTTGTCACCCTCAAATCTTGCAATCGATTTTTCAGTCACTTCCAGATGAGCAATAGCTCTGAAACTTGGCATAATTATGTTTTCCCCATGACAATACAATAATCCGTGGTGAGAATAATAAAATTAATAAAATTAAAATTAATATTAATTTGTTTTCTTAGTATTGTATCATCAGTAAAATTGGCGATAATTGCAAATAATCTAGGTGTATTCTTTCCAACAAGATTGTCTCTCTTAAGAGAAATATTGAAACTTCCCCCTCCCCCTCCATTTCACACTCACGCAATCGCACGCACGCGCGTGCACAGACACACACACACATCTGACAACTACATTTAAACAAAAAAATTAATTTACAGCTCTCATTCAATTATTTTTTTAATTAAAAGAACAAAAAACATTACCTTTCCGTGTAATATACTGAATAATGAAATCCGCCTCATGTGCTCTGGACTCTTTTATCGCATTAGAACAGTGTCATTAGCTGATCGATTACATTTGTCGTAAATTTAAAAAAAAAAAAAAAAAAAAACATAAATAACAATAAAAAGAAGAAAATAAAAATTATTTAAAAAAATATTTTAAACATAGGCTTTTAATGCACTAACAATAGTTCTGAAACTTGGCATAGTTGTGTATTCCCCATGACAATACACTAATCAGTCGTAAAAATAATAAAATTAATACAATTAAAATTAATATTAATTTTGCTTGTTTGTATTGTATCATCAGTGAAATGTGTGATAACTGCAAATAATCTAGGTGTATTTTTTCCAACAAGATTGTCTCTCTTGAGAGAAATATTGAAATTGCCCCCCCACCCCCCTTTTTTTCACATACACACCATCGCACACGCGTGCACAGAAATACACAAAACTGACAACTACATTTAAAAAAAAAATTTAATTTACAACTCTTATCAAGATTTTTAAAAAATAAAACAAAAAAAACATATTAACTTTGCGTGTAATATACTGAATAATTAAATCCGCCTTCCGCGCTCTGGACATTTTTATCGCAAACGGATAATGTTATTAGCGGATCGATTACATTTGACTTAAATTTAAAAACAAAAAGATAACATTAAAAAAAAAAAAAAAGTATTTTAAACACAGGCTTTTAATGCACTAAAAAGCCACAAATAATTTTTCACGGAGTTTATAGCTTGCAGTCAAAAACAGTAACATCAAATTGACAAAACGCATGGGGCGCTGATTCTACATGAAATTAACTTCTGCTTTATATTTCATTACACACTTATGGATAAAATATACGATAAGCGCTTAAGCTCAAAACCCACACAAAGACCGAAAACACGTACCAAATGAGTTGATTCGTGTACAAATATTTTCAATTACAGTGAGCTGCATTATAATTGAGACATGCGACCTTTGACTTTTTAAGCAGGTCTTCACTTGTTTTAAAACACAGATAAGACGAGTCTGGGTATATTTTCCTTGTAAATATGATGGGATCGTGAATCATTTAGTCTATTTCTACAATCAGTGTGGATATATGTTAACTCCCAGAGATAAAAAAAAATCATCTACAAAAAAAAAAAAAAAAAAAAAAAAAAACACACACACACAAAAAACATCCATTCAAAAACTGAAAAAATAAAAACATAAAAGAAATTTTAATTCGTGTACAAATATTTTCAATCACAACGGGCTGCATTATAATTGGAACACGCGCCCTTTGTCTTAATTTTTAAGTAGACCTTCACTTATTTTAAAACCCAACCAACAAGTGCCCCAGTTTATTTAACGCTGCCAAACGCAAACCCTCGTAACTTTCCAAAAAGGCTGCTTGATTGTCATGGTTGATTGTTTATTCACGTGATCTATCATCTCACTGAATCTCACGATGTGAATATCGACTAAGGTGTGGCCCGCAAGGGGATCATATATATATATAAAATCATTGTCATCAAGTACCATGCCTAGTGGCGTAAGAGATCATGTCTCTCCACAACATCCTGTCTCCAATACAATTTATCATGCCTAGTGGCTGTTGCGTGAGATCATGTCCATGCCACGATGTCAAACTGTCTCCAGTATTTGTTCTCTTTGTCTTCTCTATCTGTTTTTCCTTCATCTTCCTGTTGCGATGTATTTTTCTGTACCAGTATTTGTT
This sequence comes from Oreohelix idahoensis, assembly GCA_024509875.1. Taxonomy (NCBI): domain Eukaryota; kingdom Metazoa; phylum Mollusca; class Gastropoda; order Stylommatophora; family Oreohelicidae; genus Oreohelix; species Oreohelix idahoensis. Next base: position 34,787 of record JAMPIV010008599.1, on the reverse strand, counting down.
CTCTTTGTCTTCCTCTATCTGTTTTTTACGATCATTCCCTTACCTGTTGTTACGATGTATTTTCTTACCTCTTGTTACGATGTATTCCAGCTTACCTGTTGTTACGATATATTCCCTTACCTGTTGTTACGATGTATTCCCTTACCTGTTGTTACGATGTATTCCAGCTTTCCTCTTCTAATGGCATATCCCCCAAAAAAGTGGATTGCCTCTTTCTGACTGTGATATAAGTTTCCTTTGTGCATTGGCCTCATTCAGGACATCCTCATTACTCCTTTGGCTATCCGTGGTATTTTTAACATTCTTCTGTAAAACCACATCTCTGTAGCCTCTAGTGCCTTCCCCTTTTGTTTGCAAATTGTCCATGACTCACTCCCATATGTCAGAATTGGTTCTATATAACACATAAGAGCCCTCTTTCTTACTTCCAATGACAATGAATTGTTGTATAAAATAATCTTCATTTTAAAGAATGCTGCTTTTGCCTGAGCTATTCTGCTCTTCACTTCTGAGATGCATTTTCCATCCGTTGTTACTAATGTGCCTAGGTATTTGAATTTAGTGACTTGTTTTAAGAACTCCGCCTATGCCGGTCCCAAGCCCCGATGTAAAAGGAGGAGGGCGGCCTGCATGGAGGCCGTAAGGAGGCAGCCCCTCCACCATGCAAAGGCACAACAGGCCAATCACCTGTTTGCTTTAAACTATGATTACGAGCAATATAAGAGAGAAAATCGTATTGATTCTAAAGGCGACGAACTGGAACGGACTACGACTTATGGAACTTTGAACACAAGAAGTATAAATGGGAAAGAAGAGGAGCTGGTGGAAGAGATGAGGAAAGCAAAACTAGAAATCCTGGCTATTACCGAAACAAAGAAAAAGGGACAAGGAGTCATGGATCTCGATGGCAACATGCTGTTATACAGTGGTGTACCTACATCTGGAAGAGCTAAAGGGGGCGTGGGTTGCATTGTGGCCAAAAACCAGAAAGATAGTATAAAGGGATGGAACTTTGTCTCGGAGCGCATTATGGTTGTAAAACTAAAAGAAGGAGAAACCATAGTCAACCTGGTCATAGCGTATGGGCCAAACGAGGATGAGAGAGCAGAGGTCAAGGAGGAATTCTTCGAGCTGCTTCAAAGGACAGTGGATGACTGCCTAGATGAAGTTATCATGCTCGGAGATTTTAATGCCAGAGTTGGAAATGACCATGCTAGATGGGGTGGAGTTATCGGAAGATATGGAGAAGATACTCTCAATGACAATGGAAAGCGACTCCTTAGATTCTGCAGTGAGCAGAATCTGATCATCACAAACGCAAAGTTCCCCCATAAGCGCATACATGCATACACTAGATGTGAACCAACCAAGAATGAGAAGTCAGTGATCGACTATGCCATTGTTAGGAGAAGCTCATTCAAATATGTCCCAGATGCTAGAGTCTGCAGGGGACCAGAGATTGGAAGTGATCACTACCTGCTAACAATCAAAAGAACAACTGAAAGAGTTGCTCAGCCTAGGAACTGCCCAACATCACGCAAGAAACCAAGTAAACGAGCGGGAGAAATGAGCATTAGGACCTACAAGCTGAAAGAGCCAGAAATTAAGACCAGATATCAGGGGCTTATTGCTGCAGCGGTGAGAAACACAGAAGAACATCCTGATGACTTGGAAACCCTCTGGAATAAATTCAAGGATATCATAAAGACAGCTGCAGCAATAGCATGCGGTGAAGTCCGACTTGGGAACAAGAGAAAGAGGACACGTTGGTGGACAGAGGAAGTCAAAGAGAAAATAAAAGAGAAGAAAATGGCATGGAAACATACTTAGGAGCTAAAGACACAACAGGACAGATGGAAAAATATAGAGAATATGTGACACTCAGAACAGAAGCAAAGAACAAAGTGCTAGCAGCAAAATAAAAGTCCTGGGAAGAATTTGGAGAAAAGCTAGAAAAAGATGCACAAGAAAAGCAGAAATTGTTCTATAAGACCCTAAAGAACATGAGAAAGGAAAAACGATGCCCTCTCAAATTTATAAAGGACAAGCAAGGCAAATTGCTTACTGTCCCGAAGGAAGTAATGGAAAGATGGAAAGAATATTTCTCAGAACTCCTGGATGGTGAGCATGGTGAAGCATCAGAAATGATAACCACTAGCACAGAAGAGAAAACCTATGATGGTGAAGATGACATAAAGATGGAAGAACTGAAGGCAGCACTGGAGAAAATCAAGATGGGCAAAGCAGCAGGGCATGATGGTATAACACCAGAAATGGTTAAGTACATGGGAGCATCAGGCAACCTATTACTCTTAAGGGTTCTTCTTCTTCTTCTTCTTCTTCGTTCGCCCTGAAAAGGACGGTGGTTGCGTTGTGTCTGTTTACGCCTAAGCTGTGATATCTGCACCTTTCGGTCGACACATCCGACTTCTGCACGGCATTTTTTAGGGACCGGGTTTGCCTTCCCATTGCGATCCACACTCGCTCAGCCAGACTGCACTGCTGCAGACTGTTTCCAGGACCACCACGTGGAGGTGGAGTGCGGTCTTGACCAGCTCTGATTCGCTGGTCCTGACGCAGGCAGTCAAGCTATGAGTCGCTGACTGCATTCTCTATTGCTGCGTCTTTGGGTTCTACAGGCAGCGTGGTACAACAAGACCATACCAAAGGATTGGGAGATTGCCATCATAACACCAATTTTCAAAAAGGGTGACAATCGACAGTGTGGAAACCATAGAGGCATATCCCTTCTCAGTGTCCCTGGTAAAATCTACTCTAGAATCCTAGAGCAGAGACTCCGACGCCTAGCTGAGCCACAACTGGATGAGGTCCAGTGCTGATTCCGAGCGAACCGAAGTACTCAAGACCTAATCTTCACACTCAGACAGCTGAATGAAAAGGACCTTGAGAATAAGAGTGAGATCCATCTTTGTTTCATAGATCTGGAAAAGGCGTTTGACAGGGTCCCCTGGAGCAAACTTTGGGATTGTTTGGCAAGGAAGAACATTCCAGCACCTCTGATTCATGCTATACAGAACTTCTACAAGTCTTGCAGAAATTATGTGAGGACAGCAAACCATAAGTCAGAAGAGTTCAGGACCACCACTGGTGTAAGACAAGGTGATATCCTGTCACCTTACCTTTTCATACTCCTCATGGACGATGTCATTAAGGCATGTAAGGAGAAAACAAGAAAGTATTCAGTGGGATACTGGAAGATGAGACAGGTCTGTATTTCGGAGCTGGCATTTGCTGATGATGTTGCCCTGATTGCTAAATCAGAGGCACATCTCCAATTCAACCTGCAAGTCTGGAAGGAAGAGCTGGAGAAGAGAGGGATGGTCATAAGCAGCTCTAAAACAAAATCCATGGTGATATCACGAGAAGAAAGAAAACATCAGATTAAACTGGGAGAACAGGTCCTGGAGCAGGTCGACCACTTTAAATACCTCGGAGCTATTATTGACCAAAAGGGAGGCATCAAAGAAGAGTTGGCCACTCGAAAAGCAGAAGCTGGGAGACATTTTCAGGACATAAATCGAGGATTCCTCAGCAAGAGAGAGGTTGGTAAGAAAACGAAGATGGCTGTATACCGCTCCACCTATGTCCCAGTCTTGACATATGGATGCGAGTCATGGGCAATGACTACAACCCACAAAAGCCAGATCCAAACCTCAGAAATGAGATATCTGAGGAAGGTGGTTGAAGTAACAAGAAGAGACATGGTACGCAACCAGACGATACGTCAAGGCCTTAAATCTCACCCCCTGCAGACCCAAGTAGAATAGTCCCAACTAAGATGGTTTGGCCATGTCTGCAGAATGGGAGAAGATCGGCTACCACGACAAGCATAAGAAACAAAAAGCCAAGGATCCAGACACCCAAGACGACCCAGAGTCCGCTGGGAGGACAACATTAGACAATCTTTGAAGGACCGAGGACTAGAATGGAACCAGGCCAGGAGGAAGACAGCCGATAGGATAGTCTGGCGCTCTCTCTTCCAAACCTCTACACCTCACGGTAGAAGGGGAACGACTAAGTAAGTAAGTAAGACTTGTTTTAAAACTGTTCCATTTACTTTGATAGTGTATTCTGGGGAAGCCCTTTTCTTTGAGATGACCATTACTTCTTTCTTTTTGCTATTTAGGCTAAGGCCTTTATTTTCACTTTCTGTCACAACTGTATCCACCATTGCCTGCAGCTCCTTTTCACTTTTTGCTATTAAGACTGTATCATCAGCGTATCTCAAGTTGTTTATATTATGTCCGCCAAATGATATTCCTGGCATGTCCTCTAGAGATCTCATTATATTTTATCAGTACAAATTGAACAGGTTCGGTGACAGCACACATCCCTGCCTGACACCCTTTTTTACTTGCTGATACGTTCCTATCTGACTGCTAATTCTTACAGCTGCTGTTTGTTGCCAGTACATGTTCTTTATTATCCTCAAGTCTTTACCATCAGTGTTGATGCTTTCTAACATTTTGATAATTTCCGCATGTTTCACCTTGTCAAATGCCTTAGTGTAATCTATAAAGCATAAATACAGATCTGTCTTCACCTCTATGGCTCTTTCTAGTAATGTTCTTATAATATATATAGCATTGTTTGTGCATTTACCTTCTACAAATTGACACTGTTCATCACTGATTTCTGGTATAATGTTATTTCTCACTCTTCTCATGATAATCCGTAATAATATTTTGGTCACATGACTTATAAGACTAATGGTGCGATGTTCTTCACATTCCATGGCTCCTTGTTTCTTTGGCAAAGCTATGAATATTGATTTTAGCAGATCATCAGGTATTTGACCACTGTTGTAGATGTCATTTAAGATCTTTGTTATCACTTCTAATCCAAATTCTCCCAAAACTTCCATTTCCTCCACAGTTATATTATCCGGTCCAGGCGTTTCACCTTTCTTCATGTGGCGCATGTCATCCTCTACCTCTGCCACAGGTATTGGAGGTCCTTCACAACCGTCCTGGTCCTTCAAATCTGGTCTTTCATCACCATACAGCTTCTTGATGTATTCTGTCCACCTTTCTATCATGTGCTCATGACCGTTTAACAATGCTCCTTCTTTTGATTTCAAACATCCAGTGACTGTTTGTGTCCTTCTTCCTGTTAACTCATGTATTTGCTTGTACATAGATTTTATGTCTGTTCTGTTTCGCACCAAGCTCTCTACATTTCTGATATAGCCATTTTTTTTTGCTGTTTTGCATTTAATTACTATTTCCTTATTTATTCTGTCATATTTATGATGGAAAATTAGGTGTGCTGTTTTTGTTGACTTCAAAAAAGCATTTGACATGATTGACCACACTATGTTGGTGTGATAGGAAAGAGAAAGAACTGAGATATGACTAAGTAAGAATAATTTATGAGTAGTAAGACTTAGCTCTGACGTCACTGGAGCACGAGAAATAAGTGGGCTAAGGGAAGAGCAGAGATCACTCTTCAATGGTCGTCAGCTGAGAGCGGGTTAGAAATTAGACTAACCGTAACGACCATCTACCATGTTATGAACAGCTGAAGTGCCATGTTACTTATGGTACTGCTGCAGTGTGCAGAGAAGAAGAGAAGAAGACTGATGCAAAATATTTCCATAACCAATAGTTTTTCATGTCGAGCGGTGTCCAGCAAATAACGACAGCAGTTCATCCTGGTATGTAAACACTCGCATATTTAACGAGCGTGGATAGACAAAGAAAAGTGTTAGAACTGTAGTCTAGTGTCGGACGTGTAGACAATTTACTAGGAACAGTTTATAGCTAAGAATAAGTTACCAGCACTGGAAGTTTACCCAGACAATACTTCGAAGCTTACTTTAATAGATTGAGAACAGCCCATTAATCAGTAGAGATGTATAGTAGTGATGGGTAGATATAATAATAAAGAAGACAGCAGAGATCCTGAGCTAATCAAGAGATATAATAACATTAGTTCCTGACCAGTGCAGTAAGTGATGTAGGAGTGCCATCAATGAAGTCTCATATGTATATTTATTGATAATCAGGCTCAGAGGTAGCCAATTTGTGAATATGTTCCTTGACAACTAATAAAGAACTTTGGTTGTCAGCTCTGAGTCGTCAAGTCCTTCCAAGTATTATAGTTGTCAGATAATTTGATCTCATTCAGTGGTCATAGGAACAAGGTAGGCCACAAAGGTACTGGGCCTACAATTACTGTCAGCGAACATAAGACAGGAACATTACGGCGCCACACATACGTCCAGTCAAAATAAAACAGTGTACTCATCATTTAAGTACAAGAACGTATACACAGTAGTGTCAAGACGATAACTTAATAACAACAAAACCAAGAACATAGAGTGGTGATCACGTTTCTTGTTTTGGTGCCGGTGACCACTTATGGGACAACTCATGTAAGATTTATAATCGGGCACAATTCTTTTTGGTGCCAGTGACCACTTATGGGAAGATTACGTGTGTCACAAAAACAGTGTACTTATCAAAACGCAGGCGATTGAAAAAAACAACGTCGAGATCAACGGAGCGTGAATTCAAGTCAACGGTGAAGAAAACAAGACAGTTACGTGCCGAGACATATGAAGAGCAGCCGAGCGTGACAAGGTCAACGAAGGAACCCAAGTCAAATGTGACGAAGATACATTCTTTTTACAACTTAATTCCACAGTCGGGTACGGGTCAAAACATCATCACGCCAGAGTGATCCTTCTATGAACAGTGTAGCAAGTATCAACAACAGCCGCTCATAACACAGGCGACAACAAGGAAGAAAGAACGAAACAAAAACTGTGTGCACACTCAAGTCAACAGTCCAGTAAAGATACATTCATCAGGAACCAACTCCGGATACAGAGTAGTTAGTTAGTTAGATATTATTGAGAATTATTGTTTATGTATAACTTTTAACTTATGAATGTATTGTAATTTCCTTGATATTTCTGTTATAGAGATTTACGTGAATAGCAATTGTTTTGTTATAACATCAGGATAATTAACCAGAGAATTTTTTTTCAGAGCCCCAAGAAGTCCCACTAACATAATTTTTTTGATTTTCAGGGCTAAAGAACGAACGAACGAACTTTATTTTCGAAGGGTTGAGAATTGGGCGCGCAGGCCCGTCTAACATCCTGCCCTTTCACTCTCATTAATCTTGCATACTATATCCTTTTATTCCCACGTATTACTTTAAGCATTAATTTAAAGGCATGCAACATTATAAAGTTAACATAACAGCATTCATTTACAGTTTACAATCATAATAAAAAATGAGTAGGTTTTTTTTTTTTTAAATAAAGAAGATAGTGACTGAAGAAAAATAATAATAATAAAAATAAAATAATATAAACAAAACAATAAATAAATAAGTTATGTATACCGACACTCACTTATGCGGTCAAAACGTCTAATCTGTAGTATTTTTGAATGTGTCATCAATCCTCAATATAAAAATTACAAAAACACATTCTCGCTTACATCCATACATTCTTGGCGGAAATTGGAATAATAATAATAACACTCTCTTGCGCACTAATGTAGCAGAAAAAGTCTTTCAGCAGTTTAAAAAAAAAAAAAAATTATATCTGCATGTACATCACCCATTTAAGCAAACGGAAACATTCACATCTCTAAAGTACAGTGGTATGCGGGTACATTCTCACATACATTACATTATATAATAGTATTACATGGATATAAAACATATTATTCCCATTAAAAACGAGCGGAAGAGGAAAAGAAATGTTGACCTATGGATGAGATGTTGACAGGCAAATGATGTTTCTATGGGGGTAGATAATCAGTTTTAGGAAGATGCAACAAGGAACAGAAATTGTAGCAGGCGTCTTACGCCAGCTATCTGAGACATTGAGTAGGTTAGATAAAAACAGTAAACTTGCCAATGTCAAGGGGAATATTGATACGTTTTCAGGTAAATCTACTGAATGTAAGACCTGGCTCTTACAAATAGAGAGATATTCGTTATCAGTTCAGGCCTCAGATAACGAAAAGAGATTGTTAACTTTTCTTACCAGCACACACTTAGTAGCAGATTTCATTAGAAGAAGGTTAGACACAGTGCCAGAGGAATCATGGCAAGATTTCAAACAGGAATTGGTGAAGAGATATGGATAATTACACAAGATGTACACCTAGGATGGCAGAAACTTAGAAAGATAAAACAAAGTAAAGAAGAAACGATACAGATGTATACTGACATAATTTTTAACATCATTGAAGATGTATTTCCAGCCGAAACAATAGACAGACTAGGAATAGATGACCAATTGATCGGTATCTTCGTAGATGGATTATATAGCGATGCCATCAAACTCCATTTAATAAGGAAAGATCATAAGACGTTTAAAGACACTATGGCTTCTGCCATTGCAGAAGAAAACATAAGGAGAAGGTTTGAGTTGAGAGTAGAACAGGCAAGGTTTGATGAAGAAGAACCTATGGAGATAGATACTGTAAGAAGACAACAAACAGGTAGCAGACTGTTGCAGGACATTGAATGTTAAAATTGCCATCAACGGGGACACAGAGCTAGCGTGTGTACATGGAGACCACCACGCAGGTATCAAAGCAGTAGGGCTACACATATGGGTAGTTATCATGGTCCGCGACAGGCTATGTGTAGGGACAGGGACGACACCTGGTGTCAACCTCAATACACCCACACACAAGGGGCACACTCATGCACGCATCGCACGAGGGCTTTCGAGACGCCTCGGTACAGTAGATACAATAGTCAGGGGAAAAGGCAGACCTACTCAGTAAAGGAGACTGACATGGGTAGGATAAATAATAGGTCTCAGGAGAATAAACAGATACCTATGGGAAAGAAACCAAGGATAAGGAAACAGAATGGAGATATATCAACAGTGAACGAAACGTACCATACAGATCCTAGTTCGTGTTTGATAATAATAGGAGACAGAAAAATCAAAAGTCTCTTGGATTCAGGCGCTAGTGTTAGCTTATTAAGATTTGGGTTCTTATGTACAAAGTCATCCACCAACACCTAATGCTCCACCTGCACACTGAGTATTTCCTTATATAAAAAGTCACCCCGCCATCTTGCCCCTGCACATTTTCCCTATATAAAAAGTCACCCCACCTAATGCTCCACCTGCACACTTAGTATTTTCTTATATACAAAGTCATGCATCAACACCTGCTGCTCCACCTGCACACTGAGTATTTTCTTATATAAAAAGTCATCCCGCCTGATGCTCCACCTGCACATTTTCCTTATATAAAAAGTCATCACCCGCCCTGCACACTGAGTATTTTCTTATATAAAAAGTCATCCCGCCTGATGCGCCACCTGCACATTTTCCTTATATAAAAAGTCATCACCCGCCGCCTGATGCTCCACCTGCACACTGAGTATTTCCTTATATAAAAAGTCATGCACCAACACCTGCTGCTCCACCTGCACACTGAGTATTTTCTTATATAAAAAGTCATCACCCTCCGCCTGATGCTCCACCTGCTCAATGAGTATTTTCTTATATAAAAAGTCATCACCATCCGACTGATGCTCCATCTGCAAATTTTCCTTATATAAAAAGTCATCACCCGCCGCCTGATGCTCCACCTGCACACTGAGTATTTCCTTATATAAAAAGTCATGCACCAACACCTGCTGCTCCACCTGCGCAATGAGTATTTTCTTATATAAAAAAGTCATCACCCTCCGCCTGATGCTCCACCTGCACATTTTCCTTATATATAAAAAGTCATGTACCTCCTCCTCGCCTCCTCCTCAATTCCTTATATAAAAAGTCATGCGCCTCCTCCTTTCCTCCTCCTCAATTCCTTATATAAAAAGTCATGCGCCAACACCTGCTGCTCCACCTCAATCCCTTATATAAAATGTCATCACCCGCCGCCTGATGCTCCACCTGCACAATGAGTATTTCCTTATATAAAATGTCATGTACCAACGCCTGCTGCTCCACCTGCACAATGAGTATTTCCTTATATAAAAAGATATGAACCAACGCCTGATGCTCCACCTGCGCAATGAGTATTTCCTTATATAAAAGTCATGTACCAACGCCTGCTGCTCCACCTGCACAATGAGTATTTCCTTATATAAAAAGTCATGCACCAAAACCTGATGCTCCACCTGCGCAATGAGTATTTCCTTATATAAAAGTCATGTACCAACGCCTGCTGCTCCACCTGCACAATGAGTATTTCCTTATATAAAAAGTCATCACCCTCTGCCTGATGCTCCACCTGCACATTTCCTTATATAAAAATTCATGCAATACAACAACCTAGTTATCTCCCCCTTGTTATCTCAAGTCCGCCATCTTGCCCCATATAACCTCCCCTTGTTAGCTCAAGTACGCCATCTAGTGCCTGCAGCGCACCTGCAGATTGCGCTTATATAAAGGTCACGCGCCTGCAGAATTTTTGCTATATAAAAAGTCACGCGCCTGCAGAATGATAACTAAGTTGCGCATTCCCTACTACTGACATAGTGTTCTATAGGAAACACGTTAGGAATGGAAAACTAGACCAGAACTGGAATCCGAATTGGCAGGTGTTACGACGCCTTTCAGAAACAACATATCAAATATGGAAACAAGATCAAAATAAAACCATCAAGGCGCATGTACAACATCTAAGGTTACAAACACAGAAACTATAGACATACCACCGCAGGGACAGAACAAGAGGAAGACCCATTATGTAGTGGTACCAGAAGACACAGGTGAGGCTACATCAGAAGAAAGTTCTCCAGAAAAGTCATACAGACCAAGAGCAGGTGGAAGTCGTATAGTCACTAGAGCGGAGATACATACACAACCTAAAAACCCAAACCAAAGATCTCGAATTTTTAACGATTCACAAAACAAACAGGAGAGAGGAAGAGAGAAAGATGGGGAGGACAAACAGGATACAGAGAGGAATAGACAGAGAAAGCAGACAGAGGTGGAAATAGAGGAAGAAGAGGAAGATGTACAGCGTGATCAGGCGAGAACGTCGGAGAGAGGAAAAGGTGACAGAACTATGCCAGAAGAATTAAGGAGGTTAAGAAATGTAAGAGATAACTCAGAGAGCGAAGAGGACATTCCGCTCATGGAATATGTACAGAGATTGCAAGAGAGAGAAAATAGATTAGCAGAGCAAGAGAAACAATTACGTCAGATGCAGGAAGCGGAGAGGCAACAAGAAAATCAGCAGGAAGAAGAGGAGATGGAACACAATACACAAACAGACGATCAGGAGGACAGGACAAGAGACATTAGACGTAGGAAGAAGAGATATTATACGTCATCCGACGATTCGTCAGAATACAATATGCCACTCGCGAAGATAAGAAATACAGCACAAATGCAAGTACGCCCGAAGAGGAGAGGCAGACACAGGGAAATACAAGAGGACGATAGACCGACACGAGGAAAGGGTCGGAAAACGATTAATTATGTACAAAATAGGAGCAGACAGAGAAGGACTCCAGAAGAGGTATCGATGTCACGTGACTCAGACAGTACGTCGTCTGAGGAGAGTGACGAGCGTCACAGACATAGCAAACGGAGAATCCATAGAAGAGAGAACAGGTGGATGTGAACAGTAGAACAGGTGGATGTGAGATCGAAGAGTAGAGATACTATGGAGGCAAGTAGGGAGACGGGTCGAAAAGAATACCGACCAAAGACTAGAGCCAGCAAGGAAAATAGGAGAGATAATGGTATAGAAAAAAGAGGTAAAACAGATCGAGGGGATTTCCGATCTAAGAGCCGAGATAGGCTGAGACATAGAAGGGATGATAGAAGAAGGAATACGGATCGAAGGGATTACCGATCTAACAGTCGAGAAGCTAAGGAGGAGGAGACAAATAGAAGCAGTAGTAGAAGTAGAGAAACTACTAAGGATCGAAGGAGATACCGATCTAGTAGTAGAGAGGAGTCAAAGACGAGAAATAAGGATGGAGAAGGTACAAGTAGAGGTCGAGGTAGCGACAAATTAAAGAGTAAAGAAACTGAAAGAAACTCAGAGAGCACGAAAAAGGAAGAAATGGAACATAGAGAAAAATCAATGCAAACGATTGAAGGAGTAAGGAGTGGAGAGATTGAGAGAAGTTGTGGAGATGCGGGACATAGAGAAGTAGAGAACAAGCAAAGTGTTGAGGAAGTCACAAGAGGGCAGGAAACACAAGATATAGATAAACAGATAGCGTTGGAGACGCTCAGAACCAAGGAAGCCACAATGATGAAGATATTAGAGTTTATGAGTAAGTAAGGAGTGAGGAAGAGGAGGCTATGTGAGCAAAGGCATAGCATAACGTATACGGTATAAGATGGCGGCAGTTGCTATTCTTAAGGAGACAAGTATGATTGGTCTATACCGCAGAAATAATGTAAACTGAGTACACCTGACCAATAGGGTACTGCAGTATAAGAGAAGATGAGTAAGAGAGAGGTAAGAGGTAGAGTTGAAGCCATGGTAGTATGGGCAAAATGATAGGAAAAACCGAGGTGACGACGGCAGGAATAATGAAGATAGAGATAAGGAGAAGCCGTAGAGTTAGACGGCAGTATTATGGAGAAATATGGAGATTGAAATTTTGAGGAGCCGTAGAGCATGACGGCAGAAATATAGAGAAATATGAAGTATGGAGAAATAAATGGAGATAAACAGAATTATAATTGAGAAGTTGGAGAGCACAGTTCCAGACAGGAAACGAGAGGTAGAGGAGATAAGGGTGAGAAGGAGAGAAGTAGAAAATTGTTGCAGGAGTATAGTTGTGGGGAAACTAGATGCAATCAGTTTACACTGAACATATTAAGAAGCTGAGTAGATCTGAATGATAGACTACTGCAGTAGACAGAATAATTAAGACTCGAGTGTAGAGAGGTCAGATTAGAGGCCATGGAGATGGCCTACGAAATAATTAAGACTCGAGTGTAGAGAGGTCAGAGTAGAGGCCATGGAGAGATGGACGAGAATAGTCAGATGAAATAATTAAGACTCGAGTGTAGAGAGTTCAAGAGTTACGAGGCCATGGTTTGAGACACGAAGCATGATCCAAATGCACGATAAAGCTTAGAGAATAAGGACATTAATTAAGAAGCCAGAACGGTTGGAAAAACAAGTCGCATCGGACATAACCAGCATGGAGAAGATACTGTTCCAGAAAATCGAGTAGAGGGCTATGTGAGCAAAAGGTATAAGATGAGCAGATTGAGTTCATGCCGAGACATGAGGAAGTTAGAGGATATAATGGAGAGTACAGAGTACACCTTGTGACGAATAGTTCTGGTTAATTGGCAGAGATATAGGAAAGTCCTAGATGAGTAGCCAGATAATCGTAAGAGGAGTTGAATGGTGAGTATTAATGAGTTAGCCCCCCCCAAATGTAAATATGTTTTGGAGTAGTTTAACAGAGCAGGCATACATGGATAGATGAAGGTTTACGAAAAAAGGGCATAGTTGACTTTTCCTTTGGGATGGAAGAACATATGCCTAGAGTTATTAGAGAAAGGTTCTTTCCAACTGAATATACATCAGGAGTTCATTGAATATGGAGAACATCTCGAATACCGACATATAATACGGAAAGAGAATCTATAAGGGACAGATGACGTTTGAGAGCACAGTTCCAACTCTGGGAGAGATGGAGACATTTGAATGAGTGAGACGAGAGTTTATTGTGGTGCAGGTAAAGGGACACAGTGGATAGGGAGGAACAGTAGATGCAATCTATTGCGAAACCAAAGGTGCTGCAGAAGATCTGAATGGAATTACACTTGTGTGTCACCTCACAGAGGAAAGCGGGTTGATGGCCATGGTTTTTCCCCGTGCACGATGATAATTATCGTTAGAGGAGTAAGATATAGTTTTAGAATAGAGAAGTAGTATTAGAGGCATGGGAAGGACGACTAAAGTATTTATAGGAGAAATGACACAAAATAGATAATTCTTTTTTTTTTTTCTTAGGTAGTCCAACAGATAGGTGGAAATCAGGTCCAAAAAAATAGGTAGAACGTAAACTTTGATAGCCAATGGGGGGGTCACTATTGATTGCTCAGAGAACTTATAAAGAAGGCCAGTGTGGACGGGCATTAGCAAAGTAGATGAAATCGTGTTCTAGACGTATAAATGCCAAAAATAAGTAACACCAGTGATGTTGCATTGGATCAACGAATTATATTCACATTTGTTAGGAATAGGTTTACGTATCTTCCACAGGAATGGGGGCGTGTTATTAGAATATGACAGTAATGTAAAATACGAAAGCTGAGTGTTTCGGGGTGGGTTCAGAGATAGTGCAGAGACACGTGAAAATAAAAGTAATAGCAGATGACTAAAGATATTGGGGACCACATAATTTTTTTTTAGGTCCAACAGATAGGTGGAAGTTGACCAAGGGGGATAGCAAGAATAAAGAACTAGTAACACCATGATGTTTAATGGGTCACAAACGATTGTATACATTATAAAGTGTAACAGGCAGTTACAGTATATTGTGTGAAAACGTGTTAAATACAGAAAAAGTAAATACGAAAGTGAGTACGGGTAGGATGATGTTCGGTAGGTTATGATGGAATGACTTACAATGGTAGACAAGTAGATTAGGATATGACAGCTAATGTAAAAACAATGCTGAGCTCAGAAACAAAGTAGGGAATGGTGAGGTTCAGAGTGAAAATGGAGTGTGAAAGATATAATAAATTGTGGATGAAAGAAGTGTACAAGGTATAAATAGGTCACAGTTAGTAGTGATTACAGATTATGTTTTGTGGCCAGCTTCATGTGATTACAATATGATGAGGTAGTAGAATGATGATATATATTTGATTTAAGTGTTTATGTATTGTAGTACTGGTCAAGGAAGTAGACATATTGAGTTTAGGGTAGAGGTAGGTGTAGTAATTAAGGGGAGAGAAAAATTTGTCCTCAGGGACAAATCTTTTTTTAGGATAGGGGACGTAATGTGATAGGAAAGGGAAAGAACTGAGATATGACTAAGTAAGAATAATTTATGAGTAGTAAGACTTAGCTCTGACGTCACTGCAGCACGAGAAATAAGTGGGCTAAGGGAAGAGCAGAGATCACTCTTCAATGGTCGTCAGCTGAGAGCGGGTTAGAAATTAGACTAACCGTAACGACCATCTACCATGTTATGAACAGCTGAAGTGCCATGTTACTTATGGTACTGCTGCAGTGTGCAGAAAAGAGAAAAAGAGAAGAATACTGATGCAAGATATTTCCATAACCAATAGTTTTTCATGTCGAGCGGTGTCCAGCAAATAACGACAGCAGTTCATCCTGGTATGTAAACACTCGCATATTTAACGAGCGTGGATAGACAAAGAAAAGTGTTAGAACTGTAGTCCAGTGTCGGACGTGTAGACAATTTACTAGGAACAGTTTATAGCTAAGAATAAGTTACCAGCACTGGAAGTTTACCCAGACAATACTTCGAAGCTTACTTTAATAGATTGAGAACAGCCCATTAATCAGTAGAGATGTATAGTAGTGATGGGTAGATAGAATAATAAAGAAGACAGCAGAGAAGAATAGGCCATAATCCACTAAACATCGTCAAATCATTCCTGGCAGATCGACAACAGTTTGTGCTTCACAACAACTCGACAACAGATTTCTCAAAGACAGATACAGGAGTACCGCAGGGTTCTATTCTTGGGCCTCTACTCTTCTCAATGTCCATCAACGACCTGCAAATACATCTAAAATATTCAACATGTGACCTCTTTGCAGATGATTGTACTATCAACAATAGTGACAATGACTGGGAGGAACTCGAAATGACTCTTTAAAGCGATGTAGACAATTTAACAAAATAGAGTAATATGAATCGTATGCCAGTAAACACAGCAAAACAGAAATCTATGTTGATTACCACCAGACAGAAACTCCTAAACTGCACCAAAAAATCGCTACAGCTACACGCGAAATCAAAAAAAAATTGAACATGTAACAGAACACAAAGTTCTAGGGATCACGGTTGACCAGCACTTAACGCGGAACTCCCATGTACGGAATTTAACCAAACACTTAGCTCAAAAGACGTACCAGCTAGCCAAAATAAAACACTTCTTAGACGCAGACACTAGACTATTGTTCTACACCTCACATATACAGACACATCTACATTACTGCTCTACACTATGGGATGATTGCCCTGCTTCCACCTCAAAGAGACTGCACTCCCTGCATAAAAGAGCAGTACGTCTGATCACCGATAACCGCACGATACCACACACATGGACAGGAAAAGAACCCAAAATACTGTCCCTGAAAAACGTCTTCTCTACAAAAAAGCCAAGCTGACTCACGCAATTCTATCTAACAATGCCCCGCCGTACCTACGATCATTGTTTCAAACCAGTAAAAGAGAGGGACAACAATTACATCTGCTACGTCTGCCCAAACCTAGCATCGACCTGTTCAAAAAGAGTCTAGCTTACTCTGGAGCCTTCTTATAGAACACTACCTAAAAAGCCTACATACACAATATTCATTTAACAAAGTACTTTTCAAACACTTCCTGAACACTGATTACACTGACAAACAACATTTTTCTTTCTTATATAAGAATAAGTGTTCTTAGGTCAGTTTCTTGCGCTGATTTCAAATCTGAAATCCGTTTATCTCTATCACGTCAGATTCTTAAGATATTTGGGAATAAATATATTTTTGGGAAACCGTTATTTGCTCCGTTTCATTTTTGCTATATAACTTATTAAAAATTAATAAAATGCAAAATAATTCTACTTTTTATACTGCTAAAAGATGCATGACATATGTTACGTTTCACTTTTAAAACTAGAAAGTCTGTGGTTTATCCAAATATTGAATTGGTTTCGAAACCAGTGCCTCATGATCCAATCACATGTCCAATCCCATTTCCACCAGAACAATATCCGTTGGACGTGAATGAACCATCAGAAAGTGATAGTTTATCTGCTTTAGAAACTAATTCTGACTCGGATTATATACCGGTGAATGATGGTGTTCACTTAATTAACCATTCAGAACTGTCAGATCTAATACGTGATCTCGCTCTTACCAAAGGACAAGCGGAATTACTCGGTTCGCGACTCAAAGATTGGAATCTTTTAGCGCCCAATACTCAGATATCTAAATTTCATCGTAGACACAGAGAACTTGTTCAATACTTTGAGATGGATGATGGCATTTGCTATTGCAAAGATGTAAACGGTCTAATGGTGCACCTCGGTCATGAGCACATAGTCAACGAATGGCGACTTTTCATCGACTCTTCCAAGACTAGTCTAAAAGCCGTGTTATTGCATAACGGAAATTTATTTTCATCAATTCCAGTCGCCTACTCTGTTCATATGAACGAAACTTATGACAATATGGCTATACTTTTGGCAAAAATAAAGTACAATGACTACCAATGGGGGATTTGTGGAGACCTAAAGGTCATTGCAATGCTCACGGGCATGCAGACTGGGTATACTAAATTTTGTTGCTTTCTATGTGAATGGGACAGCCGCAACAGACAGGAACATTATGCAAGAAAGGTGTGGCCTATCAGGGATCGTATGCAGCTCGGGCATAAAAATGTAATACATGAGCCATTAGTTAACAAAGACAGCATCATTTTACCACCGTTACATATAAAGTTGGGGCTCATGAAGAATTTCGTAAAAGCGTTAGATAAAACGGGCAAAGCTTTCACTTATCTTCGAGAAAAGTTTCCGCAAGTTAGCGATGCAAAGATAAAGGAAGGTATCTTTGTAGGACCTCAGATTAGGAAAGTTATTGCAGACAAACAATTCGAGAACTTGTTACATGGTAGTGAACTTCGCGCATGGCTGGCATTCAAATCGATCATCGATAACTTTCTGGGAAATCACAAATCTGTCGACTATGTGCATATTGTTAAGCAGTGCATAGATGCATACAGAATTATGGGCTGTAACATGTCCCTCAAAATCCATTTGCTCGATTCGCATTTTGACTTTTTCCCTGACAACCTTGGCGAAGTCAGCGATGAACGTGGAGAACGATTCCATCAAGATATCGCTGTAATGGAGTCACGCTATCAAGGACGGTGTAGTGTGACCATGCTTGCCGATTATTGTTGGATGCTTCATCGCGATGAACCACATGTCATTCACCGACGAAAGTCGACTGCAAAGAAATTCAAGCCTACATAACTGTTACACTTCTTGTATGAATGATGTTGTAATACTGTATGCGTTGTTAAAAAACTTGAATTGCGTATTTCTAGAGATCCCGACCTGATAGAGAAAACCGGTTTGCAGATTTAAAAACAGCGCATTAAAATTGACCAGAAAAACATAGAAATGTTAGAGAAAGAAAAAATAATTTTTTTTTTGTTAGTCAGTGTTATCTACCCCCATAGATACAGCATTTGCCTGTCAACATCTCATCCATAGGTCAATATTTATTTTCCTCTTCCGCTCGTTTTTTTTAGAATAATTTGTTTTATATTCATGTAATTATATTACATTATTATATTCACTTCAAAATATTATTATATAATGTAGTGTATGTGAGAATGTACCAGCATACCACTGTGCTTTACCAATGTGAATCGTGAGAATGTACCCTCATGCCACTGTACTTTAGAAATGTGAATGTTTTCGTTTGCTTAAATGGGATGATGTATATGATAATAAGCAGACATACATAATTTTGTGAGTAAGAAAGTGTTATTATTATTATTTCATTTTCCACCAAGAATTTATGGACATAAGCGAGAATGTGTTTATGTAATTTTTGTATTGATGATTGATGGCACATTCAAAATTACAGATTAATTGTAGACTGTTTAACCGCATGAGTGAGTGTCGGTATACATAACTTATTTATTGTTATTTATTTATTGTTTTGTTTATTTTATTTTATTATTTTTTTCTTCCCAATTACCTACCCATTTTTTATTATGATTGCATACTGTAAATGAATGCTGTTATGTTAACGTTATAATGTTGAATGCCTTTAAATTAATGCTTGAAGTAACATGTGGGAATGAAAGGATATAGTATGCAAGATAAATGAGAGTGGAAGGGCAGAATGTTAAACGTACCTGCACGCCCAGTTCTTAACCCTTCGAAAATAAAGTTCGTTCGTTCGTACTCCTTACTTCTTCCATCGTTTCCCTTGGTTTATACATCTCATCTATTACCTCGTATCTCATAATCCTTGCCTTTCCTTTCCGCTCCTTTTCTCTGCATTTATCGTTATTTCTCCTATTTCTCTCTCCATCTGGACTCGTGTATCGGTAATCACGTCGATCCACATCTCTTCCACTACTACTTCTCTTATTTCTCTCTCTATATCGACTCTGAGATCGGTACTCTCTTTAATCTCTGCTTCCCCTTCTGTTCTCCTTGTTCTTCGACTCTTTGTATTTTCTATTGACATATCTGTAAAGAGCAGCTATCTATTTCTCGTCCCCCCTTTCACCACTATTGCTTCGTCCATGGTACCTTCTATCATTGTCCCTACGACTACCATCACAATCTTCGTCAGACTCTGACTAGTCTGAGTACCCTGATATGGACGTGTCTAAATCTTGTTGTCTTCTCCAGATGTCTATGATCGACTTTGTCTACTTCTTCTGTTATGTCTATGATCGACATTGTCTATTTCTCTTGCGCTTCTCCATCTATTTGGTCTCATCCCTAACTGTGTCGTATATTTCTACTTTGCCTGGCGCCTATCATAATCGGACGAATCGTCTGATGACGTCCAATACTCGTCGTCACTCGTCTAATCTCTTGCGCCATCTCTTCATGTGCCTTTGTATCTTCTGCTGCGGTTTCCTCACCCTCCTGAGAGTCTCCCTGTGAACTGTCTTGTTCTCTCAATCTCTCTTCTCCATCCTGTAATCTTTGCTCATATTCCATCATTGTCATGTCTCCCTCATTCTCCGAGTTATCCCACTCGGTTCTCAATCTTCGTATCTCCTCCGAAATATCATTATCCAACAAATTGTCCTGTACATCCTGCGTAGTCACTATCCTGTCATCCACCGGCGTATCTGGCCTTTTTTCTTCTTGGTCTTGGTATGTGTTTTGTGGGGGTGGGGTTAACCAACTTGGTATGGGTTTTGTGAGGGTGGGGTTAACCAACTTGGTTTTATCCCGGGTTTTTCATGCATTCCTGTCGTTGTTGCGATCTGCCTACTCCTTGGTGGTTGTCTATGTTCTCCGCTGGGAGTATTTTCCTGTGATGTGCACTCCTCGCTTTGGTCCGTTACTTCCGTTTGTGTGCCGACGTCTCTCCTTGTTTTCTGTTTGCGTACTAACATTAACCATTCGTCTCTGCGCATTGTCCTGTCTCTTGATTGTTGTCCTATCCTGAATGTTCAACGGTCTTTTGCTAGGACTTTCACATTCTGTTGTAAACCTTCGTTGGTAAGACCTATTCTCGGTGTTCCACCATGATCCAACATATATCAGGGCTTTTTATTTCTTTTAAATTTGGGTGTTCTTTTTTCTGACTTCTTGAAATAAAAAGTAAAGTTTTTCAACATTTATTGGTCTTTTTCCAAGTAATGTACTAGTTAATAAGTTGGTCACACATGTCTACCCCTTTTATGTACATTTTATAATCCTTTAGAAGATTTGGATGTCAAACATTAAATTCTCGAAAATTCTCATTAACTTTAGCTCTACCGTACTCTTAGTACACCTATGACCATTTACAATGTGAACACACCAAACCAGTTTTATAGTGTTGACGGCACTATGTGCATGGGAGGAGTTTTTTTTTTTTTTTTTTTTTTTTTTTTTTTTTTTTTTAACTTGTACACAGTTTATTGGACACAGCAACATCGACATCACAAACGGTACTACAGCGAACAAAATCCATGGCAAATAGGTTGCAGAACATAGCAAATATCCAGAAATTGGTTGCATACACAGCAACTCTCAGTACAGCAAATATCCATCGGAAAAAAACATCCATCAAAGGAAAAAGGATTGCATACATAGCAATTCGTCATAAATGAGTACAACAAATATCCATTAATTGGTTGCACACACAGCAACTCTCGGTACAGCAAATATCCATAGAAAAAGCATCCATCAAAGGAAAAGGGATTGCATACATAGCAATTCGTCATAAATAATGTGAGCCGATATAATCCATGGCATTTGAATAATATCTTGGAAAAAACTCTTCCCTTCAATAATATACTCTGGTCACACTCGCGAGACAAACAACCGTCTCGAAACCCTGCCAGATACTTAATGACTGAGATTATTATTTCTCAGTACAACTTGTGAAGTCGCTCAAGCGCGAACTCACTGCCTAACGTCTGAGCTCAGCTCATCCATCTCTCCCCCCAAACTACTCTAAAGAACATTCAAACAGTTACTTTATTTTTAAAACCCTGACACAGACTCAGTTGAGCTATGTTCCAAAATTATCATGCACAAAGTACCCGAATTTATCTCATGACTTTAAACGTGCTTACTAGCAAAAATCAGCCCCGTACATAAAAATCTCTAACACTTAACTCCTACTTAAATTATGACTTAACAGGTTGTAAATGTTGAAATGCTATTCATGCTAGCACTAAAAATGTAATTCATGGCAAAGTTTTTCACCATCTTAGAATGTTTAAGTCAAAACTCCCTTGCAATTTAACTTTATGTACACTGCTCACAATTGGTAAGGTTACAAGCTTTGAGGGTATTTCTGAAACATACCACACTTGACAAAAACAAAGTTGTGTTATGAGATTCAAGTTTTATACTGTGGTTTTCCTGTTCAGATATATTTCACAAATCATGGTGGCATATGTCGTAAGAGTATCTCCGTAATTTTCTCTGCAGTTTCCAAAAGTTTAAATGCTATTCACTGGAGTACTAAACATGTCTTTCATGGCAATATAAATGTTAAAAAGTTCATTCTAGTAAAAACTAAAACTATTAACAATTTGCTCACAAATGGTAAAGACTGAGCTTCAGGGTTAGAACTGAACCAACATCCATCTTTCGTGTCTGACAACAACAGAAAGTGCTGTATGAGATCCAGAAAACATGTCTTATTTTATTTGTGTAATAAATTGTAATCTTATTTTGATTTACCTCTTACATCTGAAGGCATTTATGTGGGCAGCGGGATTAGAGGAGGGGAATAGTGTTATAGGTGAGTCATCCTCTGGATTTTACCTTTCTTTTTTCTCCTTACTTCAGCACTATTATTTAAGAGCATTTGAATCACTGAGGTTTGAATATCTTTGTAGCTTTGTTTGTGTTTTTTATTTTCCAAAAATTTTACAACATCCATTTTCATCAGTTCTGTCCTGGAAGGGTGATCAAGTACATAAAGTTCATGGATCATGTTTGGTGCATTCACCAGTGAATATATTGTTTGGGTCTCGTTCAGTCTTGCTTTATTACTGGATTTTATGCTCAGCTCTTGTAGTGTGTAGTGGTAACATTTCTGAATGTAATGTTGTAGTCATAGTTCATTTTTTTTTCTTTATTCGTATTCAGACATGTTCATTTTATATATTTCAATAAAGAAGTTTCAATGAAAAACACAACGAGCAGCTGCTTTCAATCCCTCACACATACTTATTTACACACTCTTTCTTGCACTATGTACATTGCACATTTGTTTTTTTCTTTATTCGTTTTCAGTTTGAATTTACAAACATGTTCATTGTATATATTTCAATAAAGAAGTTTCAATGAAAAAAACAAAACAATGAGCAGCTGCTTAGAAAACCCTTTCAATCCCTCGCACACACTTATTTACACACTCTTTCTTGCACTATGTATATTGCACATTTATTTGTGATGATACTATTGATTAAAAAGAAAGAAGGGGGGGGGGGGGAAGGGGGGGGTGGGAGGAGTTATTTGTCGATGACAACAACATGAGGATGGTTGTTAGAGATTTAATGAAGAGATACACGTTTTAACAAATACAGAATGCCCAAGTAAGCAATCTAGGTTGTCAATTTATTGTTTTACTAAAGCACAATAATCTTTAAAACCCAAATCACACAGTAAAGTAACAGTATTATAAGAATCTGATATTGCTTAGTCTGATTTGGTATATTTTTAGAAAATACTGTTGCTTTAGTTCGTCTTGTAATGTGCATAACACTTAACTATTATAATTGCTCATGACTTTGTTGTTTCCCTTGCAAGGCAATTACCTCCCTTACATACATTTTGCTACATCATTTCATTCCAGTCTCTAAACACATCACTGACCCACGTAAAGATATGTTTAAAATTAGTTCTTTGATATGATATTAAATAACATCTTCTGTCATTGTGATTAATAAGTTTAATTACAATTAAATCCAGAGTGTTGAAGAACTAGTTGTCAACATCCCATCTTACCAGTACTATTTATTCAGACAATTTAATATTTTAAGTAAGACTTCACACATACGCAGAAAGTTTTTTTGAACTAACTGGTTATGTCAGAGACTTGATTGGATACTGTTTAATACAACTGGACACAATAATCCAATCTATATACAATGATTGCGATGACAATATATTTAAGTCTTCACACCAATTCTAAACGTCACAAAAAGTGATAATATAAAATCTAAAATAAGGGAAGGGGGTGAGAAAAGGTGAATGTAATATTGACTGTTGTTTGCTAGTAAGGCACTATTGTAGCGGAAGGTAACCCAAGAGCTGTAGAGATCTACTTAAGAAACACTTAAAATCATGTCTGTTTTCAGGTTTCCGCATGTTTTTAATTTAGAAAGCGTACAGCCTGGATGTAAATTTGATACTTGCCAGATAATTTGTTTTCTACAGCTCCATCAACAGAATGGTAGAACATTCAAACTAAATGATAAATTAATATGAAACAAATATAAAGGTATGTTATCAGACACTCGCAGGAAATAAAGAAGTAGAACACCAGACAACTGAAAAACAACAGACATGAGTGGCTTACCCAGGATTTGAACACTGGACCTTCCGTGCGACAACCCCGCCTAGCCATGCAAGAGAATCACACTATCCGCCCTGCCATCTACGCATCATCTAAAAATGATGTTTCAATGGCAGGTCAAC
Source organism: Oreohelix idahoensis (assembly GCA_024509875.1). Lineage (NCBI taxonomy): Eukaryota > Metazoa > Mollusca > Gastropoda > Stylommatophora > Oreohelicidae > Oreohelix > Oreohelix idahoensis. The sequence continues at coordinate 10,735 of JAMPIV010008599.1, read as the reverse complement.
AGTGCGAACCACAATACATGACACCAGAAGTCCACCATGGGCAGTTCAGCCTATTAATGACGCAATCACTTCTGTTGTATTTCTATCAAGCAGTATAGGCCGAATCCAACAAGACAAGGACCTTAATACTGCGTCCAGTAAATGATAGTAGACTAGAACAGTGAGAACAGGATAGTGGGTAGGTTTGGTATTGTATAAACATTTATTACACATAAGGGAGGGAAACCCGAGGCCTGTATACAGTAAATTAATATGAAACAAATATAAAGGTATGTTATCAGGCACTCGCAGGAAATAAAGAAGTAGAACACCAGACAACAGAAAAACCACAGACTTGAGTGGCTTACTGATAAGTGTTTTTCTCTGTGATATAGCTCGTCCAGTCACAATGTTCTTTAAATGAGTCAGGTTACCACGTTAATAAAGCTGGTACTGGTGTAAATGGTCAACTCAAAACCGGCACAGTGTTGGGCATACAGGTCACCTTGTCCAAAACGTAATGAGGCCCCGACAAGGATGTAATGTTGACTATGAGTGTTAATGTGAGTGTCAATACGCGAATGCATGGATTGTTCTGAAGAGTTGACTAGAAGATCAAACACTCACTCACACGTAGCTAGAAGTTAATGATGCAGACTACTGTGGTCGTTTCATACTGTTTAATTGGACGCACACACTTGGACAGTACGAGTATAGTTACAGGAAAACAGGTCGACATATATCATCATACTGTTGATCAATGGTCTACAATCTTAAGTTGGCATTCATGTTGAAGAACAATACAATGGAACGTCCGTAGACAAGCACTTAGACTTCCACTGTTTATAAATATAACCATCAGGCCTTACTGACCGATCATGTCAGTTAATGAATAATGTTCAAGCATGACTCCTAGACAGAACCTCTTTTCTAGCGAAGATTCCTTTAGGTAAAGTTCAGCAAATATTTCTGAAGCCAATGTTAAACCACCAGTATTGGGTTTTCTTTATAACTGTGATCTCTTAATCATCACCTGATAATAAGGGGCATCCCTGTTCTCTGATCGATGATCGACAAAAAATAGGATCCAAAATGGCTTCTGGTTTCAGTGAGCATTACACACTATACAGATGCATAGCAAAGCTTCAATAAAGGCATTGTTCATGAACACAAATGTTTCTACACGAATCAGCATATTCTTTCATCATAACTGCTGCATACAATCATATTCAGTGCTGCTAGGTAACATGTCATCCCGACATATTGATATAGATAATCATCATGTAGACGTCTGCCCATCTAAGCCTAGCAAGGAAAAGTTCAGCAAAAAAGTTTTTTTACCTGGGCATGGGAAATACACTAGCAGAACACATACGCCCTCTCCTGGCGTTACAGAATAAATACTGGGGAACTCATAGACTTAATAATCATATCAGAAACTATCTTCTTCCCCATAATAGATCACAGCGATCAACAAACTTCGGACTGGTCTCCGACATGGCATTCACCAGGCTCCATCATCACGGAAGACCCTTTTTCGTCTCCGCATGCGCAGAAACTGCCTGACCCCAAAGTTCAGTACAAGGAAAAATAGTCCCACTTAGACATTCAAAGATATCACGATATAAGACCGAATCGTCTTAAATAGACACGGAGTAAACATAGACTCGGACCATAAACATTCCTGCATAAACCTAAGCAAGAACAATCTGTTTCTGACCCAACAAAGAACAGACCAACAAAATCTAGATTCATACGCCAAATTCGATATCCAGGGGAGATAACCCATATAACAAAAGTATCAATCAATCATGGGTGATATATCTTTGGCCAGGAAAGCATCCTGATTCTAAAAAACAAATACTTTCCCTCAGACAAATAAATATTATCATAACTACATACATTGCCACCAGTAATCTGTTGGTAACACTTACCCAGGATTTGAACACTTGCTGGTTAATCAGGATAAGCCTATTGTCATCCTGCCAGTTTTCAAGCTCCTCGCCTCTCCTGTCCATGTGATCATAGCCCCAGCTCTGTGAGTGGCTGTTGAAGTCTCCACATACAATCAGTCTTTCTTTTGCTGGGATTGTGTCTAGTGCCAGTGGGCGGGCGCTCGGACAGTAGTAGTTGAGCAGGTGGAATTCTGATCTTTCTGTCTTGAGATAAAGCACCTGGTATTCCGCCTCCTCCATATGTCAAGCTGACATGCACAGATGTTATTCCTCACGAGTGTCAGTATTCCACCCTTTCGCCTGTCTATTTGGTCAGATCGGTAGCACTGGTAGCCTCTGATTTTGAAGGCTATGTCCTTGTTGAGGTGGGTTTCTTGCAAGCAGCATACATTTACTTGCTCTTCATTCAAGATATTTTCGAGCTCTAATTTTTTGCTGTACTAATGAAGCCTTCAGCATTCCAGTGCATTATTTTAAATGGTCTTTGCTTTGCTTGGCCAGTAGCTCTATTCTCAAGCCTCCTGCCTCCACGGGGCAATTGAGAAGGACCTCCAGTAGTAGGGGTTGGGCGTCTGCCTGGGTGTCCGTCACAGGGCGAGTGCCATAACGTTTTGCAGATATGGGCATATTTCCATTTCGCGTGTGCGTGGCATCCTGATTGATGTGGTGCGACTCTTGGCTGGTTGCCTCCGTCTTCAGCACCTTGACTTGCTACGGCAGACTGTGGTCTTGCTCGAGTGTAGGAGGGATTTGCCAGTCTTGGTTTTTCGACTGCTGATGGCTGTACTTGAGCCCCATCTCCACGTCAAGGAGCTGGCCTCGATGGGGGTTAGTACAACTGAACACAATAATAAAAATCTAAGTACTGGTACTGTCAAAGATTAACTAAGAAAATAGTTAGTACAACTGAACATAATAATACAAATCTATGTATGGTACTGTCAGAAACTAACTAACAAACTTGTTAGTACAACTGAATACAATAATATAAATCTATGTACTGGTACTGTCAGAGACTAACTAAGAAAATAGTTAGTACATCTCATCTCATCTCAACCCATAACCCGTCATGGGTCGTAGGGGTGCCATGGTGGAAGCATCAGCAGACAGGGTCCTCCACTGCTCTCTATTCTCAGCAATGCGTACAAGTGTGGAGAAACCGTGTCCTGCCCATTCTTTGATGTTATCAGCCCAGGATTTTCTTTGCCTTCCTCTTCTCCGTTTACCTTCGACTGTTCCCTGGAGGATCGTTTTCGAAAGGGAGTCATGACGAGTTACATGCCCAAACCAGGCAAGCTTTCGACGTTTCACTATTGACAAAAGTGGTTCTTGATGGCCTGCATAGGTGTTTATCTTCTCTCTAACATAGACATTTGTTTTGTGCTCTTTATAGCAAATGCGCAAAATAGTTAGTACAACTGAACACAATAATACAAATCTTTGTACTGGTACTGTCAGAGACTAGCCAAGAAACTAGTTAGTACAACTGAACACAATAATACAGATCTCTGTACTTTACGTGCTTATTTAGTTTTCGTTTGACCTCATGTTATCTGTCTTTTTCTTAATTATCTTTTTCTGTCGTTTGTGTTTTTATACTTTTTATTTCACTAATGTTTCCCCACTCTGTTTTGCCGTTTTCTCTTTACTCATTATTACCATTATTCTTTAATTCCTAAAGGAGCATAGACCTATTCAAAATGTGTGTCAGTGTTACCGGTGGTTTTTCTTTACTGGGCTGTTACTGATGTTGTCAGGGCTGTCAACATGTGGCCGACGTATTTCTTAGTATCGCGAATATATTGTGGGCCGTTTCTTTGGCGTATGATGATGAGCTGGTTAATGATAATAGGACCCGGTAACGAGATAAGATGGGTCAATACGAGATGACCAGTAGGCACGGATAAACACTATACTCGTTGGAAGAGTTAGTGTTAACAACATATTTATTCATGACAAAACTTTACATCAGTAGTATATCTAGAGGTTCTTCAACCATCTACAACCCACGTGACTCGCCTGGTAGGAAGACAGGTTCAGTCCCCAGGCGGCCGTATGGTAAATTGATTTTATTTTCGGGCTTTTACTCTAGTTTATTTGGGATGTCACTATGTGCCTGTGATACTGAAATTTCACAGACAACTGTTTTGTTTGGCGGACCTTTACTCTAGTTTATTTGTGACGTCACTATGTGTCTGTAATACTGAAATGTCACACACAACTTTTTTGTTTGGCGGACCTTTACTCTAGTTTATTTGTGACGTCACTATGTGCCTGTGATACTGAAATGTCTCAGACAACTGTTTTGTTTGGCGGACCATTACTCTAGTTCATTTGTGACGTCACTATGTGCCTGTGATACTGAAATGTCACAGACAATTGTTCGCTGTGCTCGTTCCTGTGCTTTCGCCTTTATTGATTATGTTTTTTGTTGTTTGTACTACTGAGCCTCCTTCCAGTTTGTCCCTTATTATCTCTATCCTGTCCTTCATTTCTGTGTCTCTGACTTCAGGGTTCGTGGTCCTGTTTTTTCCTGCCAGGTTTGATGTTTTGAAATTTTCAGAAGTTTTGGCCCACGCTTTTCCTTCCTCTGACTGTTCTCTGGTTATCGTTGGCATTTCCTGCCTTTTAATTTGCTAGTACTCTTTTATTCTGATGGTTGAATATTTTTTTTTTTTTTTTTTTAAATAATCTATGGTGTTTGGTTTATTTTATTTTATTTTTCGCACTACACTTCCTAAATTATACAAATATTTATAGCACTAGGTAAATAGTCCCCTAATACTTAATATTATCTGCAATAATCTAATACTTACAACTAAACTACAAAGGAAATCACCACTTAAATTATGTATATCAAGATGGCTGTCAGATCTCACACAAGCAAATGCCACGTGGCGCTTGGAACTACTTAATTTCTCTTTCTTTTTTAGTTTCTTTTGCCGTAAAATTTAGGGTTGTATTAAAATTCCAAGCGATACTTAACTAGTCACCAATTACTTGATATTTAAATGTACTAAGCTAATACTTAAATCTAACTGAAAAGGAATCGCCACATATTTATTAAGTCTATCAAGCGTATTTAATAGAATTCCTAAGTTATATTAAAACTTCTAGCTACCAATTACCTAAAATTAACTGTAACAAACTAATACTGAAGATAGATAAAAAAATTTTCAACTTATTTGTAAACTTGAGTAGTTAGATGAATGTCTCCACTTTGTCTCGTCCTAAAAAGGACGTATCAGGCTTATGTACTTTGAGGTTATCAGAAATACGTCTTACCCCTTCAAGAAACGAAAGTCGTGTACTATCAACTTAAGGTCTGTCCTCCAGTCGTGTACTATCAACTTAAGGTCTGTCCTCCAGTCGTGTACTATTAACTTTAGGTCTGTCCTCCAGTAGTGTACTATCAACTTAAGGTCTGTCCTCCAGTCAAGTACTATCAACTTAAGGTCTGCCCTTTAGTCGTGTACTATCAACTTAAGGTCTGTCCTCCAGTTGTGTACTATCAACTTTAGGTCTGTCCTCCAGTCGTGTACTATTAACTTTAGGTCTGTCCTCCAGTCGTGTATTATCAACTCAAGGTCTGCCATCTAGTCGTGTACTATCAACTTAAGGTCTATCCTGGGGTTAACTGAAAATATAACATTCAAAACTCGGAGTGGGATGAGAAATAGTGGATATGATACTGACTGTCGTTTTCTGGTAAATGGAGAACTTTCTTTTCTTGTAGCTTTGGTTATCAAATTAGGTCATTCTATTAGATTATTTTATTGTTGTTTGTTATTTTATTTTCTTCCTGAGTCATTTTATTCTTTTGTTAGTTTCCTTGGGTTGATTTTTCTTTCTTTCTTGTTCTATAATTTGACTTGCTTAGTTAGTGTTACTTTTACCTCGTGTTACACGGCTTCTACGTTTTCGTCTTTCCGTATCTCTCATCTTATCTTTAGTTTCATCAATGTTGTCCACGTTGTTGTCGTGTTTTTGTCTTATTCTCTTTATTTATCATCAGCATTACGCTTTATCTCTGTCACATAATTATTTTGGGTCTCTGCCATGTGTCTGTGTGTGTGGTTTGGATGTGACGTAAAAGTTACGTCATACTGTTTGATGTTGTTTGTTGGTGTTAGCCCAAATGGAAAAGTCCACTTTGTTCTTCCATTTGCCTATGCCCATTATTGTTAATTTTTAGCACATTTATTTTTAGGTCTGCTACTTTTACTTAAGTCTGTGAATGTGGTAATAATAATAATAATAATAGCCCCTTCAGTCCTAACTGACTATGGGAACGTCCTTTCCATTGCGTAAGATCACAGTTACGTGGAGATCAAGCTGTTGCCCATGCAACATTTTCCCCCTCTCCACGCAGCCAGTAGATCCAAAGGTATGGCAGTAGCCGGTATAGTTTTGTTCCAGCCACGTCGCAGGAGTTGCCAGAATAATGTCGAATCAACATTAGACTGCCTTAAGGACTCAGACCTCGGATTTATCATCAGGGTTTACTCCCGAAGCCTTTCCCGTAAACGGATATTCCCGCAGCGGTGGTTTGAATTAAGAGTTTTGTCTTCTCTCAGATTCTCTCAGATCTCAGTTGAAAATGGGGGTGCCGGCATCCTCGTAAAATTAAAGAATAGAATCTACTCAATGGCAATTGCCACTGGCAAATACTGCAATAACTTCAGTGCTGAAGCAGAAGCCCTGAAACAGGCAGCTGAAACTATTATTGAATGCAAAGCACATGCAGAAAAACAGATAGTAATCTTTACAGATGCCCTCTCAGTAATATCAGCACTGAAGAGCCACCAAACTAAAGGATTGAAAGATCTGATAATCTCCCTTGAAAGACTGGCCAAATGCTTCAATAAGGGCACTATCCAGTGGATACCAGCCCATTGCAACATACTAAGAAATGAGGAGGCAGACAGACTTGCTAAGGAAGGAGGCGCCTTACAACAAAATGATATAGAGACAACTTACGCAAAGGCAAAGACTACTATAAAGGCTGCATTCAAGTCCAAATGGGAAAGAGAGCACCCCGGCCATTTGAAAAATGATGCATATCATCAACTATCCAGGAAAGAACAGGTCATCATTTTTTTCGGCTACGCACTGGACACAACAGATTGAGATACTATCTATACCACAAATACAAAATTGGTGCAACAGATCCCTGCATGTTTCGAACACCTCTATACATGTATCGTTTGGTGCGAAAAAGCCGGTGTCGTATTCATATTCAAGCAACGTCTGTTCATCTTTCCTTGTATGACAGTGACCTTAATCAAGTTATCTTGTATCTAAGGTGCTCTAATTATGGTTCTACTACAAGAACATAAAGTAAAGGGGAGAGAGGACTCTCTAGTCTGACAGATCGTGTTAACCTGCAGGTGTTAGTAAATGTACGGATTACCAAGACCTTTATCTCAGGCTTCATGTAGAGAATAGTAATTCATTTACTATATTAGTATTCTCCCATGTTACAATGTAATAACATTGTATGAAGGTATGACAGTGATACTTTACCGAAACCCTTTTTTCTTGGTCAAGGGAGATGATTGACGACTGACAACTCTTCTGGTGAGTGTAATTAATTATGTCCCCTATGAAATGCGTGCGCTAATTGGTGTGTCTGGTCTTCGTGTATAAGAGTCGCCATGAATAAGTTAAGTTTAGTTACAGCTTTTGTTAAAATGTTATAGTCAACGTTCAAAAGCGATATTAGACGGTAGTTTTTTTTTCAGTGTTTTCTCAGAGTTTATTTTAGGTATTAGAGTGATTTATGATATGTTTACTCTTGGTGAGAGTTCTCAAAGGCTTCTGTGTATAAGTTGAGTAGAAAGTAAAGGGGGGAGGGGCTAAAATAGGAGAGAAATGTCAGTAGAATTCTGCTGTGTGTTCATCTGGCCATACGGCAAATTAATTGATCAAAGTTTAAGTTTTCTTTCTTTGACCCTTAGCCCCCGACTGTCAATGCAGTCTGTGGCCATCGCGCCTGGTGGTGTCTTGTATGGCAGCAACAAACCACTTCCACTTTGTTCGGTCGGTGGCCATCCTTCGAACAGTGACCCAGCTCTGGTTCATTCCTTGTATCTCGACAGATCAGATATTATATATAAGTCAGTGCAGCAAGAGTTAACGCGTTTTTATAAATTATTAATGGCTGCTTAAATAGTCTTGTAAATAAAACGTTAATTTTCTAGTCAATTCGCACATATAGTTATAAACAAAGCAAAAGGTAGTAAACAAATTATAAGAGTGAAGTGTAAAAGCACTGTCAAGGAACTGTTTACAAAATAATTTTGATTAATAATAAATTTTAAGAAAGTAGAAACTTTTGTTTAATAATGTTGTTTCCCCGGGTACATGGACAAAATATTACTTCTTCCTTAAGTATACTTGGTTGTCGCCTACGCCTTCAGCTTATTATTTGCAAACGCATAAGCCGAACAAAACGGTACCCTATTTTTCAAATTCGTCCTTGACATAAACAAACCACTTTTCCTAGTTCTAAGAAATATTTGCCTGACTGCATTTGTCGAAAGGAGGGGCAAGGCTAGATAACACACGCAAATCACGTCTCAAAGTGGTTCTAATTCTACAACCGACTTGCACGCTTTGCCCTATGCGGGTTTCCCCAATACGATGAAATAGTTAGAAATGTGGACACTACGATCATGGAAACACGTTTAGCTCTTATTGCGAATGACATAAGCTCTCGTAGGTAGTTTAAAAATAAACACCTAACATAGAAAAAAAAAAGATAGAATTTTGAACCAAGCCACATAGCCCCATAAAAATCGTATATTCTTGTACCTGAAGACTTGCTGACCAAGAAGATGTTGTTAGTTATCTAAATAGTCCATTAAATAATCAAATATTGATAAACAATACATAGAGAATCAGAGATACTGTCAGGTCAAGTCATATCTGCTTAGATTGGATCGCATATTTTTTGGGAAAAAATTAGGAGAAAGCTAGGCTAAGATGGTACGAGGAAGGGTATTGGGTGGAATTTGAAGTGAGACGAAATATTATTGGCCGACCTCGTACTAAACATATATCACCCGAGTAACGTAGTAGAAAATTGAATTGTAATTTTGAACGACTTTGTTTACAAGTGAAATAAGGGTAATCATTGGCTGGCCAGAGTAGTTGATATTGGGGAAAAAGCATTAGTTAAGGACGCCATTTTCTAACAAAATTTTGACACGTAGCGATGAGATCAGGCTTGTGCGGTGAAAACCATATTTCTTAAAAGCCTGGACAGAACGGCAGATCGAAAGTGTGCCAGTCATCGTTCACTGTATATTTCATTGAATAAATGTGGTAAGATTGACTTTATTAAAATGTATCTAAAATAAAAAATTGAATGTGAAATAATAATATATGTCAGTAAGTGAGTGGTTCTGTAGCAACCATTAGGCAAAGCCTAGAGATTGATCCACCATGTGATATACTGTGAGAGAGGTGTAAAACTACAAGAAAATATGTATGATTGTCATCAAGGAGCATAACAACTATCCTATTATATGGAAAAGATGACAGCTGGAATTGCAGTCGCGTTGTAACTATTAGGGGAGAAAAATACTGGTGTACATTGTCACATCAAAAGATAATGGTGGCATAGGTTGGTATAAAGCTATGACCCTTTTCGTTTGTTTGTAATGTACCTGTACTTAAATGTGGAATAGTATAGTATACTAGGTATAAAGAAGGATGCATAACCTTCACATTTCAGGGTCCTGGGTACTGACGTTAATGTAGTACCAAACGCCTGAGAACTGCTCGATTCAGGACTCTATCTGTGTACTTCGAGCCCATGCTAGTGGCCATTGCCTATCAAAAAGGTGGAAAAGATTGTCAAGCGAGCAGAGGAAACGTTCTACCTGTATTCTCCTGCCAAGATAAGTTCTTGTTCGGCACCTGGCAGCTCAACTTAAAAGACTAGAAAGTGATAGTAAAGAAAACTGTGCCTAGTATTAATATTTCCACAAGTGACAAACGAAAACAGACATAACTTAAAGGGAGTGATCATACCCAACACCCTAGAGTTACTACCAGTATTACCTCAAAGTAGAAGAATACAACTACACACTTATATTAGAATAATATTGTATGTATGGACAGAAGATCTACTGTGTTATTGGAATGTTGTAAATGATTCTTTTGATTTCACTTTTGATTGTCAGTCCTGGTTCTAAATAAATTAGAATCAGGATAATAAATTGTAAAAATTTATATTTACACAAATTTCAACCACTGTCTTAATTAAGATAGCCTTCTAAGTTGGTGGTTCCTGTGGTGGGTTTTGTTAAATTCAGGGACCTTCATAGCTGATCTCATTTAATACAATAATAATACATAACAACAATTCATAACATCAAAACCCACCACAGTTAACAACTCATCCAAATAGGCCTAAAAGTCTGATCACAAATGTCTTCTCTACAAGATGATAACGAAATGTGGCATGTACACGAATGAACACGGTGCTATAGCGCACTGCCACACGTGGCTGCTCGGTCACTGCCCACCATTGCGAGCGACAACATCGCTAGGTGCACAAAGTTCATTGAAGTACGACTTTTTTTTTTTTTTCATCACAATTTCTCGCGTAACCCCTAGTGACTTCTCGCGTGTTCCCAAGGGTTCCGCGGAACCCAACTGAAAAACCCTGTGTTATAGTGATATATTATTTTTCTTCTTCTTTGTTCGTCCTGAAAAGGACTTTGGTTGCGCTGTATCCGTTTACAGCAAAGCTGCGATGTTGGGCCTTCTGGCCGACACATCCGACTTCA